>ML776983.1:1219083-1247013 GCA_009831015.1 Picea engelmannii
TTGGACATTTATTACTGGATAACGTATCCGTTAACCAGTTGACCTGTCCCCTGCGCCCAACGGATACCTGTTTACTCAAAATTACCCTCACTCTTCATTCCTTCACCATTTACCCACTCATCGCACCAGAGAATTTACCTCATTTTATTCTCCATCACAGTCAGTCGCCCCCATCTACTGTCGCTCCCGCTAACATTGTTTTATTTGCAGGTATTGTTAGAGTAATGGCGCCAAAATCAAAACAAACAGAAGGAGAGGAGAATTTGTTTCTCCCGCCTCCTATCGATCTCGACAGGATTCCATTGGTCGACAAAGACTACTTAATCGCAGACACTAGGTGCGATTTTGACTTCCCAGACCTTCAATCATGGCTTAAAGAAGTTTTCCTGGACCAGAGTGACGAAATTAGACTCTGGGAGTCCAACCTACCCCTGTATCTCTTCCCCCAGATTCACCATTTCCCAGAGTTTTCCCTCAAGTGCCAAGCCCACTATATTCCTGAGCAAAGAGCCATCGTATCCTTGTCCAAGGAAGTTCTCTTCATCATCACGCCAGAAACCATCGACTAAATGATGCAAATATCCCGAGCCGACTCTGCATCACCTTTTAACCTTGAAATCCTTATAGAGTTATACCAGAAGATGACTTTTCCTCAAAGAGCTCAAATATTTGAGCTTTTTATTCCACAATCCGCTCAGCTCCCTGCTACAAATCCCCCTTATCCTTCCTCCACCAAAGGAAACCAGGTTATCACGTTCCTATGCGCCTTGTTGGGTTATTATTCAGATCAGTGGGTAGATGAACCCATTCTGGGATTTTTTTCTATTTTCTCCACCGATGAGAAGCCTAGTACACAGTTCGACTTCAGCACGTTCCTGGTGAACAATATTCATGAGAAATTTGTCAATTTCACCACAGAAGGCATGTTCCAGTATTCTTCAATACTGGCATACCTGTTCGTTTTCTTCCAAGCAGACAAATTTGCTTTTTCCATGCAGAAGATGGATGGAGATGGCAGACCCCAGGCAGTAACCGCATGGACTTCCTTGCTCAGACATAACTCCACAGAATTCAGTTTCAAGCAGTTCATTGATCAATTCTACCACCCAGTGGTGAGTATGCTCAGCAGCAGACCCGAACCCAGGATTAATGACGAAGTTCAGAGGATCCTACATCTCTCGGATCATACAAAGACTGGTTATTGGTACCTGTACCAAAATCACACTGAGATCAAAGTCTATGGGTGTGAATTGGCCCCATATAAATTGACCAAATACTTACCTGTCATAATTTTTGCTCTGGAATACATAAGGCAGATGATAAACTCGGATGATATTCACTTTGTGTCTTTAAAGAAAAAGCAACAGCTCAGAATCAAAGGGAAGATTGGGTCTTTCATCTACAACAATAGAGGCACCGGGGAGGAAGCAGACAGGCGACTGAAGGAAATGAAATTCTTCATGATTTTCACATGGCACTACGATCCATTCAGGATCATTTCAGAGATGAGGATAAAAAACAAGAATATCCCGTATGTCCATGAATCTAGGCCTGAGATAGAGAAATTTGCAAACCAGATAGGATGGGAACCAAACACTTTGGTTGAAACAGAACAACATGACCCCCCGGGCACTGTATCACAGACAACCACACCACAGGCTCCGAAGGAGAAAAGGCCTAGGCAGGATCTTTCACCTCCTGTCACTGAAGTGTCATTAGAAGAATTCTGACTACATACCAAGAGGCCAAAAACCAGTCCAGCTCCTGACCTGGCTGGAGAAAAGGAAATTCCATCCACTACAGTGACAGAGGTTGATCGGTCGCTCCTCAACACAACCAACAAGCAGATTATAACCATTGTGTTACCAAAGAAGACTACAGATAATCCACCAATCAACCAGCCAGGCAAGACGAGACCAAAGCTGAGCATCTTTGAGAAATATGACTTGATCAAGAAAAAGAATCAAACTTTGACCAACAACACGTATGCCCAATTCTGGAAGCAGACGTCGACTGCGCAACACGGAATTATATCAGCATTCGACATGGAGAAGGGCATAATGCACATGGCATTTCTCCAAGCGTGGGTACCAGACCCAAAGGTAATCACCGATTACAAGAGGGCAACCTTTGAATTTCAGACAAAAGACGTGCATCCTGCCGATCAAATGGATCTGCACAGGCAAATTGGAGAAATGGTTTTCTCCACGTTAGCACATGCTTCCACTACTGCCTCCAGGTTACAAGTGTATCTGAACAACGTCCAGACACAGTTGAAGTTGGAGAAGATATCATCCTTTCCCAAGGATAACAGGATCAAAACCCTGGAGGAACTGGTCCTCAAGATCGGGTACGACCCCTCGAATGTGAAAGCAGTCGATGAGATGATCAAGAAGAAAAACACAGACATAGCGTCTTTGAGGAAACAATTGAAGTTTCCACCAACAGAAGACTCGCAGGCAAAGGAAATAGCAGAGACAAAAGGATAAAAAGATGAGATGCTTAAGTTGATCATGGAACAAAATGCACAACTGAAGGAGATGGAAGCTAAGATGGAGAAGCTAGTGAAAGAGAAGGAGTAGTTGAAACACATGGAAGTCATTGCATTGAGTGCAGTTCCACTCTCAGGAGTGAGCACAACATCACTAGCAAAAGTCCCATCAGCAAATCCACTGACGTCTCTGGAAAAGATGGCTGAATTGGCCAAATCTATGGAAGAGATGAACCTGCAGGAGACAGAGATTAGCAGGTTCAAAAAGGAGATTGAGAACCTTCAGGAACTCAAATCTTCTTATCAAACCAACTTCTCCAAGGAAAAACAAGTGTCAGACCAACTCAAACAAGAGTTACAACAGCTCCAGAAGAAAACAATGGTAGGTAAAACACTGGCCGAAGTCAAAGAAAGTGTCTGGACAAACATCACCAAGTCTATGAACGAAATATGGCCAATGATACAGATTATGTTTGAGAAAAATGAATTGGTGTAGAGAAGTAAACAAGCCATCGAGAAGATCAGATCAGAATTGGGAGAGATGCCCACACAGGCTAATGAAATCATCAAATTCTTAAATTCTAAAACCAGAGAGGAGCTAGAAGAGCTGAGAATTGAGGATAGAACATAGACCATCCTTGAGGTCAAAAGAGTCTTGACCAAGAGAGGAATGATGCTACAGCTAGAAGAAAAGGTTCAGGCCATGGACCTCGGGGTACAAAAGTTTTTCAGCAAGATTGAGGCTCTACAGAAGAAAGGTATTCCTGGTCTGAAGGTGATAAATGACAAACTGATGACACTCCTAGACTACAAAAAGAGACTAGCCGATGTGGCTAAGGATAGTTCAAAGTTTTTAGGAATTCAAGGCAGCATCACTGGCAAGGCATTCCTAGATGCACTTTAGTTGGATATCAACATTCAGCATGAGATCCGGTACATCTTCATCACCAAGCCCACTTTCGCCAAGTACACAGAAATGGATGAAGTCTACCGAAGGCTACTCAAAGTCAACATTCCTAGTCATCTTCGATGGTTAGAGCTTTGTGACCTAATCGAGTAATAGATGATTTGTCCCAGACCAGTCAGCTATCCAATCAGATGAGGTCGTGCAGAGGCCCCACCAACGATTCACCCAAAAAATAGCATGCAGTTGCGACACTTCATCAAACAGTTTCCTAGATTCTTGTAATTTGTTAAGTTAGTTAGGCTAAAAATAGATTTACCATGTTCTGATCTTTAATGACGAGATCGTTTGTAATTTTGGGATATAAATACTTCACTTTTCGAAGTATTGAGGGTTGATCTTTACACCCTACGAGCTATCAGGATGTAATATTTTTCAAGAGATCTACCATTAATACAAAAAGGCATTTTTACAGGATTCTCGCGTGTATTCATTGGTGACGTTTTCATTTCTAAGTTAATGTTATTCTCGCTTAGTTATCACACTGTTTGCTAAATCTAATCTTTGAAAGTAATGAATGTTGCAGGATTTATCTTTGTATACCCTGTTTCTCACTTTAAAAGATTTTAGTGTTTCATCTTCTGATTTTATGATAAAGAAATTCTTAACTGCTTCTTTGTTATAATTGACATTCTCACCTTTTCTACCTTTTCCTCATTTATGCTACTAAAAGAATCCAACGATTACATTATCTCGCCCTGTGAAAAGTTTCTTTGCTTTCTGGTTTAGATTTTATTTTTCATGATACAGACCCCATAGCCCAATGGATGTGTAAAGCTCTGTCAGTCAACCCAACGAAACTATAACAAACAAAACCAACGCATTCTATTTACCTAGCCTAATATTTTAAATTCGATTCATATCTAAATCATAAAGAGAGATCCCTCTTTGAAGTTGGTAGGGCTAGATCCCAGCTTCGAAGTGGTTGGATAAAGTTACCTCCCATAGATTTCTTCTTTCCTGACAACCTCTAGGAAATTTACAGGGCGTTAACATAGTGGCGACTCCACTGGGGATGAACTAAACAAATTTTAACCTCGCGTCTTCTTTTCCCTAGAAGAAAATTTTGCTTCTAAAATATTGCAAATCTGAGAAAGAAGTAATGTTTAGAGGTTGTTAAAAACCTATACATATTATTTTCGGATTCGTAAAACTAAAAAGTATATATATAAAAATCAAAGAGAAATCTGGCTCCCAAAAGAGCTTATACTCGATCTCACCCAAACCCAGAACCTGTGATAGCGACAGATAATCCAAAATAGTTTCTTAGGAAAAAGACCATTGCTGAAGGTTCAGTTAGACGTAATCCCCTTCAAAAGTCCCCTTCTCTTCCAAAGGATCTTGTTTCCCTTCAGGATCTTGACTTTGATGTCCTTTTTGAACAAAGCCTGTTTAGAATGAAATCTGATAGCTTTGTAACTGAAATCGTTCTGGACCCAACCGTCTTGCAACCCCAGACTCCTGAAGTTCTATCTCCCACTACTAAACCTCAAACCACTCACTATGTGCTAGCTAGCCCCTCCTCATCCTTGTCTTCTGTCACCACTCCATCTATCATCCAGGTTATTGCCCCGCCCCCTCCGCCTATCATGGCAGCCAGATATGCTCCCTTGGTGTTGGTCGCACCCCGTCATGCTATGCCCCAGGACTATCAAACGAGACTTCCACAGTTCAATGGAACATGACCTTTGAGCGCACAACAACACGTTGATAAAATGAATGATTATTTTGATCTACAAGAAGTAGATGAGGCTGACGTTCAAATGAGATTGTTTGCCCAAATTTTGACGGGTGACGTTAAGAAATGGTATAAAGGTTTACGTGCTGCCTCAGTCCCTGACCTTACCGCATTCCAAAGGAGTTTTCTAGACAGATGGGAGGTAAAGAAAAACCCTCTCCAAATCTTGTCATAATACGAAAACATCAGAAGAAATCAAGGTGAGACAGTACAAGATTACTGCACCCATTTCAATAACCTATACAATACAATTCCAGCCGATATTAAACCTCCACAAGGTTTAGCATTGATAAAATTCCCTGATGGTTTTGATGCCGATATGTCATATCAATTAAGGGAAAGAAACTCCACCACCCTGGAGGACATGAAGAAAAGTGCAATAAGTGTGGAGGCTAACCTGTTGGCAAAAAGGGCACGACAGAGGACAGAGAGGAGAGTCACAATCAAAGAGGAACCTTCCACATCAACTTTTGATTCCAAATTGGATTCCTTGGCCAGAGAAATGGAAAGAATGATGGAGAGACTTACTGTATCCGAAAGAAACCCTCCTAGAGGAAACCCACCAACTCCTCAAATTCGAAATCCTAACTTCAGAAGAAACCCTCCTCAAATCAGGCAAAGAGATCCTAGGGATCAAAGGGAATAGAGAGGTCTTGATCAATAGATCATACCTCCCCTACAAGAAAATTATGTTGATGAAGGAGAGGAAGTAATTGAAGAAATGGAGGATACTCACATAAACCTCATGGGAATTCATGATAACGAAGCTATTTTCCTTACCCAAGAAGAGCAAGAACTTTTTCTTCTCAATCAAACAAAGGTAAGTGAAGAAGATGAAGATGTCGAACAATAGGCATTTGAAAATTCTATTTTGTAGGTACATCGACAGTACAATCTGTGAAGTAAGAAGATAGACGAGAGTTCTCCAAAAAAGGTGACCGAAACAAAGAAGACAGTCGAAACCCAAAAATCCCCTGAGCCTTCTGTCGAGAAGAGCCCTAAGAAGGGTAATGTTGAAGTTCCAGCAAAAAGAAACCTTACTATTCTGAAAAGATCATCACAATCTGAGGTTTCATCAATTAACCCACCAAATACTTCTGGCCAGAAGATTGTGGTGGATAAATCAGAATTGTTGAGCCAAAGCAGAGAACCTACACCTTTCAGCCTTGAAGGGGAATTAGACAAAGTAAAAATTCTCATTCCTCTTTCCGAGTTGTTGAGCAAAGATGCTTACCGTTCACAGGTGATCAAAGCATTGACCATTGAACCTGATATAGGCACGAATGCCTTAACTGTTGGATCAACAAATCATTCAGATAATGTAAACCTTACAGATGACCAACCCGAACTCCTGTTCGGACTAGAAGTGGATGGTCAGACCGACAATGGTGTTGTCACTCCTTTTTACATCAGTCTTAATATACACAACCTGATTTTGCATAATGCCATGTTAGATTTGGGTGCTTCCCATAATCTGATGCCTAAAGCAGTGATGGAAAAACTAGGACTTGAGGTTACCAGACCTTACAAGGATTTACACTCATTTGACTCCAGTAAAGTTAGATGTATCAGTTTGATCAAGGATCTATGTATCACACTGGTTCAAATTCCCGCAAAAAGCATGGTCATGGATGTTGTGGTTGCAGACATTCCCCCGAAATATGGTATGTTGTTGTCACGGTCTTGGGGGGCCAAGTTAAAAGGTACTTTGCAGTTGGATATGTCGTATGCCACTGTCCCAGTTTTTGGTCAACAGAGAAGACTATATAGAGAAACATTGATGAAGTATATGGTGAGCAGCCAAGAAAAACCACATAACTATCCTCTGTACTCTGCACATTCTGACCTGGACTCCTTCATCCTATACAACGATGGTGATATGGGAGAACAAATCATTCAGCTGGAAGAAGATACATCTGGTCCGGATGAAGGCCAAGAAATCGTTGAGGCAGAAAGAAAGAAAAATGTGATAACTGAAGAATTGCCAGCATATTTCTGGAGCATGGACTTTGATGGAGCTGTAAGCAAAGAAGGAGCTGGAGCAGGAGTTTGGTTACACAATCACAGATCTAGGTATTCGGAAAACCATTCTTACAAATTAAATTTTCAATGCACTAACAATATTGTCGAGTATGAAGCCTTGATGCTCGATCTGAAACTTCTAAAGAAGGTTGGTGCCAAACAAATTATGGTAAGAGGTGATTCTGAGTTAATAATCAATAAAATTAAAGGTGAGTATGCATCAAAACACTCCCATCTGAGAGCTTATAGGAATGTTGTTTTGGATGCCCTTAAATGTTTCACTGAAGTTGATTTGCAGGTGATGCCCAGGGGACAAAATATTTTGGCAGACGGGTTAGCTACATCAGCAGCCACATGCAAGATACCTTTTTGATCCACTCGCCCATACACAGTGGAGGTGAAATGAAGACCAACTGTTCCAGACAACATTAGATATTGGCAGGTATTTGGAAATGATGATCAAATTGAAGATATTCTGCAATGTAAAATTGATTTCGAGTGAACAAACATAGACTTAGAAAATGAAGATGAAAATGTAAAAATACCTGATTTTGGAAATGATAGTGTAAATAAGATAGATTCAGGAGAGTTAGGTGATGATGAGATAGAAGCTGATGTTTTGCATTTGAAAAGTAATGTTTTACCTAGGGGTTTAGTTCCTTTAGAGGACTTATTTGATTTTAATGATGTAGCTAAAAAACCAAAAATTGAAGCCAGTGGTCAAGAAGTAGAAGATTGTAATATAGGGACAGAAGAGAAACCCAGGATGGTGAAAATTTCCAAATCATTACCCCCTGAGCAGAAACTCAAATACATTGAGCTTTTCAAGGAATATTCAAATGTATTTGCCTAGGGTTATGAGGACTTGAAAGCTTATGACACTAGCATCATACAACATATGATTCCAATAAAAGAAGACCAAAAACCTTTCAGACAGAAACTTAGGAGAATCAATCCCAAGCTACTTCCCCTGATAGAAAAAGAAATAAAAAAAATGTACGATGCTAAAATCATAGTCTCGTTACGGTTTTCCAAATGGGTTTCAAATTTGGTCCCAACACGAAAGAAATCCGGAGAAATCAGGCTTTGCATCGATTTCCGAAATCTAAATAAGGTCTCTCTGAAGGACAATTACCCATTGCCAAAAATGGACCACATATTACAAAGGGTAGTCAGATCCAGTCGAATCTCTTTACTGGATGGGTTCTCGGGTTATAATCAGGTTCTCGTTCACCCAGATGACCAAGACAAAACCGCTTTCACAACACCATGGGGTACTTTCATGTATGTGAAAATGCCTTTCGGGTTGATGAACGTCGGGGCCACTTTCTAGAGAGCAATGGACATCGCTTTTGTGGAAGAACTCGGCAAATTTATTGTCATCTATCTGGATGACGTAACTATGTTTTCCCAATTTGATGACGAGCACTTATGACATCTCAAACGAGTTTTTGAGAAATGCAGGAAATTTGGGATTTCTTTAAATCCTAAGAAGAGCCTTTTCGGATTAGAAGAAGGTAAACTGCTAGGGCACATAATCTCCAAGGAAGGAATTAAAATAAACCCCAACAGAATCGAGGCCATTCAAAAATTAGAACACCCAAGAAACATTAAAGAGTTACAGTCTTTTATTGGAAAAATAAACTTTCTACGAAGATTCATACCCAACCTGGCTGAACTTCTTAGAAACATCACAAACATGTTAAAAAAAGACACAAAAATAAAATGGGACACTAAGTCCAGGCAGTCTTTTGAACAAGTCAAACACGCACTCACGTAGGCCCCAGTCTTGGTCAGTCCTGACTTCACCAAAGATTTCTATCTTTTTTCTTTCACCTCTGAACATACCATTGCAGCAATATTACTACAGAAAAACAACGAAGGGTATGAACAACCCATAGCCTTTTTCAGTAAAGATTTAAGAGATGTTGCTTTGAATTATAAAATAATGGAGAAACAATCTTTTGCCTTGGTGAAAGCTATAAAAGATTTCAAAGTATACATTCTCCATTCCCACACCATTGCATATGTTCTGAATGCGGTAGTAAAAGACATTTTAACCCAAGACAATCTGGACAGCCGAAGAGGAAAATGGATTGTTATCATTCTAGAGTATGACATAGAGATTAAACCTACTAAACTGATTAAAGGTCAAGGTCTAGCAAAGTTAATGGATAAATCAAATTTCCATGCTCTTGACATTAATTTCTTAGCTGCAGCAGATGAATAGGGTGAGTAGGCGACTCCAAGCGTGAGAGAGGTATTTCTCAACTCTCCATGGTACGCAGACCTGATATTTGTTTTGAATAATTTACAAGCTCCCCCTGGTCTGACCAAGACTAAAGCTAGGTTTTTGAAATTGAAAGCATTAAGATTTTGTATTCTAGAAGGCAATCTGTATTGGAAAGATCCTGGAGGTATTTTGTTAAATTGTCTATTGAAGGATGAAGTTGATAGAGTACTGCACGAGTTTCATGTAGGGGACTGTGGTGGTCATCTGAACTGGAAGGCCACAGCCAACAAAATCCTCAGAGCTAGATTCTATTGGCCAACTCTATTCACCGATGTGCATCATAAAGTGACTTTGTGTCATCAATGTCAGTTGTATGAAGGAAAAAGGAAACATCTTCCCCTACCCCTAAAACCAATCTCCGTTTAGGCCCCTTTCCAGCAATGAGGATTAGACTTCATCGGGGAAATACATCCTCCTTCTTCGGGCCAGCACAGGTGGATTCTTACTGCCACGGATTATTTTACAAAATGGATCGAAGCAGTACCAAGCATGCAAGACACTGATTCTATCATTATTAAGTTTCTTGAAAATAATATCTTGTCTCACTTTGGATGTCCTAGAAATATTATAACTGACAATGTAGCTACTTTTCGATCTAAGAAACTCATAGATTTCTGCAACCAGTATCATATTGGTTTGGGTCATTCCACATCTTACTACCCTCAGGGAAATGGGCTGGTAGAATCATCAAATAAAACCCTGGTAAACATTATCAAGAAAACTTTGCAGGAAAACAAGAAGGCATGGCATAACAAGTTGGTTTTCGCACTATGGGCCGACAAACTGACCACCAAGAGGTCAATCAGTATGTCACCTTATCAGCTGGTATACAGCACAGGAGCAGTTTTTCCCACTTCCTTAGGAGTCCCTGTCATGAAATTGTTGCAAGACATGCAAGCCGACCCAAACGACTCCCAAAGAAGGATCAACCAGATGATCCATTTGCAACAATCTAGGGAAGAAGTATACAACAAGACCCAGGTAGTCCAAGAAATCATTAAGAAGATTTTTGACAAAAGAACCAAGGAATATGATTTTGAGCTAGGAGATTTGGTGTTGAGATGGGATTCCCAAAATGAAGACAAGGGAAAGCATGGAAAATTCGATAATCTATGGAAGGGACCATACATTATTCAAGCATTCAGAGGAAATAACACTTTCTTTCTAAACAACAGTGATGGGACAGATCTGCCAGGAGGACCTGTAAATGGCAGAATGCTAAAGCATTATTCACCGCCTCAATAGAGACCCGAAGTGACACTTTCCATTGTACAAACCATTTTTTATTTTTCTTGCGAGTTTCTGAGTGAATAACTTTGGTCAGTTGGTTSAAGCCCGAAGAGAAGGCCCTAAGCCGCTGACCACTGTTTTCTATTTTTCAAAAATAAAACCAATCAAGAAACAAAGGTGACTAGGGAGGAAATTTCAGAACAACARGAATCAAGATTCTTGGCACTTCACAAGGAGAGTACCATCCCCAGGTGGAGCTGYTGTTATCACCCTATAATTTATAGGATCAACTGGTGACTGGAATGTTATCTCTCTAGTGTTTTTTGTTTGTCAAATGATTTTTCATTCTGCAAATAATTTGAGAAAAGAAATAAAAAGAAAAGAAAAGAAAGAAAAAAGAAAAAGAAAAGAAAGAAAAAGGAAAAAGAAAAGAGGGCATAAAAGAATTTCAATAAGAGCCCCATGCAATAACAGTGACTTGGTCCATACCTTTCAAGCATGGCCAATTTATTTAAATTGATGTTGATAGGAATAGTGAATAAGCTTGGCTAAACTATTTAATCTTAGCCAAGTGACCTAGGTTAGTTAGTGAATAAATCTAGCGAGACTGTTTAATCTTGGTTAGGTAGCCCCAGGATAGAGTAAGTTCTTAGCCCAACAGTTTAATCTGGGCTAATTGTCATAGGAAGATAGGTTAGAACTTAGGGTAGTTTGCTTGATTTAAACAAAACTAGCTCGATGATCAATGTTGGACCATGTTTTGGATGCTTGAAAAGTTGTTTGCCTAACCCCTTGGTGATGTAAAGATGTAAAAGCTTGGGAAAAACCCATGAGATGCTCTTATCCTAAGTTTTTTAGGGCGCATATGCTTTCGCGACCACATTTATGCACCGCTCATGTATCAACGGCTCAGATGATCGCGTCTGGATCGACGATGGACAAACCTTTCCGGACCCCCCCGACCGTTCTACCTTTAACGGAAGGGGGGGGGTCCGGAATCGTTGATAATGCATGCGCACATCTGAACGACCCAAGTTTTGGTGCTTAGATCTATGGCCTGTATTGGATTCTAGACCCCCCCATTCGTTCTGCCTTTAATGGAGGGGGGGGGTCCCGGAATGTGTGTTAAAGAGCGCACACAAATCTGGGGTCCAAAGGAAAGCGCGCAGATCGACGGCCCAAGGTATTTTTCGGACCCCCCCCGACTAATCTACTTTTAATGGTGGGGGGGGGTTCGGAATGGAATCTGACTCTAGCGGTCCCCCTATCAATATGTGGCTTAAATCTACTAGTCCCGAGTCCCACCACCTCCTACTATCTGACATACCTCGTCACCTCATGACGTCATCATCCACCTTTCCAAAAAGTCACATCCCATAACTCCGTCAGTCCTTCTCCCTCATTCACTCGTGGCAAGTCCCCTCACCATGATTTTTTCCCCCAATCGATAACCGCCACATCACCCATCTGTATCCCTCAGTCATTGTCACCAGCCATCTCACATTCTAAATGACCCGTTGGACATTTATTACTGGATATTGTATCCGTTAACTAGATGACCTGTCTCCCGTGCCCAACGGATACCCGTTTACTCAAAATTACCCTCACTCTTCATTCCTTCACCATTTACCCACTCATCGCACCAGATAATTTACCCCATTTTCTTCTTCGTCACACTCAGTCGCCCCTGCTGACATTGTTTTATTTGCAGGTATTGTTACAGTAATGGCACCAAAATCAAAACAAACAGAAGGAGAGGAGAATGCATTTCTCCCGCCTCTTGTCGATCTCGACAGGATTCCATTGGCCAACAAAGACTACTTAATCATAGACACTAAGTGCGATTTCGACTTCGCAGACCTTCAATCATGGCTTAAAGAAATTTTTCTGGACCAGAGTGACGAAATTGGACTCTGGGAGTCCAACCTACCCCTGTATCTCTTCCCCTAGATTCACCATTTCCCAGAGTTCGCCCTCAAGTTCCAAACCCACTATACTCCTGAGCAAAGAGCCATCGTATCCTCGTCCAGGGAAGTTCTCTTCCTCATCATGCCAGAAACTATCGACCAAATGATGCAAATATCCCGAGCCGACTCCGCATCACCTTTTAACCATGAAATCCTTACAGAGTTATACCAAAAGATGACTTTTCCTCAAAGAGCTCAAATATTTGAGCTTTTTCTTCCACAATTCGCTCAGCTCCCCGCTACAAATACCCCTTATCCTTCCTCCATGTTCTCAACCAAAGGAAACCAGGTTATCACATCCCTATGTGCCTTGTTGGGTTATTATTCAGATCAGTGGGTAGATGAACCCATTCTGAGATTTTTGTCTATTTTCTCCACCAATGAGAAGCCTACTACACAGTTCGACTTCAGCACGTTCCCGGCAAACAATATTCACGAGCAATTTGTCAATTTCTCCACAGAAGGCATGTTCTGGTATTCTTCAATACTGGCCTACCTGTTCGCTTTCTTCCAAGAAGGCAAATTTTCTTTTTCCATGTAGAAGATGGACGGAGATGGCAGACCCCGGGCAGTAACCGCATGGACTTTCCTGCTCAAACATAACTCATGGGATTCAGTTTCAAGTAGTTCATTGATCAATTCTACCACCCAGTGGTGAGTATGCTCAGCGGCAGACCCGAACCCAGGATTAATGACGAAGTTCAGAGGATCCTACATATCTCAGATCATACAAAGACTGGTGATTGGTACTTGTACCAAAATCACATTGAGATCAAAGTCTATGGGTGCGAATTGGCCCCATATAAACTGCCCAAATACTTACTTGTCAGAATTTTTTCTCTGGAATACATAAGGCAGATGATAAACTCGGATGATATTCACTTTGTGTCTTTAAAGAAAAAGCAACAGCTCAGAATCAAAGGGAAGATTGGGTCTTTCATCTACAACATTTGAGGCGTCGGGGAGGAAGCAGACAGGCTGCTGAAGGAAATGAAATTCTTCATGAGCTTCACATGGCACTATGAACCGTGCAGGATCATTTCAGAGATGAGGATAAAAAAAAAAGAATATCCCGTATGTCCACGAATCTAGGCCTAAGATAGAGAAATTTGCAAACCAGACATGATGGGAACCAAACACTTTGGTTGAAACAGAATAACAGGACCCCCCGGGCACTGTATCACAGACAACCACACCACAAGCTCCAAAGGAGAAAAGGCCTAGGCAGGATCTGTCACCTCCTATCACTGAAGTGCCATTAGAAGAATTCCGACTGCATACCAAAAGGCCAAAAACTAGTCCAGCTCCTGACCCGGCTGGCGAAAAGGAAATTCCATCCACTATAGTGACAGAGGTTGATCGGTCGCTCCTCAACATAACCAACAAGAAGATTATAACCATTGTGTTACAAAAGAAGACTACAGATACTCCACCAATCAACGAGCCAGGCAAGACAGGACCAAATCTGAGCATCTTTGAGAAATATAACTTGATCAAGAAAAAGAATCAAACTCTGACCAACAACACATATGCCCAATTCTGGAAGAAGATGTCGACTTCACAACACGGGCTGTTATTGACATTCGACACGGAGAAGGGTAGAATGCACATGGAATTTCTCCAAGCACAGGTACCAGACCCAAAGGTAATCACCGATTACAAGAGGGCAACCTTTGAATTCCAGACCAAAGACGTGCATCATGCCGATCAAATGGATCTACATAGGCAAACGGGAAAAATGGTTTTCTCCACGTTAGCACATGCTTCCACTACTGCCTCCAGGTTACAAGTGTCTCTGAACAACGTCCAGACACAGTTGAAGTTAGAGAAGATATCATCCTTTGCCAAGGATAACAGGATCAAAATGCTGGAGGAACTGGTCCTCAAGATCGGGTATGACCCCTCGAATGTGAAAGCAGTCGAGGAGATGATCAAGAAGAAAAACGCAAACATAGCGTCTTTGAGGAAACAATTGAAGTTTCCACCAACATAAGACTCACATGCAAAGGAAATAGCAGAGACAGAAGGAGAAAAATATGAGATGCTTAAGCTGATTATGGAACATAATGCACAACTGAAGGAGATGGAAGCTGAGATGGAGAAGCTAGTGAAAGAGAAGGAGCAGTTGAAACCCATGAAAGTCATTCCATTGAGTGCAGTTCCACTCTCAGGAGTGAGAACAACATCACTAGCAGAAGTCCCATCAATAAATCCACTGATGTCTCTGGAAAAGATGGTTGAATTGGCCAAATCTATGGAAGAGATGAACCTACAGGAGACAGAGATTAGCAGGATCAAAAAGGAGATTGAGAACCTTCAAGAACTCAAATCTTCTTATCAAACCAACTTCTCCAAGGAAAAATAGGTGTCAGAACAGCTCAAACAAGAGTTACAACAGCTCTGGAAGCAAACAATGGCAGGTAAAACACTGGCCGAAGTCAAAGAAAGTGTCTGGACAGACATCACCAAGTCTATGAATGAAATATGGCCAATGATACAGATTATGTTTGAGAAAAATGAATTGGTGCAGAGAAGTAAACAAGCCATCGAGAAGATCATATTAGAACTGGGAGAGATGCCCACACAGGCTAATGAAATCATCAAATTCTTAAATTCTAAAACCAGAGAGGAGCTAGAAGAGCTGAGAATTGAGGATAGAACAGAGACCATCCTTGAGGTCAAAAGAGTCTTGACCAAGAGAGGACTGATGCTACAGCTAGAAGAAAAAGTTCAATCCATGGACCTCAGGGTACAAAAGTTTTTCAGCAAGATTGAGGCTCTACAAAAGAAAGGTCTTCCTAGTCTAAAGGTGATAAACGACAAAGTGATGACACTCCCATACTACAAAAAGAGACTAGCCGATGTGGCTAAGGATAGTTTGAAGTTTTCAGGAATTCAAGGTAGCATCACTTGCAAGGCATTCCTAGATGCACTTCAGTTGGATATTAGCATTCAACATGAGATCCAGTACATCTTCATCACCAAGCCCACTTTCGCCAAGTACACAGAAATGGATGAAGTCTACCGAAGGCTACTCAAAGTCAACGTTCCCATTCATCTTCAATGGGAAGAGATTTGTGACCTAATTGAGTAGTAGATGAGTTGTCCCAGCCCAGTCATCTATCCAGTCAAATGAGGTTGTGCAGAGGCCTCACCAACGGTTCACCCAGAAAACAACATGCAGTTGCGACACTTCATCAAACAGTTTCCTAGATTCTTGTAATTTGTTAAGTTAGTTAGGCTAAAAATAGATTTACCACGTCCTGATCTTTAATGACGGGATCATTTGTAATTTTGGGATATAAATTTTTCACTTTTCAAAGTATTGAGGGTTGATCTTTACGCCCTGCGAGCTATCAGACTGTAATATTTTTCAAGAGATCTACCATTAATACAAAGAGGCATTTTTATAGGATTCTTGCGTGTATTCACTGGTGACATTTTCCTTTCTAAGTTAATGTTATTCTTGCTTAGTTATCACACTGTTTGCTAAATCTAATCTTTGAAAGTAATGAATGTTGCAGGATTTATCTTTGTATACCCTGTTTCTCACTTTAAAATATTTTAGTGTTTCATCTTCTGATTTTATGATAAAGAAATTCTTAATTGCTTCTTTGTTATAATTGACATTCTCACCTTTTCTACTTTTTCCTCATTTATGCTACTAAAAGAATCCAGCGATTACATTATCTCGCCCTGTGAAAAGTTTCTTTGCTTTCTGGTTTAGATTTTATTTTTCATGATACAGACCCCATAGCCCAATGGATGTGTAAATCTCTCTCAACCAACCCAACGAAAACTACAAAAGAAAAAACCAACGCATTCTATTTACCTAGCCTAATATTTTAAATTTGATTCATATCTAAATCATAAAGAGAGATCCCTCTCTGAAGTTGGTAGGGCTAGATCCTAGCTTCAAAGTGGTTGGATAAAGTTACCTCCCATAGATTTCTTCTTTCCTGACAACCTCTAGGAAATTTACAGGGTGTTAACACAACGTCCTCATCATCATATGCTCCAAGAATTGATCCATGTTCTGGTTCACAATAGTGAACTTCCATCTCATACTCAACTGCTTCAAGTTCTCTATTCAATCTAACACGCAACATGTGATTCAAATTCACTTGTAACTTATGTCATGTCACCTTCCTCTTCTTCGATGTCCAACCATACCTCTGGTCTTCTTCATTTTCTTGTAGCAACTACTTTAGTACATTAATATGTATTTTCAACTCAGTCATTTCTTTCTGAAATCCTCATCATTCATCCCCTTTATGCCAACTACCTTGGAATTTTTCTTCTTTTGGTCGTGGCTCCTTCATGAACCTCTATCATGACTATAAATAGCCATCTCCTCCTTTGTGAACATCTCTTTTTCACTATGATATGCATCAAGCATCTCCTTTGTAACAAGTCTCAGTACTTGTTACACAATACCGTATCAAGCCTTCCTCTTGAGCTTGACCTTCTGGTATTATTCTGGTTCTCTCCTTTGAACCTTCTGAGCACTACTATGCTCTTTTTTGGCTTCTGCACTCTTTATCACTTTCCTCTGAGAACTCCAATTGTCCTCTGCATTCCTAATATTCAGTTGGAAATGTTTACAACATCTCCTGCTACAATTTTCTTCTACCACAAGCTTCTTCACTTGAGAGAGCTATGTCTGCTCCCTATTCCTCTATCACAAATTCAATAGTTGTAATGGCTACTATCATATCATATTCCTCTTAGCTGCTACTACCTGTAATCATAAATGCTTCATAACCATAGTTAATCATAAAAATATATGACTAATACCTTCAAGATCTATGCTGAGATCTTGTCTTCACATTCACTGCACTTGAATGGACAACTCCTTATCACAATGGTTCTGCAATCTTCTCATGTACTCCTCTATACATGCTCCATTCAAAATCTGCTCATATTCTTTGTTGAACCCTCCCTTGCTTTGTATCCCTTATAGAGTTCCAAAGAGAAATAGCTTGATCTAATACAAAAAATGATATCCTTACGACTACAATACCCACGGAACAGAGTTTATGACTAAATCTCGGTTGTCGAAATTTCCTTCTCATCCTCAAATCGAATCTTTGTCTCTACCCATCTTAGTCTCAATGTTATTCAAAATAGTAAATTATGTGATTGAATTTGCAAGTTTAATGGAGCACTAAGCCCCTCTTTCTTCCACACGACCGGGCCCCAAATTCACGGGCTTAATTATTTACCAAAATTCGCATGCTTACTACTCGAGTTGATTGCCAAAGCGAATTTTCCCTAGTCATCGATCTATCCATCAATCAGACATGTTATCCATGTTTCCTAGGGATAACAAAGAAGATGACGTCTTGAGGCCCTCAGGTTGCTGACATGGAGTACTGAGAGGCATATGGATGATAATGTCCACTTGCACAGACACAGGCCCACCTCACCACCACAGATCTTAGGTTCATCATGAGGCTATCCACCACATCAACCTTCTTTCAGAAGACATTGGGTATTTCTCCATGAGGTACAAGTCGGGTATTATGGTGAGTGTGATTTCAATATTTGAGGCATTTGAGTTTGTTGCATTTAAAATTGCTTTTGATTATGTAACGTTTGCTTGGAAATTATGCTCTTTTCCATGTTTCACCTTGGTGGTTGATATTGCGTTGTAGTAAGTGGTCACCCTTAGGGATAGGTTTTCTACTAGGAAGTCCCCTCGACAGGTCATCATACCATTCTTGACCATACTTTCCACTTTCCACACCTCATCCCCTCATCTCCTTAACTTTTGGAATTTTCAATTGTATTGACCCAAGAATGGATTGTCCCTCATTTCATGGGAAGAAGGGGATGACCAACTAGAGGGAATGTAGATGGAAAAAGATAAAATCCATGTTATGAACCTTCTAGATGCTCTCCCAAATAGGTCTTGAGAACAATGAAATGTTTCTCCTAAAAAAAAATCAGAGACCTGCAAAAGCAAATACATGTGTATAAATGTCCCGCTTGTTGAGAGATATACACAAGTGTGTTACAAGCTAGACTATATCCCCATCTCACTCTATGTACCGCTCCCTTCAAGTGACATCGTGGTACTTCCCCCCAAGCTAATCGATTAAACCATATGGAGTACCCAGTGTTTGGACCTTAAGTAATTAATGTCAATAAATGGGCTTGGAAAAGGGATGCATTGAAAATGAAGGTGCAACACATCCTCTACAAAGGAACCCATAAATGAGACACTACGATCCCTTGCATGTCATGAACCCCATGCCCAAAATTATTTCCCCTATCCATGTCACCTTATCCACATGACCTAGAGAGGGGTCCACTTAGGAAACACTCCTAGACTTAAGGTATGATTCACCCAATAGGTCGCTTTGTCAACCCTCCCATCCTAACCTTGGCAAATTGCATAGTGTCTTTGAGCACTTGTTTAGTTTGATGAGGTGGTTTTTTATGCACATGATTAGGTGTATATTTTATTTATTTGATTTACTCATCATGATGCATTTGACTTGATACCCTTGGAGGGTGTATTAATTGTCCTTGCAGGACCTAATTGGTGGGCAGTTTTGGAAGAACAAGCCTAGCTTGGGCTTCCTTGGGGCATGAAGCCCACATGATGGATACCATGACCCGCACAACCGGATGGTGATGACAACCTTTAGAGGCTTGAGAGGCACCTTGGAGGACCTCACCTATCCCCTAATATCCCAACATCTTTCTTCTTGAGGCCAAAACATCACACTTGGAGGGCTTGATGTCACCCTGGGGCTAGGATTTGGTGGTGGGGATGGACACTTGGAATTTTTGAGGAAGAATACAGTTTGCATGATAGAGATGATCCTAGCTCATGAGGGAGGATCCTTTGGAGGCCCAATTATTCTTCTTCAATCTCAACGTCCACCTAAAAATGTCAAAATGTCACCCTAGAGAGGGTTGACGTCATCTTTAGGGCTTCTTATGTGCATTTTTAGGGTTAAATTGGATTTTAATATTGTAAAGGGGAAAATTAAGGGTTTTTGACCCCTTACTTTGTGGTTTATTCTAAAGTTAAGTGGACAAACTCCTTTTAGGAGATTTGTATAAATAGAGATCAAACTCTTGTCATTTTTTCATAGCATTCTCACTTTGAGAAATACTGCTTGGATGAAATGTGCACCTTATTTGGGCAATTTTCCCTATCTTTGTTTGCTACTATCTCTTGTGATGATTTGTCTTGGATATTGGATGAAGAAGTAAGGTGCTATCTTTCTTAGAGGCTATTTCTTTCTTTTATGGTGGATTTTTCTTGGTTAAAAGAAATTTATCTTGCTAATGCTTGGACTAGGTAAGGAATCTCTCTTTTTATTGCTTATTTTCTTGGTTGCAAGGTTAATTTGTTAATATTTTTGGGAGTATAAGGGAATACAACCCCACTAATCCCATCATAATTGTCTTGGAATAATTTTTTGCACAAAGGAATACTAGGAGAAGTAAAAAGGTGTTACACCCTCCTGGGTTTTTCCTAGCTAGTCTTGCTTGCCTTGGGGAGTAAAAGGGCTTACACCCCCAAGTAGCAAAACTATCTCTTTCATTTGAAAGAACCCATAACCCAATAGTTAAAGGAACTAATCTCTTGCATTGGAGAAATAAAATCATTACATTGGGATACACAGAATCAGGAGATATTGAAATTGTTTAAATTTGAATCTTTTCTATATGATTAAGGTTAGCCAATGCCATTAGGGCGTCTTGTTTCTCCAAGGATTTATTGTTTCTGTAATAAATTTATGCTACAACCATTAGAGCTGCATAAAAACACTTCATAACTTCCAAACATACTCATTTTCTAATTGTCAAAATTTGCTAGAAAGCTACCAAATTAATCTACTAGTTGTTGTGCTTCTTTTGGGTGGTTTACTTGTAAGTTTCGGTGGTTGGAATTTTCTGTTGTAGCAATTTTTTTCTACATCTATAAGGCTGCTAAAGTATTGTGCTATCATACTTGAGTTACACTAGTAATTGCTAGCTAGTCTCTTGCATATTTTCTTAGACTTTTAGAAAAAAGATTTGAAGATTTTTTTATCATTTCATTGTTGATTTATATCACTATATATTGCTGCTAATTGGGACAAAAAGCTTCACTTTCTTTTCCATTAGATTAACGGGTTTGTATCTTGTGTTTTCTTGTGTCTCAGGCAGGTACAACAATCTTTCATAGGTGCTCAAGAACTTGGAAACCATTGACTATCCCCGAGAATTGTTTCCAAACCATCCTCCACTTATTAATTTGATCTATAGGGGCACTTCCATAACCTCATTTTCCATCTCATTTCCCCCTAGGGTCACCCGATATTCCCCCCTTGTCTTGGATTTATCCTTCACTAAAGCGAGGGGAGGGTTTATCTAAGGTGACAATGGGTATAATCTCCCATAGTTATCACCATCTCGTGGATTGGGTTAGGATTTTCCCAACCTACAGTTTTTGTGATAACAGGACGCCAGATCTCATCTAAGTGGTCGAAAGAGGATTTTCGAGTTCAAATTTCGTGGAACACTCTGATGAGACACTCCAAACTCCAATCGACAAGGACCGTATATTCTTGACAATTGGATAGTCAGAATTAAATATTGGATTGTCAACCAGGTCCCTTTTCAACCGTTGATCAATACCAGGAGAATGATGGAGATCTCATCTCGGGCTCTAAACAAATTTTAATCATGACCGTTGATTGTCACTGAAAGGATGATCATGGTCTATCACATGTAAACTAAAGGGGAATATTCCTTGATACCCTTGGTTGATGCCCTCTTCACTAGATCGTTGAACCAACCTATGAAAAGATTGTTCCAATGAAGGGTCTAGATTACTTTTTGTAGTCCTTGATGGACAAATACGATCATCCTCAAATCTGCTTCGACGGATTTCAACCGTTCATCAGTATTGTGCTATCATGATCTCCTCAACTTATGGTTCTGAAATCCTTACTCCGATATCAAATAAGATGTCTCCACGTGTTCCCTTTGTGGTCGTTTATTTGCTTGCTCCGAGTCTTAATTATGACCATTTATCTCTTTAATACCCCGATTGATCTATACCATAGATAGAAACTCCTTTTGTCGAGGTCTTTTCTAGAAAGGCACTCTAAAACATTAACTATGATAACCTTCACCATTGTTTTGAATTCCATCTAGAGGGTGTGCCTTGGCCGTTGATCTAAATAACCTCCTCCCCATTCTAATCTAGGTCATCAATTCTGATATTGACTTTTTGCGCCTCCACACAATGAGAATGATATGGATCGTTGATCCAAATGTGATCAACAACCAAGATGGTGTCTTGACTCCAGCTCTATGCACGACAAACCCTTGATCCGACAATCACTGTGCATTATCTTGATCGATCCAATGGTCTACATTCATTCATTTCAGAAAATGATAACTTGGAATGGTTGAAAGATGGGACTTGGCTTCAATCCCGACCTTTAAACCTATAATCAACGTTTCACAATCCACCAACCTGCAACACCACTAGGTTAGGTCCAATCTATACCACATTCATACACATGATATCAATACAACAAGGAATACTCGATTCCAGCAATTGACACAGAGCTCCAATTTCACAAACTATTCTATTAACAATCCTGTATACAGTTACATAAGGCCTTCAAACTCTTCTTAGGCCTAATTTACCTCTAATTGGCCTTTCCTTAGCCTTTGGCCACACTCCTCACTCTTCCAAACTCATATTCGAACAACTCCATCTCTCTCTGTTTTGAATGCCCAATAGACTCATACAATTAAACAAAAGGTTCCTAAAACTGAAATTGTTTCAGATCCACTAATTTCTCCACTAACAAATCTTAGGACCTTTTAGGACCCACAAAATCCTCAAGAGACTAACTTTATGATTTCTTTCAAACCTCTCAACTCTCGATATCTACTATCATAGACAAATTCGATTACATTAACCAACTCAATTTAAACAAACCCTATCCTATATATTCTTTCTAAAATTCAACAAACATAAGAAATTATAACCATAATAAATTAGGGAACAACTCCCTTGGTACAAGTCAAGACCACTTAGGCCTAGTCAACAAGTAAACATTAGGAGGAAAAAATTTCATGCATCACTGCGTTAGAGATCTAGCCTCCTAAAAGCACCTCCAAACCTAGTGATGGTGACGCGTGACCATGATTTCACCATTACAACATCCGTTGTGGAGCCTCCATTACATCCAAGTACATTTGTTGTTACTTCCTACTGCTACAGTTGCGACGACGTGACTCGGATTCACCCCGTCTCTGAGAGAAAGAAACGACTCATTTCACTTTCCACTTTGTGATCATTTAATAACAGTGAATTGCATTGTATTGAATTTATATTTTAAAATTGACAATGTAATAAAAGATAAGAATATTCAAATTTGGCAAATCCATAATAAAATTATGCCCTTTTAGCTATTCTAGTTTGTTTTTTTATTTACTTGTGTTGAAAAATAAAGCATACACAAATTTGACCCTTGACCCAAGTAATATTAAAATTATGTTTTTTTTTTAATTATTTTAATTTGACCCTTGACCCTTGACCCAAGTAATTGGCCTTTCCTTGGCCTTTGGCCACACTCCTCACTCTTCCAAACTCATATTCGAACAACTCCATCTCTCTCTGTTTTGAATGCCCAATAGACTCATACAATTAAACAAAAGGTTCCTAAAACCGAAATTGTTTCAGATCCACTAATTTCTCCACTAACAAATCTTAGGACCTTTTAAGACCCACAAAATCCTCAAGAAACTAACTTTAGAATTTCTTTCAAACCTCTCAACTCTCAAGATCTACTATCATAGACAAATTCGATTACATTAACCAACTCAATTTAAACAAACCCTATCCTATGTATTCTTTCTAGAACTCAACAAACATAAGAAATTATAACCATAATAAATTAGGGAACCAACTCCCTTGGTACAAGTCAAGACCTCTTAAGCCTAATCAACAAATAAACATTAGGAGGAAAAAATTTATGCATCACTGCGTTAGAGATCTAGCCTCCTAAAAGCACCTCCAAACCTAGTGATGGTGACACGTGACCATGATTTCACCATTACAACATCCGTTGTGGAGCCTCCATTACATCCAAGTACATTTGTCGTTGCTTCCCACTGCTACAGTTGCGACGACATGACTTGAATTCACCCCGTCTCTAGAGAAAGAAGCGACTCATTTCACTTTCCACTTGTGATCAATAAAAGTTAATTGCATTGTATTGAATTTATATTTTAAAATTGACAATGTAATAAAAGATAAGAATATTCAATTTTGGCAAATCCATAATAAAATTATGCCCTTTTAGGGATTTCTAGTTTGTTTTTTATTTACTTGTATTGAAAAATAAAAAATACACAACTTTGACCCTTAAACCAAGTAATATTAAAATTATGTTTTTTTTTTTAATTATTTTAATTTGTTTCGAGTATTTTTCAAAGTAGAAAGTATAGTTTTCATTTGTAAATCAAAGTGCTTTCACTTTGTAAAATTCAGTTTCATATTATAATTTTTGTATGAAGTTTATTATGTTTTGAAAATTAAAAAAAATAGAATTTAAATTTCATTCTTTCCATGACTATTAATACAATACAAATCCGTACTGTATTTTATTTTTAAATATGGAAAAGAAAATTTAAAATATTAAATATAATATTTTTAAAGTGCCATGTGTTAACTTTCACATACCATTGTTGATTTTTTATTCATTATTATTCACTAAAAACACATAATAACAATATTATTATTATTTCAAGTGATATTTTGATTTTGATGGTACTATATATATAGAGTTGACTTTTATTCATTATTATTCACTTAAAAAAACATAATAACAATATTATTATTATTTCAAGTGATATTTTGATTTTGATGGGTATATATATATATATATATAATTTTATTTTTTTATATTATGAGGACATGTATTCATTGATGTGATCTATTTTTTATTTTTTAAAGAGGCTATTAATACAATATAAATCCGTACAGAAAAATTAAAACATTTAATATAGTATTTTTAAAGTACCATGTGTCAACTTTCACATACCATTGCTGACTTTTATTCACTATTATTCACTAAAAAACATAATAACAAGATTATTATTACTTCCCAAGTGATACTTTGATTTTGATGGGACCATATATATAGAGAGAGTACATGTATTATGAGGAGAAAGTAAATGAAAAACTATAAGAACATAAAAAAATTATAATATTGATCACTTAAAAATATTCGTCACGCTAAAAATTTATAATATGGGTCAGATCAATGAATACATGTCCTCATAAAACACACACACACACACACACACACACACACACACACACACACACATACATATATATATATATATATATGTTTTATGAGGACATGTATTCATTGATGTGACCCATATATGTGTGTGTGTTTGTTTTATGAAGACATGTATTCATTGATGTGGCCCATATTATATTTTTAGTGTGACGAATATATTTAAGTGATTAATATTATAATTTCTTTTATGTTCTTATGGTTTCTCATTTACTTTCTCAATTTCAATCTTCAAATGTTTGATTTATTTACTGAAATGTGTTGAGGGGATTTGAAGAGGAATTTTATAATGAAAACTGTAATAAAATGTAAGAAGTTCATGGATTATTATTTATAAAATAATGTATAATGATTACTTATTGTGAAAACACATAGGTTATGTGTTTTTTACTCAATCACTAGAACAACCCACTGGGCTAAGAAATGTAAGAGGTGCTTTTAACACTAGACAATAGGTCTAAAGAGGTTGTGTTACATATCTGAAAGGTATAGTGATTTTTTGGCTTATCTCCCCTTGTGAGGAAAGTAAGGATAACTCCCAAGGTTAGTCGAGACATGCACAAGTCCCTGGATAGTTCACACAAGAGTATGGTTGCATCATATACCTGAAAGATATAGTGATTTTCTAGCTTATCTCCCTCTGTGAGAAAAGAAGGGATAACTCCCAAGGTTATTCAAGACATGCTCAAGTCCTTGGATAGTTCACATTGGAGTCTTTCCATATGTCTGTTAGGACACTATAATGTACCTTTTTGCTCATACTTTTTTCTATCATTGCATCCATTTCCCACTCATATTTAAGCCTACATTATCACCTTAATCCATTTTCCCAAAGGTATATAACGTTTCTTCTCTTTGCTATATGTTTAATTCATTTTACATGTAATTTTACATTACTCTCATACTTAGCCATTAATCAGAAATATATAGTTGCTAAAACAGTTTGAAGACTGCAGTTAATATATCGTTGCTGCTTGAAGACCATGTTGCTGAAACAGTAAAACAGTATGCAAATCCCGTTGTTGAAACAATCCTTGATTTGCGATACTGAAACAACATTTCACATATAGCAGTAACAAGAAGGAGCCGTTACACTGGCCGCAACAGCTGTACCTTAAGACAACACCATTAACCATCATCACTGCTTAAAGACCACGTTGTTGAAACAGTCAAWYAGTACGCAAATCCCGTTGCTGAAACAGTCCGTGATTTGCGATACTGAAACAATATACAGTTGTAACAAGAAAAGATAATTAAAGGAGCTGTTACACCGGCCGCAGTAGYTGTACCTCAAGCCARCACCATTACAACCACTGTAACAACATTTTTCTAYGGAAGATCAGAATGTCCTATTCCAGCATAGAAGATTAGATCAGACTAGGAATAGGATTTGTATGTACACATGTAATTTTATGCTTAATTGTATTAAGAGGATTCTCCTCTTTAAATATGGGAGAAATCAGCATTAGGGGGGGGGATTACGAAAGGCTTAGCTAGAAGCGAATTACAGAGAAGGAGCGTGTTCACTTTGGATATTGTAACTTGTCATATTTGACAGATGAATAAAAGATCATTCTGAGCATTCCTTCTTAATTCCTTTTATTTTTGGGGAATCTTGTGAGAAGGAAAGGGCCCACCTTCTTCACAAGATTCACCCATTAGTTTTTGTAGTGCGTTAGTATTGTTTTTATCTATAACTTGTTAAAACTTTGTTTTGTTGAAACTCTATTTCCACTGATTGTTACATCGTTTTCATACAATTCATTCCTAGGTAATTGTTAATCATTTTGATTGGTAATTCTATTTGCAGAATAAGTTTATGAAAGTGTGATAGTCAGAGACAGGTGTTGAAGATTCCTACTTTGGGAAATAGGGTCCTGTCCTCTGTTACATAATAGTTAGTCTTCGATAGTTGTTAATCATTTTGATTGGTAATTCTGTTTGCAGAATGAGTTTATGAAAGTGTGATAGTCAGAGACAGGTGTTGAAGATTCCCACTTTGGGGAATAGGGTCCTGTTCTCTGTTACAAAATAGTTAGTCTTCTTTGCAGTGTGTTGAAACATTCCTTTTTCCTAGGTTGTTATTTCTTAATGTAATCCAGGATTCTTCTAATAATTATTTTCCTTTGAATCTTAAACTCTGCAATAGATAGATTTCTTTCACTGTAATTAAAGGTAGAACTCCAGTCTGTTCAAGACAAGGTTTGATTAGTGTAACTTTTACTACAACTTTGGATTGCTTTTGAGATTGATCATATACAGTGTGTGATTTCCTTTGAAATAAACAGACTTCCCTGGGTTGACAATTTATGTGACACTTGATTGTTTAATTAATAAGCAATTATAGTGACCAACATTTTGGCACCGTTGTCGGGGAAGGCAATTATAGATTTCAAAAGCATTTACGTTTTTCTTTCAAATGTACAGATTGCATGAGAGGATGTGGACCCCCCAAGGAAACTGACACTACAGGTGGCAGGGGCAGAGGAAGAGGAGGTAGAAAGACTTTTATCGACCATATTATATCAAAATCTAAATCTGTTGTTTCTCAACGACAAACCTCTCGAAAACCAAAGCCTCAACCTTCCTTTCAAGTGAACTTTGAAACGGAGACAATTGAAAAACTAGCAGACGACATTGAGGATCGAGCAAGTGCAGTAGGGGAACAAACAGAATAAACCATGGGTGGATATAATGAAGAACTACACCATGAAGAATAGGTAGGTCTTTAAGCAGAGGTAAATGATGAAAACTCTTTTTCTACCTTAGGATTTCCTATTGGTGATATTCCTAGAGGAGTAGCTCCCATGAAGAATATTCCACTTTCAGCTTTACCTAACTTTCATGGTTTATCTTCTGAAGATCCTGATGAATTCCTTTTCGAGTT
>ML776983.1:1263938-1286090 GCA_009831015.1 Picea engelmannii
GTGTGTGTGTGTGTGTGTGTGTGTGTGTGTGTGTGTGTGTGTGTGTGTGTGTGTGTGTGTGTTACATTTCTAGGCACTCTGGCCCCTTTCCAACTTTACCGGATCACCAACCCAAGTCATATTTACATAATACATTCTAGTTCATAGGGATACAAAATCAGGGTGTTATATGATGTGTAAGGTCCTCACTTAGGAAAAATTGAAGGCAATTCGGAAAACAAACCCAATGTCACCTGATTTTTCCTTCCCACTCTTCAAGATGATCTAAGATCATCTCTAGGGGGCTTCCCTATCAAGATTTATTATTCTAGAGCTTATGGATCCCCAAGGCAAATAATTTTACTAATTCTCTATTTGTATTTGATTTACAATAAATGTTACTATGTTTTAGTGAGGTTGGAAAGTGCTCAAATGATCTGGTCACTAGGTTTTATCTTTGTTTCAACACTTAACTTGTTTGAGAGCACTCTCTTCTATGCATTATTTGCAATCTTGAATGGAAAAATCCAAGAGTAATTATGATTTTCTACTTTATTTGAAGAAACAAGGCTTGCTTGGGAGAGTTTCAAGCATGAATTTCCAAGAATGATATCTTTACAACCAACATTCAAATAAATTACAAGAAAGGCTATTACACATCTTTGACATTATGCACCAATATATTTAGTGAACCATTATAATGATGGTCCGTGTACATATGATTATACCTCATTGGCTTGATATACCCCTTTGTTGTCATGGCATTAGAAACCAATTTCAAAAAATCATATGCTTTTGTTGATATATGATGTGGTGAGTCCAAAAATACCTCCATCAATAACACATGCAATGGAGACAATACCATGTTTCTTGTAAATCTTCACATCATAAAATCCTTCTCAAATCTTGTCCATCAAACATAAAACTAGCACTACAAGTGTTGCTTCCCCCTTTGAGCATACAAATATTTTTAGGGACACCAAAATACTAAAAAATAAATTAAGTGTGTTGATGTTATACTACTGAAAGTGTGCCCTACTTGGAATTTGATTTAAGTAATAATCTTGGGTTTCTTGTGATGTAAAACTTCTAAGAAACTAGACCCAAATTTGCAATAGTAATGCAGGTCAAAAGGTAACCCTATATCCAACATGAGATCTTTAAATCTGCAACCAATTGTTGAGAAGCAAACCAATGCAAACAAATTTAATGGACAAGCACAAGAAATAAAAATAATATTACCATGTTAAAACAAGCTCCTGATAGAAATCAACACTCCACAACCAACGCCCAACAAAGAGTTGGAGAAGGGTTACCCTAGCAGTGCACCTCACTCAACCATCCATGAGAAACAAGTGAAGCTAAAACAAAAACAATCTATTCCTCACTCCAACCATACTTTTCAAATGAGAGTGAGGCTCTATTTATAAGAAATGAGTGAAATACCCTCATTTTGCAAAATAATAATTTTCGAGGGTCAAAAATATGAAGAAAAATAAATGAATTAGCAACCTAAGTGGGGTGCTAGGGTTCTAGATAGGTCTAAGTCTCTCTCTTAGAAGCTAGGCCAATACATCAGTCTTTCACTAACATTTCTCCTGAAATATTCACCAAACACATTTGAGGGGTGCGCCACCCCCCTTTTTTAGCTATAAGGTTAAATAATGATAAACAACAATTCTTTTCATGTGGGCTCTAGGAGGTGCACCCCACTTCTTTAAGCATGGTCAACACCTAAAAAAACTTCATGAAATAATGATAAAAAAGACTAAGGAGACCAAGGTAAAGTGAGATTGGACATTTTAAAAATAATTAACCTAGGCAACCTTAGTGTAAACTTAGTAAAACATGTCAATCAATCATAATTAGTCATAAATTCTTGAAATCTTCACTAGGAAGTGTCGAAGTACATATAAAATGCCTCTTATGTGAATACAAAGAGTGATGAAACTACTAGAGATTAAAAGATGACCAAGAAAATCAAAGGGGGTGAGATTTACACCCTCCTAAATAAGCACACCACCAAAGGAACTATCAATGTGCTAAAGAAAATGATGAAGAATGTCACTAGGGGCATGATCACTAAGGTAAGTGCTCTAGGATTTGATCATGCATGTTTCTTTGACACTACCAAGTGACTATAGCTCTTGCTACAAAACCGTCGTGCAACATATATGGTAACATGACCCAACAAAATGCATAAGCAATCATGCAAGAAGCATGTAGTTGGCATGATCCTTTCTAAATAGCCCATTTTTCTTATGTTTTTTCGATTTATATTTTTTTAGGGACAATTCATCACAAATTATAGTTATAGACATCATAGAAAACTCATAGAATTCATGAGTGGATTCCATTCTATAGTCCTCTTTTTTATAGAATTAGAGTCTTTGTATTCGTTGGTGAAAATACTTAAAACTTTTGTAACCTTTTGTTGAATGGTTCATATGCAACTTGTATATATCAATACAACGTTATTTGTATTTTTTTTAAGGATGTCTCTTAAAATTGGCAAATAAGAAAGGGACTGGAAGAATTCATTTATTTGGAGGGACTTGTTATCATTTGGATGAGAGGTATTAGTCATATTCAAAATGTTACTATCGGGCCTCTTGCTAAGCATCTGAAAGAAATCTATGGACTTTTGAAAAGTATCTCATTCACACACATATATCAAGAACTAAACACAATAGCATATACTCACTCAAAGGAGGCACACTAAGTGGAGGAAGGAGTCTGAAGTTGTAGGAATCACTAGATGTTGTGCTCACTTTATCTTCTCACTCTTTAACTTGAAACCTTTATGAAGATGTAAATTTATAGGGTCCTTGTTTTTGTTTATGTTTTAGCTTGGAGAAAACTATATGTATTTCCTATAAGTTTATATACAAAATGAGTGGGCCTAATGGTTAAGAACATGTGTTCCCTCCTTGGAGGTCACAGGTTGAAATCCAAAGGGGGGTAGGGTATGTATACCTCTGTAGACTTTAGCAGTCAAATCAATGCACAAATGAGGTCTCTTGTCCCACAAACAAGGGGGTATCATTCACCAACTTGGTGCCTAGCTTGGTTGTGACCTTAAAAATAGATTATTATTGTTATTATTATTATTATAAATTCTAGGAAACTCGAAAGAACACACTAATAGATTACATAGTAAGAATCTTTTTGAATAAGAAATATATTACAACTAGCCTATATGTTTTTAGACAATCTTGAGATTAAGAAGACGTTGATATATTTGAGATTGTCTCTTTGATAAGTGATATGTGCACCTTAAGAATGTAATTATCCATTCAACTTTAAATAAAGATTACGATTTTTTTCTTTTATAAAAATAAAACAAAATAACAATATTAAAAATTTAACATTTCACAAACTTTATGAAACCATGATAGCTATTTTAATATAATTTTTAGGATAAATGTGATAGTTATTTGGAATTTAAAATTTCTTTTGTAAATACATTAAATTTTGAAATAATTATAATTATAATTATAATTAAGTAAATTGGGTTTAGTTCATATGGTTGTGGGATGGAGTGTTATCCTCCATACTCAAGTTTTATTCTAATAAGTGACATGTTGATCTCACTATGAACATATTGTTATAATAGCTTTAAACCCCATTGTTGATGACCTTGTTCACTAAATAATATAGAATTTGTCTTGAATATTATAAAGAAAAAAATACCTTTAGAGCTCACACTTTTGGAATAAACATTAACTTTTAAAAAACCACCGTCAAATTGAAATGTGAGGTATTAACTTTTAGAAACACACCTTAAAATTCAAATGTGATCTATTAATTATGGCAACGGTGTTAATAATTTTAGAACGAGCATAACTTTTGAGACACGCCTTTAATACTTTGAAATGTGAGGCATTAACTATGAACTTGTTTAATAATTTACAAATTCACATACTCAACTCTACAAGGCTATATTATATGTTATTTGTCCTTGCCTCCTCGAGGAATATAGTTTTTGTCGACGTAGTCAAACTACGTTGACTACACATTATTCACTCCAAATAGTAACTATATCTAAAGTTTGCCTTGAAAATTTTCTATTACTCCAAATAGTAACTATATCCAAAGTTTGCCTTGAAAATTTTCTATTACTCCAAATAGTAACTATATCCAAAGTTTGCCTTGAAAAAATTCTATTAACTTGATTTATTGTTTAAAACAAATATATTTTTCTATTTATTAAATTTTACAAATCAAATTTTTGATTGGTTTAGAGCTATGTGATGTGATTTTATTTCTTTGGTGTATGAATTAAAAAAATAATTAAAAAAAAAAAACAAATTTGTAAGTGGCCATTTTGGCAAGCTTTGACACTGGCTCTAAACAATGGTGCAGTTGAGGTTTTGGTAGACTCTTAACACCAGCTTTGAACACCGGTGTAATCTAACCTCACTGCCTCCTCACCACCTATCATTACATTATAGGATTAAACCACCCATACATTACATTAGTTCCATGGAAGCCTTCGTGTTCCAACATTGTTTGTTATATCATTGTTTTACTTATCTCTTTTCTTGCTTTACATTTTGATAATGGAGCACCAACTCTTCTACAGTGGAATGAAGTTGGTTCGTTGCAACCACTTCACCATTCTAGTATTTTTCAAAAAATGGTAAGTTGTTTTGTTATTGCAACTTTAGAATTGTGGACTCTTTAGGAGTGAAGAAGAAGTCTATTCTTTGCAACCAATTCACCATTCTGTAATAGTTTGTATCAAAGCACTATTTTTAAAAATATGTTAAGTTGTTTCTTATACAATGAATATTGACATAAATAAATTCATGCTTACATAATTAAGAATATAAAACAAATGGTGAGAGATTACATACCTCATGTGTGCTTCCTTCTAAGTTCCTTGCATTTTGCATGGCATTTGAATTTGGATGATCTTTTTTTGGATTGAAACAGGTTTAAACCTTGAAATAGTTGATGGTAACTCCACACTCAAACAATTTTGTTATCCATCTTACTAGTGGCATACACTTATATGCTAAGACAACAAAGAAGACTGCCTCCCAACACTTTCAAATGGGTACCAAAATTTCTTACTAGTGGCATATGCTTATATACTAAGACAACAAAGAAGACGGACTCCCAACACTTTCAAAGGGGTACCAAATTTTTTTTGGTAAGAAATCCGTATAAAAAATTCAAAACATAAATAAAAGTTCATAAATGCAATAGTGCTATCATTTTTTCTATTTTTTATAATGAATACGAATCACCCTCATGAGTATGTGTAACAAGCGTTGCATGGCAGCTTAGTCCCTGCCAAGTAGATTTGGAAATGGAGATGATAGCTGACACCCTATAATTATTGATGATGATGATTACTGTAAAACATGAACAATATGTTAACTAGGGGCTAGTTTTATAGTCTTAAAAGAAATCAATTTGTAAATATTTTAAGTGAAAAAAATTAACACTGATAACTATATCGTCAAAAAGATTGGAATTCAAAGAATTTGATCTAGACTCACAAGGAATGGAGGAAGACGTGTTGCTCCATGACACTTAGTTTATAGATTTGTCATATGTCGTATTGGCCAAGATCTCTGACCACATTTTTACTTTAATGTGGATGTTGTATAGTTTTGGGATTAACCTAAATTTCCTTCCAATTAAATTAAGCTAACCAAATGCAAATTGCATTTTAAAAATATTCAATTTTTCTTTTTGAAAATAAACTTTTCAAATTTAATAATATATATTTTTATATAATATTTATTATATTACATAATAAATATAATCTAAATAATATATTAGATAATAAATATAATAATATATAATAATAAATATATAGTACAACTTTTTATATTTAGATGTGGTGATTTGTGAAATTTATTGATTATGTAATTAATTCTACATATTGAAAGACGTGAAGGAAGCAATAACATTTCAATTCTATCAACCAATTAGAAATGAGAAACACAAATATTTTTATTATATCCAAAAATATATATTTATTTTCCTATGTTAAACATTACATTGCATACACAAATTTATGGTAAAAAACAAATTAATGTCACATCAAAAAGAAACTCATTATTATAGTTCCATGACAAAGACTAATAAAAAGAGATTATAGACATAAACATAGTATATAAATTTACATTTCAAAATTGTCCCAAACAAAATCAGGTATATGATATTGATTAATGCATGTTAACTATATTAACTAACATCTCATGAATAAAGAAGAAGGAGTTTAGGAATTTACAATTATTCCACTACAAAATTAACTCTTAGATAGAATATCCACAAACAAAAAAATATAATTATATATATAATTCATCTTTAAGAAACACAATACTTACTACTTGTGGAATGTTCATAATTTTTTTTATAACACATGTTTTCAAATATTTCTCATTGTAATAACATATAAACATAAAAGCTTTATGCAATCGAGGAAATTCAACTTCAAATCTATTTGATGCTTAATTTTTTTTATTATAAATATGTTTGGGAAATTCAACTTCAAATCCATTTGATGCCTAAATTTTTTATTATAACTATGCCTTGTGGTAGCTTTGAGAGAAAGATATATGGACTAAAAGCAAGGTCCTTGAGAATTTATTAAAAATAAACAATCAATTACAAGTAGAATTCCCAACGACAATGCACAATATATACACCTTCTTTATATCCAATATAATATAACAAATAGAGAACCAACACTAGCAATCTATAACACTACAACATCTAAAAATATGTTAAAACAATGCAACAATGAACAAATACTAATGTTTAAAACCACGCTCTTATAATTATATTATAAGAAAATTTTCTAACATGTAAGTACTGTATAATTATATTTCAATTCCTCTAAGAAACTAACTATATAAAGAAACTTCATCTTTGAATATGAGAAAATTTTCTAACAGGTAAGTATTGTATAATTCTATTTCAATTTCTCTAAGAAACTAACTATATAAAGAAACTTCATCTTTGAATATATAGAGAAACTTCATCTTTGAATGTCTTGTCCATTTTTCAGGGACTTTATTATTATAGACTCCAGAAAAACACATCCCTCAATTTATATAAAATAAAAAAATAAAATAAAATTTGGAAAGAGTACAACCTGCCAATAAATTAATAGTTGAATGATTTCACTCATAATAAATCCTTGAACATTATAACTCACTATTTCCAAACTCATTCCACTGCCAAGAACAACCCATGTTGGTAGAAAGGTGCACACTAGTAAAGAAACTCAACCCATAACTTATTATAGCCTAAAAATACCACATCTATGCATCCAAGACATTGGTTGATCCATTTGCATCCTTTGCCAAAACTTACTGCTGAGGTTTCCTTTTAAAAAACCACTTTTTGGATAATGTAAGCACCTTGTTGCACTATTAGCCTGTGTACACACACGTGTTGCATGCTAGTCTGTCCGCATACATACGATTGTTACATGCTAAGTAGCTCACGTTTACCTCCAAAATTTGTAAAAAATATAAAATTGCGCGGATTTTGGCAGAGTTTATGAGTTACAGAGGGTTTCGTAACCATTTTACCTCATGTAGCCCTTCCCCAAATTGAATAACCATCTTTTTCTCATATAAAAAGAGGTCTAGGGGAGTCATTTAGACATATGAACAAGGAGGCAAGAAAACTCTGCCAAAATACATTCCCTCTCATATCCCAAGTTTTGCATCTTGCTCTGAGATATATTCTCAACTTTCCCTTCCATCCATTCTCCCTATACAACCCTTCCTTCCCCCCTATGTTGGCATGTTGGTTGTGAGAATCCTAGGTGGGATTGATGCACTTGGAGTAACGATAGAGGAGCCCGTACTTGGTTCATGGAGCGATGTCAACAAGCAAAGGTTGCAACCTTTCATCTTGTCAATGAATAAAAGAGATTATCTTTGTCCCAAAACTTTATGGGTACATGTTCTTATATAATTTGATCATTTACATCTATATTTAGGATTTTAAGTGATTACTAGAGATTGTATATGTTTTTATGTTGTGTTCTTGGTTTGTTATAGGCTAGCTTTAGGAGGAGATCTGTGATCTAAGAGGCAATGACAAGTGGAAGAGGTCTACATCAACCGTAAGGATTCAAGGTGCTCTTCTTAACCTTCTCTCTCTCTCTCTCTCTCTCTCTCTCTCTCTCTCTCTCTCTCTTGTCACTTAGTCTATATTGTTTTGGGGTAGATTAGACATAAGTTAGTCTTTTAAGGGAGTTATCGCTCTGCCTATTCCTTAAACCCATTTTAGCGGGAATTTCCCCATAGTAGAATTGGCGACTACATTGGGGACTCTCTCTAGGGTCTTAGTGGGAGATATTGGTTTGATTTTATTTTTAAGTTTTTCGGAGTGTTCTGAGTCAGGTTGGGTCTCTGGTCACCTTTTAGGTGCCTAACGACTTCCCTTGCCCAAGTTGTCTTCCCAAACCTATTCTTTTTTAAAAATTTACAAAGGTGTACATGCCATGTTATATGTATAGCACCCATACATATGTGTACTGCTTTATAATCAGCTCGCGTACATACACAAGCTAGTCGTGCACAACACGTGTCTTTGTTGTTTTGGAAAAAAAATTCAAAAATATTTTTTGTTTCCTACAGGAAACTTGTGGTTCCCAGGTCTTCCTGAGTTCCAAAAGATTTTTTTGTTTGGGGTTTAGACAGTTTGCAGGTTCAGATTGTTTATGAAAAAAAAAAAAATCCTTTTGTCTCTCTATCTTTCCAAGCATCTTTTGTTAGTTTTGCTTTGATTGGAAGAAAAACAAAACCTAGTTTTTATGCTAGTTGGGTCTCTTTCTTTCTTTGCATTGTTTTGCATATTTATTTTAAAAAGAAAAAGGAATTAGCACGAGGTTGTTTTTTCTTCTCATCTTGAAATCATTTCAAAAGAAAAATAAGAAATAAAATCCTTTCATTTTCTCTTTTGTTTCACTCGAAAATTGCATTGTGCATTTTGCATGGAAATGAGAAAAGATTGCATTTCTAGGTTTGAAAGATTGTTCATGCTTTTTGCTTGAAGATCTTTTTCATTTGTAGATTTAATGTAAAGTCTTATTTTCCAGTGTTCTAATAAGTTTCATTTTTGCAAGGGACTCAAACAACATAAGTTGTACTTCCATTCCTTGAGTAAGAAAATCCCCTAAAACGAACGTGCTAATATAAAATATATTAGTAACACTTTTTCTTGGGTTGACCAATAGCTTAGGCCAGGGCCTTGGATTAGGTGTGGAGAGGTAAAATTTCCAAGGCCAACCAAAACTTAACTTAGGTGTTTGTGCTAGGGTGTGAAAAATCCACCTTGTAATTACTCAATCTAGGAATCTCCTCTCACATAGGAGTCAAGCATGAGGCCATGTGAAGGACGATGACAAAGATATCCAATCATGATCCCAACAAAGCGTTTGGGAGAGTGTGTATTGGCGACGAATCCTGTAGCTTTACTGGCCCAACTTGTGTCAGACCTCTGAGACACTTGGATCCATCCAAGTTACTCTAAGACTGATTCTGGCCATGTTGCATTTTAGGCCTTAGGAGGATCTTCAAGCTTAGTTACCTTGCCCATACACTCGCCCGATTATCGACTGTACCCCCTTGGATTTTTGTTACAAGTTGGTGGCCTAGTTTCCATTATATAGGTTGACACACAGATGATTGCGAGGGGTGTATCTCAATACCTAAGGAAGACCATGTATTCTCTGGGAGATGCCCAAAGGGACTATCGGTCTGAGATCTAGGTAACTACTTCTCTTGGCCAGTTGTTCACCTTTGTGAATGCTTTGGAGAATCAATACTTCATCTCCCTAGGTTGGAAGTATTCTGAAGGGTCATTTGTTTGTCTTGTATCTTTTTAGGCTTTTCTTCTTAGTGGTGTGTTTTTTTCTCCCTAGTTCTCCATACTGAGTTATTCAGTCATTGCTTTGGGTCTCTGACCTAAGGTGGTAGACCACCCACTCCACCGGTCGTGAGGAATTTTCGGTCTTCCTCTTAGAAACATGAATCCACCTTCCTTATAGGCATATATTTTTGTACCACTTATTTACCAGAGTCAGTGTGTGATACTTTTACAGACTTGAACGATCCTGCAAGGGAAGAACTTGTGCATAAGATCTTCATGGCCCAAGTTCCTGACGATACCAACTAAGGAACCCCTTCGCAAGGGGATTCTTGTAGTTTTCATTTCTTTGGAAACGTTGGTGTCCCTTTGATGACCACTTTGGACATTCTTGGGTTGAATGTGGGACTACCAGTTTGGTTGGGTACCATTCTAAATGCCCTGAATGATCTTGACTCTTCTCAGTTAAGCATCTTATGTCATTGACATCATGTTGATGTTTCTTCATCAACAAATTCTCCTCCTTCTACCTTCTCTGTTGAAATTCTAGCTACTAGTAACCGAAAGTCTAAACGAAATAGAAAGAGGAAGAATAGGAAGAAGAAATCACCGACCTATGCAAGTAATGTTGGAGATAATTCATCAACCTCTACAAGTCATGTTGAATACCAACACCCAACCTCTGCCATTCATGCTGGGGGGGGGGGGGAATTCCAGTCACTGCTAGTCATACTGGCGATAGGTCTATAGCCTCTGCGAGTCATGTTATCGACCCATCACCAACCTCTCCAAGTCATGTTGGATATGTGCACCCAACCTATGCAAGTCATGTTGGGGGAAAGCACCCAGCCACTGCGAGTCATGTTGGGGGAAAAATTACAACTTACCATTTTATTGTATATGAAGGAGACTCTGCAAGTATTTTATCCTCCTCGTCTTGGAAAGCTTTGGGTTCTCCCGATCTTGTGTCTGCTTCGCATGAGATATTGGTTTTTGACAGACGTCCTAGTGAGTATTTAGGGATTATTCCTCAATTCCCTATCTTGTTAGGTGGGAAGACTATCCTTGTCGATGTTATAGTGGTGCAATGCAAGGCCCGTTAGATTTCAATATGATTCTCTGGCATGGTTATGTATATGCTATGAATGTTGCAATGTCTACGCTCTTCCGAGTGATGCATTTCCCTCAAAATGGAAGCATTGTCACTATAGACCAGTTGGAATATGATAATCACCATCCTAATTCGATGTTAGTTCAAGTTACCCCTTTATATGTTCCTAGTATTCATGTAGACTCTACCCCGCCACATGTAAATTATGTGGCGTCATATCCTCGGTGTTTAGTTTCTCCTAAGAAGGAACTTGTTCACTCATGTTTTCCTTCTCGAGAATTGGTCTCAACAATTGATCCACTGGTTTATCTAATGGGGGAATGGGAGCCCTTGCTTCCCCCTCTTGGTCCAAGGGATATCTAGTTTCCTTTTGAGTCTAATCTCGTTGTGTGTAGATCCTTAATCCTTTGTGCTTGTGATTCTTCATTGATAGACTCTGCCAAACCCGACCAGAACCTCCATCGTCATATGGAATATGGTCAGTTTGCTTCACCCTTTGGGACTTTTGATCCTCCTCGTTCACATTATTTCTCGGATATTGAGTTACCTTTAGATCAGGCTATACCTGAAGCCATGACTACAGACTATATATTGTGGGAAGACTTACACTGTGGTTTGTGTTTTCTTCCCTTTTGGGAGACTTTCCAGGTTGATTACTGAAGAGACTCTTGGTTAGAGCCTACTAGTGGGATCTACTTGAACCAGTACTATGCATGAGATGTAAGGTTGTATGGTGCCTTGTACCATATTGTACAGTCCAGTATTGTTGTTTTCAATTTTTGTGTTAAGTAACACCTCTTATTTTCTGAAGTTTCTATCTATTTTGGATTTATTAACTTTTGGATGAGTGTTATTGGACTTATATGTAGGATCTTGGAGATATTTTTTCTTTGAAATTTGTTCATCATATCGATTTGTTATAGGTGTTGACCTTGAAACTGGTATATAGGTTAGATTTTCCCCTACTTGCATTTTTGCATTATTCGTTTCCTAGTTCATTTGGCCTTAGGATCGACCCCACTGAATTGTGACACTAACCTTCCTTGTTGATAAGTGTATCATACTTTATGTGCTAGAGCCTTCCTTCCATGGGAATCCTAGTTAGAACCTTGTTTTCCATTTGGTGCCCATGTCGAAGTACTTCATAGGCATGGGAGTCCTATTTAGTCCTATCATGACTTTGTGTTGAAGCCTCATACTTCTTCTTCATCTTTTTCTGGCCTATACCCATGGGACTCCCTTAGAACATGGTTTGTCTTCTTTCAAGCTCACTTAAACTTTGAAATTAACATCTAACGAGAATTATTTATCCTTTTCGGTATCATTCATATTACTTAAGAAAAGGAGCCCCCCTGGCGTCTTCTTTAAGCCCTTTTTAGATTCTTTAAAATTGAAAATATTGTCAAGCGATCTTGTTTCCCTTCACGCTCGTCAAAATGAATTTTGAAGGCACATCTATCCGGCAATAGTTTACCCCTTTTCCGGTCTAGATGGCTACTTTTACGAAAAAGGTATTCCCTAGGAGCTACAGTTCTCTAGGAGAGTATTCTCAGGTGTAATTTTAACCCTTTTTCAGGCATGATGAACTAAAATTACGAAAAAGGGCCATTCTCCTTGGTTTTATTTTATCTCTTTTTTGGGCCTTGGAGATTATTTACAAAAAAGGAAACCCCTTGGATTCTTCTTTAAGCCCTTTTCAGACTCCCTAAATAAGAAAATATTGTCGAGTGACCTTGTTAATTGGTCTAGAAGGAATATATCTCCATAAGTTTAACCCTTTTTCCGACCAATAGATTACCCAGAAAAAAGGTAAGCCTCAAGAGACATGTCTCATCGGGAGAGTTCTCCTAAGTTATGTTTTATACTTTTTCGGGCTCAAGAAACTAAATTACAAAAAAGGCGGTGAGTCCATAGTTAAGCTCTTTTTAGACTCCTTAAAATTGAAAAGATAGCCGAGTGATCTTGTCTATGTCAGACTCATTAAAATGGTTTTGAAGAGATGTCCTTTCGATATAAGTTTAACCATTTTCCAGACCAACTAGACTAACTACGAAAAAAGGAATACTCTGGCCCTAGTTACCAGAAGAGTTGTCCTTGGTATGGTTTTTATTTTTTTGGGGCCCAGGAGACTAACCTTACAAAAAAATCACTTTGGAATCTTCTTTTAGTGTTTTTTCAGACTCTCTAAAAATGAAAAACCACTAAGCTTACCTTCTCTGGGCTCATAAAATTTCACATGGAAGGAGTCTTGTTGTGTCATGTTGTAATCACATCACATGTTTCATCCTTGTGTCTTTGGCCTAATGCTGGCTTCATGTTTCTATTATTGAACCTTTAGAGCATTCCTTAGGTGCAAGTCTTGTATCATTTTTTCCCTTGCGATATGACACCTTGACCCATGGAGGAATTTTCTCGAGTGTCTTTATCCTGCCCATGTCTCCTAGCACTAAGAATTAGTATGTTCCATGTGCTTGGAACTAGTTTGCTTGCCTGCGACACTTGTTCCTCCTTTGTAACATAGTATTCTTTTATTCCTTTTCAAGCTCGTTAAAAAATTGAAAAACACAAAAAAAATCAAACATTCCAAATAGAGGGTACGAGATATACATTCTCTTTTATCGACAACAATATAGTTGCCCTTGGAAAAATCACATCCTTCCATTTTTTCTGCAAGCATCGGTATCTAGTATGACCTCAGGAAGTTTTTCTCATTGCATAGACTTGTGTCCTTCTCTGTTTGGTTATTCTTCCAAACATACGGAGAGTTTGTGGTGCCTCTTGTGTCATAGACTTATGTCAATAATATGCTTCATGAGTCTCATCATTTTATTGTTCTTTTGTCCAAGGGAAGTTTTTCCAACTTGAGCTGACCATTCTGTAGTTGATCTCTTGAATTTCATGAGTCGATCATCCCAATAATCCAGTCGAGTTCATATTTGGAATCAATGAAGTTTGGTACTTGTTGTTCAAGTTCTTCCATTCTTTCCATGATGGTTCATCGAAGACCTCGGGGTAGTGAGTCCTACACTCCTATTATACTCCTACCTGAGTTTTGAAGACCTTGAAGATATTGCTCGAGTTATGAAGCTATCATCTCCATCGACATGCATTGATGCTTCCTTAAGATGCATATCACATTGTACTTGTATATCTTTAGATGATTTTGAGATGTAGCTCCGTTGTGTATCATCCGTGACTACATTCTATATATACATTCTTATTTGTATCGTAGTCATGATTATTTTATATGACATGGATTTGCAATGTACTTGATTGGAAACCATGCTTAGTTTATCCCGAGCATGGGTATGCCCGCCTCAGAGAGATTATCATTATTTTGCAGATGACATGCTTGTGATCACTCATCTTGGGCTCACTTGAATCTGTGCCTTCCCACTATGTAAAGATGTTATAATGTATTTTGTCCACCAGTTTCTCTTATAATCTCACACATTAGGGGGCATATGTTATAGTCCAAAAATGCCACATCTATGCATCCAATACATTGGTTTATCCATTTGCATCCTTTGCCAAAACTTACTGCTAATGTTTCCTTTTAAAAAAACACTTTTTGGATAATGTACGCGCCCTATTGCACTATTATCCTGTGTACATACATTTTGCATGCTAGTCCGCCCGCGTACATACACTTGTTACATTCTAAGTGGCCCGTGTTTACCTCCAAAAGTTGCAAAAAATATAAAATTGCACTGATTTCGACGGAGTTTATGGGCTATGGAGGGTTTCCTAACCATTTTACCCCCTTTATCCCTTCCCCAAACCGAATAACCATATTTTTCTCATATAAAAAGAGGTCTAGGGGAGTCATTTAGACATATGAAAAAGAAGGCAAGAAAAATATGCCAAAATCCATTCCCTCTCATATCCCAAGTTTTGCATCTTACTCTGAGATATATCCTCAAATTTCCCTTCCATCCATTCTCCCTATACAACCCTTCCTTCCTCCTATGTTGGCATGATGGTTGTGAGAATCCTAGGTGGGATTGGTGCACTTGGAGTAACGACATAGGAGCCCAGACTTATTTCGTGGAGCAGTGTTATGAGGAAAAGGTTGTAACCTTTCATCTTGTCAATGAATAATTTAGATTATCTTTGTCCCAAAACTTTATATGTACATGTTCTTATCTAATTTGATCATTTACATCTATATTTATGCTTTTAAGTGATTACTAGAGATTGTATATGATATTGTGTTGTGTTCTTGTTCTGTTACAGGTCAGCTTTGGGAGAAGATATGTGATCTAAGAGGAAAGGACAAGTGGAAGAGGTCTACATCAACCGTAAGGATTCAAGGTGCTTTTCTTAACCTTCTCTTCTCTATCTCTTTTATCACTTAGTCTAGATTATTTTGGGGTATACTAGAGATAAGTTAGTCTTTTAAGGGAGATATCACTTTGCCTATTCCTTAGACCTAGTTTAGGGGGGATTTCCCCATAACACTTGTGCAAGGTTCGAGGCCACTAAAAAATATCTTTTAGTTCTCACTTCAACCAATAAGTATATAATAAATATAAGGACCATGAGTGCATACTTTTTCTTTGAAGGTTTTGGAAAATCATTAATATAGAAATTTAAAAGATGTAGGCGAAGAACAAGAAACACCCAAAGTATCCACTAGCATGTGTTGGAGGGTCTGTCTGTCATTGCCTCGACCATGCTCATCAAATGTAGTACCTCTGCTACTGAGAAACAAACTATTGTCACTTTAGCCTTATCCAGAATGTTTTTCTATCCAATACCTCCTATCCATATCATAATTAGGGTTTTCTACAACATTCTTCACTTGGGTAGAAGAGAAAACCACTACATGTGCAGAAGACAAAATAACAATTGTTGTGGTATTTGGTTTTTCGGACTAGATTGCAATCTAGGGCCACTGTATTTGACCACATGATAGAGAGGTGTATAGGTTTGGGTTCAAAGGATTAAATAAAAGGTACTAAAACCAGGGATATTTCAACCAAGTGTCAAACCTTCGCTAGATGGGCATGCTTTCTGAATTTTGCATAGAAATGAGTCTTTTCTCTAGGGGTTACATTGACATTTGATTTCATTTTAATACACGTTTTCATGCAAATCTTGTACAAGTCTTGCTTTTGTTTTTGGAACTATGTTTTTGTTATAGGTTGTATGATATTTTTTAGGGATGAATGGCTTGCAATTATAATTCCTTTCTTTACAACAAATATTTTTCAAGGATGAATGGCTTTTGATTCAAATTCCTTTCTTTTCTAAAAAATGTTTGTAATTTTCAATAATATTGTTGAATTTGCATCTTGTTTTTCTTATCTAAGTTTAACTTTGAGTTTTGGAATTGTTCTGAATTTTGAAAAATTGTTTGTGTTTATTGTCTTTTGATCATCTAACATTTAATAACTTTGTTTCTTGATTAGATCCCTTAGATTTTGGTGCACTCAACAAGTGATAATATCATTATAAATTGTTTCACCATATTTAGGGAAGAATAGACTATGAACATTACTTGTGAAGACCATCTGAAAATGCTCAGAGTAGGGTGGAACCTAAAACTCTCTAAGTGGTTGAGTTCCATAATAACTCTAAGACTCAAATTTTTAGTCATTGAAAAGGTTGTTTGAAAGAGCTCCATTCAATCACACTAATATTAATTGATATTGTGGAAGGGGACAAGCCAGGTATTCAAAGCTAAAAGAAATTTAATGGAATATCTTTATAACTCATACATGATCAATCAATTCTTGAAAATAGGTATCATCCCCAACTACTTGAAAGAGTTATTGCTTTCCTCATCCACTAATTGTTAAAATAAATTTTCTTAAAAAAATGATGAAAAAGGAAATTAGATTATTTTGAGAGAATCTATATACCTCAGTCAGTGCTATGGGCACTCATTGACAATGAAACACAGTCTTTGATATTGTGGATCGAAACAAACACACACACACACACACACACACACACACACACACACACACACACACACACATATATATATAATTTTGGCCAAACATTATAGGTTATAAATTGACTTATATCCCAAGCATCTAAATAATAGTTACCTCCCAATCACTTATGCATGTGTGTATATCCTTATCCCTCATGTCCCACTCTCTCACCAATGAATCCATGCATAATTCATTGTATAACCCAATCCTATAAGAATTCATGTTTCTTGTTAAATTTAAAATTATTTATTATGGTAAAAGCAAATCTTCATTGTATTTATTAAAAATTTTATCCCACAACATATCGCAACCTCGAATGAAATTTTTTGAAGTCGTGATATGTCACAAGTTGAAAAGTTTTCTAAGGTGAGATGTATTGCAGCCTCATAAACTTTCGTAGCTACTGTGTATTGCAAGTTCAAGAAATTTCCTAAGTTGTGATGCATCGCATCCTGAAAAACTTTCTTCGTGGCGATAAGTTGCAATACACCACATGCTTGCAAAAGTGGTGAGTTGTGCAACACATAGCAGGTTGAAAAACCTTCAAAGGAATGACACATCAACTTTATCGCTTGAAGTAGTAATAAGAACAAGTGTTAAGAGTTCAACTTTTTCCATGACTCAACCAAAGATCATACTCTTAATTTGGTACACTAAGGCATTTTTTCACACTTAATAATGGTAATTGGATTGCTTGAGCAAGAATAATGTTGTACACATGAGTATCCAAGAAGTAATGAGTAGAGGATTTGATCACAGAAATGATGCACAACACATATCTCGATCTTGGGATTCAACAAACAATATAATATCTTCAAGGAAAGTTCTTTGGATCCCTTCCAAACCATCCTGGGTTTGAGAGGTAGCGATCAAATGTTGATGTATGTGCTCCACTTTATCCATATTTAGATGTAATAGTTTTAACATCAATATTATTGTCAACATTGAAAATTGTCTCAACTACTTGAGATTTTCTCTAGTCATCAATGTATTATTCCAAATCCTTCTTTGTATGTGTTTGCATATTTTCTAACAAAGTTCCAATTTTGGTTAAATACTCTAGAATCTCCAGGAATTATGATGTCACATACTCTATGTGGAGATTAAAATATGGTTGAGAGTCATGAAAATAAAGGACTCTTACTTGTCAAGGTGTCATAAGGTGGAAAGAAATCTCAGATGGCTTTCAAGGCCCGACTAGGGCTTTATGACCCTAATTGTCTCTAGCATTATTAATCCTCTGAGCTTTAGTTTACCTAAAATAACTTTTGCAAGGGAAACAAATGAGTTCTATAGATATTAGTGAGAGTAATGTTATTAAAACATAATTAATTTTTTTTTACTCTTTTGGGGGCCGCCTATTGTTGGCCAATGACACAACCACTCTCTTTGATCACCAACTCATTTGGTTTGTCACTTCTTGGAGTGACTAAAAAGTGTGCATGCATAGAATTCACTATATCATGAATGCTTAGCTTTAAAGCCTTGGTTGTGTTGCATGTATCAAAATTGCCTAGAAGCCTCTGCCTAGACCTTGCGACGACAATGGCTAGAGTCTTGGTGGAAAGATTCTATTGCAATTAATTTTTTTTTCTTACAAGGGTATGGACGATGTATTGTGGCCATTTGACGTAAACCATTTCCTTATAAGAATTTGGAGAAGTTTCAAGAGCCTTTTATCTTAGCCCCTTTGACGAGGAAAAACAAGTGCAAGAAACTAAGATTTTATGCATCTTGAGATTAGACAAAATCATTGAGCCAAATGTGCTCGGGTGCACTAGTTTTGGATAGGAGACATGTCTACTAAGATTTATTTACTTCGTTGGAAATGAAGGACATCGATGATAAGGATAATTTTAGGATAGTCAATGATTAGGTAACTAACCAAGAGTTGATCGAGTAGAAGATAATGGCCCATTATATGACGGTGCTTCAATCCCAAGGTATTATAAGGGAACAAGAAGAAAACACACACCATTTCCTTGGCATCGCCATGATCAAAGTTAACAATGAATAAAAACAAGCTAGTGATTAGGTCCTTTCCCTAGACGACTTAATAGTTGCTTTTCATGAGATGTTTGATGAAAAATCTCACTGCTTGATGACTTTCCATGTGAATTCTACAAGGCAAGAAAATTTTCATCCCTGACAAATTACAAGTTTATAAAGAATGTCTCGAGAAGTGCTCTCTGGGAGAAACCATTAACCAGAGCTTCATTAATTTTATCCCCGGAGACCTTGGGATAATCTCCAATTGGAGGTCAATCACGCTTCTCAATCCTTCCAATAAAGTTTTTTCCAAATCCATGTGCTTTTGTCTCAAGCGCATTCTCCATGTTTGGCTAGACGATCAAGCTCCATTTCTGGCCAATATATTTTACATAGCATCATCCCCATGTGGGAAGGTATGAAGTGGGGCTCATTTCTTGGACTTGGATGCTTTTTTCATTAAGATTGACTTTGAGAAGACCTATGTTTGGGTTGAGTGTCCCTTCATCATTGTTATGTTAAATGCCTTCAATTTTGTCTTTTCCTTCATTGGTGTTGTGGAGACCCATTTTGCAAAGCCCTCTATTTACATATCCATCAAAAGGTGCAACTCCGAGGAATTTGGTCTATTTCATTCTATCAAACAAGGTTTTCCATTAGATTTGATGTTATATATTCCTTGGATCAACTAACCCAAACACCTCAAGATTGGTAATAGGATTGGAAATGGGGGTAAGCCATAACTTTTACCAAATATAAACCTATATTGGGCTACAAATTTATTTGTTTCAAACTTGAGTTGGAAGGTCATTTGAACAAAATTTGGCATATGAAACCCCAATAGAAAGCATGGTTGTTCCCATTGAGAAGGTCGTGGAAGACTACCTTGGAACTAAATAAGTCCCTCTTTGCATGGTTTCTTACTATAGGAGGTCTATAAATGGAAAAAATATTAGCATACCTCAAAAAGTAGAACGTGTGGTGTCCCCATTGTAGGCAAGAGATGAGACTTAAAAACATCTTTTATGGGTTTTCCCCCTAGCCAAGTCGGCATGGCCATAGGTTCAAACCATATGACAACACCTCCCTACCTACATTTCATGGAAAGTTGTCATGTTATACAATCATCTCCCTTGGGCTCTTGAATTTTAATCTCCCCATTTGTTAATTTGCATTGAAGTGTTTTACTTCATTTCGAAGAAACGAAAGACTTTTTGTTTAATGACAAAGAGCCTTCTCATAATATCTCATGGTATGATGATGCTCTGACATGTGCTAACCTATCCTTGTACATTATTGTGCAAGAATCAAAGATTCACATGGAAATGGAGCAAATACCATATCTCTTGGAGTTTTGGAGTGGGACCCATGTACTATTAGTAAACATTCACCTAGGCCATCTAGGGTCCATCAACACAATATCACCAAGGTGACAATAGAGCTCACCACTAGGAAGGTAAGCAATTTCAATGGTTCAAAAGAATAGGGAGTGGTGGAGTGTTGGTGGTGTTGGCCTCCTATCCCAACTAAGAATAATAAGAAATATTTGATTTTGGCCCTAGTCATATTAAAGAAGACCAAGCCAGTCAAACAAGGTAATGATGAATGGGATTAGTGCATGTATGATGCTCCCTCGATGACTAGATAGGGCCTTGCCCCCAATGGTCATGATGACCCAAATTTTCAATATTTGACATTACTTTATATTAGCCATCACTTCCCAATAGCACAAGGAAACTTCCATCTCTATGAATTCCTCTTGGAGTATCTTTGTCTAACCATATGTCATCTAACAACATTTTGCCTCCATGCACAGATCCATACATGCATAGAAATACATCATTGGAGTATAAGACAACCATTTATGTCAGTAAATGGCATCATGCAACCATTTAACGAACATAAAACCACATTAAAAAAATCCAAAAAACTTTTAGAGAAGTGGATGAGGGAAGAGGAGATTTTATTTCCATTGGAAATAATCAAATCTATTCCAACCACTTTAGTTGTTAGACAGTTGGATTAGGTTGATGGACATTTGGTATGGATTGTTGTTTGTCATTGATGTCAACAATTGGATATTGATATTTTAGATTGATGTCAACCCTTGGAGAAAGTCCTGTAGCAAATTCCGGTATCACAAAGGTTTGGGTAATGGACCCAAGTTTGTTTGATGTATAATGGTATGAGTTTTAATATATTTGAAGGTATGAGTTTTAATATATTTGAAGGTAAGAATATTCTATATGGGTATTACATGTCATTCCATTTCCGGTGGTATGTGGAACATCACATAAATCCTCACAGTTAGAGAGTTATGACCATGTGAAGTTGGAGAACCCAGGTTTGGGTAATGGACTCAAGTTTGTTTGATGTATAATGGTATCAGTTTTGATATATTTGCAGATAAGACTATTATATATGGATATTACATGTCATGCCATTTCTGGTGGTATGTGGAACATCACATAACTCCTCACGGTTTGAAAGTTATGGCCTTACGAATTTGGAGGACCCTCATATGCTGGCTTGAAGCCCCAAAAGGTCAAAGTAGTCAAAGTGGTTTAAGAGATTTTATAAGGTAAATAATAAAGTGAAGTGATTAGTATACTATAATTCAAAGTGGATACAAAATAAATTATTTAAATAATAAAGTTAATGGAGAAATTACTAATTGGACAAGTGGTTAGAAGTGGGTTAACCTTAAAATAAGGAAAGTGGGTTAAGATGGTTAGAAGGTAACACCTTGAGGTAAAGTGAAATGATGAGTGTAATATAAGTCAAAGTGGATACAAAATAAATTATTTAAATAATAAAGTTAATGGATAAATTACTAATTGGACAAGTGGTTAGAATTTGGTTAACCCTAAAATAAGGAAAGTGGGTTAAGATGGTTAAAAGGTAACCCATTGTGGAAGCTACATGAAAGTATAAATAAGAGGTAAGGCTCTCTCATTTTAAACACACATGAGAATATTGAATACATATAGGTGACCAAGGTAACCAAAGGATATCTAAGATGAATTTTATAGGGAAGGTGAAGTAAAGAAGCCCGAAATTCAAGGGAGGATAAATTCTTTTGATGATGTTTTCTAAGGTATGTTATTTACAGGTCATCTCACCATTTTCGCAATATTTTTTTTCTAGAATGATTCATACCCTGAAATTAAGAGGTCATTGAGAAAACATATCCAAGTATCTTTGGTATGAATTTTATCTTGTGGGTCCTTGTATTGTTGGAGTTACACTCCGTGGAAAATAGGGTTTGTGGCTAGTCCT
>ML776983.1:1301345-1326636 GCA_009831015.1 Picea engelmannii
CGGTCATGACAGGCTCAACACTTGGACCAGGTTTTGGTCTTGCTATTTCAGTTCCTGTTTTTATATAGTTAGATACCAGGTCATTATAGGGCTAGCTAGCAGAAACAGTTTAAAGTTTGTAATTGTAAGTCCTGGTTTCCTACGGGCAGGACGCCCCATCGTCACTTCTGTTAATTTTGATCACTCTGCTTACTTGGTGACAGTTGGACATGGCTTCTCAGCTGTCCTGGTTTCCTACTCAGGCAGGACAACTGGCAGCACTTATAGCTTTTGTATTTTGCCTCCTCTGGATATAGTAATATAACAGGTATCGCCTCTTTTTATTTAAAAAAAAAAAAAAATCACATAGTGTTAATAAATAGTGCTATTGTTTGGACATAGTGTTAATAAATTAGTATTTTCATTAAAATTTAAATTAGATTTATTTCTTACAAAATTGGATGAAGGATTTTTAACACTTTCAAATCAAAGATGGTTTAGAGACCTCCAGACATTGTTATAACATATGTATTGATGATTTTTTTTTGGCCTTTTCTCAGTCCTACTGGCATACATTAATTTTCTATACTTCTTTTGGATTCTCAAAAAAATAATATTTTGTGACTTGGACGTGTCGTAACAATTATGAAAGGTGTGTATACGTGTTTTGCTCTAAAGAAAGTAGCGTACATGTTATTTTTGCTCAAAAATATATAATTTTGCATAATTACGTGTTGGGTTGCAGGTTTGTCATCTTCCTAACTCCCTTTTACCCTTACACAATCGCCTGCAACCACTCCAACCACTTGGAGATGGTATAAATTGAGCACAAACCATGAGGAGAGGACAATCATTCTTGAAGTAAAGTTATGTTGGATATTTTCCGCCTTGTTTGCAATCCTTTATATCCCCACTGTTGATTCATGTCCTTACACCTAGAAACCCTCGTTTTCGTCATTTTCCATGTTTCCCATATCTAACCAAGAAATCTCCTTTGATATTCTTTGGGTTTGTCTGAGCATATGAGTCAAAGGTTCATCTTATATTCAGTAGCTTGGGTGGAGGGACTTGGAGTCTGTTCAAGGAGCAGTGCCACAACAGGTGGAGGTGATAACTACCCAGTATTTGTTGTCAAACAATAAAGATACCTCTTTCCTTCAAAATTCTTGAAATTTTTGTATATGTTCATTATGTTTGAATATTTCTTTACTTCGAATACTAATTGTTGCAATCATTTATGTTTTTTTATCAAATTCATAGAAGTTAGTTATGATATAACTACCATCCTTTGTAGTTTTGCACTTGAAAGTTTTGCAGGTTGATAAAGGAATAACTTGGAAGGATCACAACATCTTTCAACCTTGGTATCTTCATCAGATGTAGGACACCTGGTATGTTTTCCTTCCTTCATTATCGGTAGTTAGTTATTTGATCAAGTTAATTACATATTTTTGTTTCCCTTCTTGGGAAGTAGTTTGATATTTAAATGGTCAACGCTTTGTTGTGGCTTTGACCCATATCCATAGGGATTTTTCCTATAACAGGACCGACGAACATAATGGGGATGCTCCTTTGTGGGTTAGTCTCTAAGTGTTTGTTTTGTTTTTTCTTGCTTCTGAATTTTTATGTTGATTGACCGAGTAGTTTAAACCTTATTGATTCTTCTTTGTTCTTTATCAGGCCTTTTGGCTTTTGCTTTGAGTCCTTTCTGGAAGTTTTTGAGTCATATACACGCTTTGATGGGAAAACAATTGTGTACATACATTCTTATTCTTTGAGACAGTCGCGTACATACATGATCTTCCTTGTACACAGTCGTGTACACCTCCAGAGAAAGGGTTTTTTACTCTTCTCTGTCTTTTGGGGTGTTGGGCTTGGTTCTTGGAATATTTCTTGGGTCTTGTGACTGTCGTTTGCCTATTTTTAGTTACAAAAGTTTATAAGTTAGATGTTATTGTAAAGAAAAGAAAAAAAAATTGGTTTCTTTGTTTTTGCTTCAAGTTTGTGTGAGTAGTTTAAGAGGCTTTTTCTTGGTCTTTTCTATTTGGAGTTATTGTGTTAACTCTCCTTATAGTCTTAGTAAGTCTGGGTGGTTCTCTTTGCTTCTCATTTTTTGTTTCTTGCTGTTCATTGAAAAGAAAAATTAGTTTAGTTTTTCATTTTCTCATTTTTCTTTAAAACAAGAAAACAAAATAGAGAGTTTGCTTTGTGCTTGTCTTTTGCAATCTTTATCTGTACTTTTTCACTGAAAATAAAAGTTTTTTATGAGCATACTTTCTCTCATTGTGCATATTGATTTATGAATCTGGCTTGTACTTTTGAAAACTTTGAATTTTCGCAATTTTTGGTCACAAGTTACGTTGAAAAGGATCCCTTCCATAATAGGATCCATTGTACGGTGTTTCCCTACCTCAAGGGTTTGATGGTAATAAAGGAGATTTTCTATATTGTTCTTCTATATCTGTTGTGGTGCTTTTGTATTCAGTATTGGGTTCTTAACAAGGGTGTTGCCCTACCCTAAGGGTTTGATAGTAATAAAGAAGATTTTGTATATTGTTCTTGTATATCTATTGTGGTGTTTTTGTATTCAGTCTTTGGATCTTAACACATTGTTTGTTGGTTGTAAGTAACTATTGACTATTCTAGAAAGAAATGGATGCATATGTGCATCAAAATGATGGGAGTCGTGAAAAAAATATCCACAACTGAGAATCCTTGTAGTTTCCAACATTGATATTTCCTGACCAGTAGCATTGAATCCCTGGAAAAGAAGTGGAACGACCTGAGTGAATGCATTGAAGAGAAAGGGGTTGATTTCTTTGGGTTGAGCAAGCTAAAGGGGAAGGAATCTTATAAATGAGGAATGGTATATGGTTGGGAAAATCGTGAGATCTTGTTAGATAAATGTTGTGTGTTTTAGAGTTGGCCCAAGATCTGTCCTTGTGGATTCATTCCCCTATATCGAGGGTGACCTCTTGTTGAGAGATAGAACAACAATGTCTATAGTTGGGTGGAACGTCCGACGTCTGCATCCAGTTGGTGAATGTTTATTTGAAAATATAAGTTCTCTTTATGCTTTCTTTGTATTTTATATTCTCTTGTGTATTAATTATCTCTGGGATGTGTTATAATGTGCTTTTTGTTGTTAATGTTATTATGCATGGAATGTTATTCTTTTAATTTATAGTTTAACATGATTCTTGATCATTAGATGTTCTATTATAATTCTTATTGATTTTAATATTTGGTATCAAAATTCATAATTTTCCCAAGAAGACGATTTTTGAGGTACCTAAGTCGATGGGTACGATACATATGGTTATCAGAGAAAATTTTAGGTTTGTCGGTGACAGGGTACGTCACAGTTTGGTATCAGAGCGTGGTTGCAGCACTTAGGCCATATGGGCCAACTTGCAGGTTGTAAAAATTGTTATTTTGCAGAGGTCGAGCCGTAAGGTTCTTGGGCAGTCGAACGACGTTTCTTGAAAATATGAAAAATTAGGGGAAATTAAAAAAAAATGAAAAAATTTATGTACAATGATGCCAACATGAAGTGGAGGAAACATGGCAATGACATGGACTTCCATGGTGGCAGGTCCACTGTGGAAACCGATGGCTTGGTGGAAGGATATGTAGTGCATGGTGGCATGTCCTACGGGTGACGTGGGAGCCACATGAGCACAATGGTATATCCTGATACCATAAGTGGTATCACATCTCTCACAAGACAATATTTACAATGGCCTTCATCAATGTGACACCATTGAAAATGTGCCACATATTAGGGAATTTTTGGAGTGTCGCACCGTAGAGGGGGTGTTAACTCTCACGTATGTTGGCTATGTGACATGGCCTCTACAATGTCATATTACTTGATCTCCACCATTGGATCTTGGGAGGAATCATGCTTGCACATCACATCACAAAGGGGGTGTTAACCCTCACGCATGTTAGTGATGTGAAATCATTTTGGGTCATTGATTGTCCCTCGATCTCCACTATTATATATTAGGTGGGGACATGTTGTTCTTCTAAGGTAAGGTGTGGAGGTGGACACTACTAGTGGCATGGGCCTCTATGGTGGTGCCATGGCAGCTAGTACAAGCAGGTCCCATAGTTAATAAATTATTTTTATATTAAGTATGAATTTAAGGTAGAGAGAGAGAGAGAGAGATTTAAAAGACTATTGTTAAGTTTTAAAGCATGAGTTCATTAACCATTTAGGAATTTGATGAAAAAGGAAGAATTAATGATGTAACATACCAGCCATTATAAGATATACAAATCTGGAAATAAGCACAAAGAAACAACAAACCAGAACGACAAAATTGTTAACGAAGTTCGACAATATCGTCTATGTCTCTGGGCCTTTGTCTCAGTGGGTGAGGCTTTCTTATTTCTCTTCAAATATTCAAAAGTACATCTGATAAGTGTCAAATGGATTAAAAAATGATTTGGTTGTGTTCTTCTAGATCTCAAGAACCCAACACAATTGACAACACTGAAAAAGGATGAACGAAGCTCCCAGAAATGGCCCACAAAGTTGCTCTCCTCAATGGCTTCCCTGCATAAAAATGGATTTGGCTTTACAATTCTTCATCATTTATCCTCTTCTGAACCTCTCTCGGGATGCCAATAACCTCTATTTTATATAGATTTCAAGTTGGTAAATCCTCCCAACTTCCTATCAATATATGGCCTCAAAAAGGGCTCCAAATCCTCCAATAATGGCCAAAATCTCCCAAAACTGGCTAAAAAATCAAATAAAATCTTAACATATAGTTAAAAACCCAAAAATTGGGAATAATACAGGGCCATATGGCCAAGCCACGTGACCAGGGACCAGAGGTTAAGGGGCGCATAGTGCTTGGCCACATGGAGGGCACGCACATTACCAGGGGCCCAGAATTCAGGGGTTGTGCCCTATTTGTGCCCAAATTATGTGTTTTAAACCATATGATATATTTTTTTGTGATTTTTCAGCATGTTTGGGGGGATTTTGGCCATTATTGGAGGATCTGAAGATCGTTTTGAGGCCGGATCTTGGGAGGAAGTTGGGATTTGTTGCCAACTTCAAGCCTATATAAACCAGAGGTTCTTGGAAGCCTTAGACAGGTTCAGAAGAGGATAAATGCTGAATAATTGTAAAGCCAAAGCCATTTTTATGCAGAGAAGCCATTGAGGAGAGCAACTTTGCAAGCCATTTCTGGGAGCTTCGTTCATCCGTTTTCAGTGTCGTTAGTTGTGTTGGGTTCTTGAGATCTAGAAGAATACAACCAGATCATTTTGTATCCATTTGACACTTTTTAGATGTACTTTTGAAGCTTTGAAGAGAAATAAGAAATCCTCACCCACTGAGACAAAGGCCCGGAGACATAGGCGATATTTCCGAACTCTGTTAACAACCTTTGTTGTTATGGTTTGTTGATTCTTGTGCTTATTTCCAAATATTTATATCTTCTTATGGATTCTATGTTAAATCTTTAATTCTTACTCTTTCTTCAAATTCCTAAATGGTTAATGATCTCATGTTTTAAAACTCAACCATAGTCTTTAAAAGATCTTTTTAGATCAAGTGGTATCAGAGCTAGTTGACGGTTGGTTTTTGAGTTTGCATGATTACCAAGGAAAGGTTGAATCGTGGTGAAGGTGATCTTGTAGAAGAGAATCCTGAGATTGAATCGAGAAAGAGAAATTCTCAAAGTGAGAAGATGGCATCGGAAGAGGGACTTTCTCATACCGAGATAGAGTTTCAACAGAATTTATTCACCATGTCCGAGATGGTAAAGTTTTTGTATGATGATTACTTGGAACAAAAGAGACTGATTCTAGGTGAATCTTCAAAATCCAAAAGTGAAGAGGGAGAGGACCCTCCTAAAACTCCTCCTTCACCTCCTTCTTCTCCATCAACTTCTTCTTCTTCAAGTACAAGTTCCAAATCCACCGCAAGAAAACATTCCCATAAACATAAACATGATATGCCTTTACTTAAGCTTGATGTGAAGTTTGAATTACCCATGTATGATAGTGAAGTCAATGCAGTGAGGCTTGATAACTGGGTCAGACATATGGAATTTTATTGCAGTGTGCAACAAATCAAGGATGAGGCCACTCATATCAAATTGGCATAGCTTCAACTTGCAAACACATCACTCATTTGGTGGAAAAGCAAGTTGAAAAATGACACGCAATGAGTGGGTAATGTGTTTCCATCATGGCAAGTTTTTTTTTTCTGCACTTAGAAAGCAATTTTATCCTTTGGGTTATAAAGAGAAAGATTTAATTGAATGGCAATTTATTAAACTAAGAAAGGGACAAACAATGCAAGAATACACAGATGAATTTCGTAAGATGGCATTAATGTTAGACATTCCATTACATACCCAAGAAACTCTTATAAAGTATATAGGAGGTTTACCTGCACACATCCGTAACATTGTATTTATGTTTGGACCTACTAATATTGATGAGGTTTTTGTTCAAGTGACATACATTGAGCCAGGGAAAATAGGATTTGGTGTATCAGGGGAATCGTCTTCGAGAAAAGAGAACAAAAGGGAGTGGAATGGCAAGAAGGCAAATTTAGTGGCAAGAAAGGAAGAGAAGCTCTCTTGCAAGCATTGCAAGAAAGAAGGGCACGATGATGACCATTATTGGCAATTGCATCTCGAGAAGAGCCCAAAGTGGTTCAAAGAGAGGAAAGGGAGGCAAACAGTTGCAGTAGCATCATGACCAACAGACTTGGGATCGGATTCAAGTGATGAATCTAAAATCACAACGGTTGGTTTGACAGGTAAAATTGTGATGGATTTGATTCTAGAAGTAAATTTTTTCACATAAGGGTCATAATGAGACATACTAAGGTCGACACATTGATAGATAGTGGATCTTAATCTAACTTGATTTCAGAGGAAGTGTTTACATAATTGGGATTAAACACTCAGATGCATCATAAGCCTTACTCACTTAAATGGATAAGAAACAATCATAAATTGCACATAACAAAGCAATGCACATTAAAGTTTACAATTTCATCTAAGTTTGTGGATGAGGTAATGTGTGATGTGGTGCCACTCAATGAATGTGGAATGGTCTTAGGAATTCCTTATTTGTATGATCGCAAAGCAATCTTCTACGGGGAACATAATCAATATCACTTAATCAAAGCATGCAAGGAATATGTTGTACATTCTCATCACTTAAAATCAAATCAATCTCTTCAAACAATGGAACAATTAAGGAAGGCATCTCATGCAAACAACACACCTATAATTGTGCCAAATCAAGTAATTGATCTTAAGCAAGAACATGAGATGATTGTAGAATGGAAGTTCAATCATACTTTTCTTCAAGATAAGCTAATATCGTGAAGTATTACAAACATATTAGCTCATTTGCAGTCATATTTCTGATGTTATCATTGCTAATGTTGTCAACATGGATGGCAGTGGCTTCAGTAAGATGTGACAAAGTACAAGTGGCTAACAATATGCTGTCAGTTATCATGGTTGTTTTACAATTGATCTTGATGAGATAGGTGCACAGGATAGAGTTTAAAGATAGAGAACAAGTGGGGTGGCCTATCTCACCTATCCTGCACTTGATTCTTGGTTAGTATCCTTTTAGAGGACCAAAAGGTCTTGGTGGGGAGGTGTGATCCAAAATGGGTCCAGGAAGGCCTAAAAATGAAAGTGCTCAGAATCACTTCAAAACGAACGTGTGTGTAGGCCTCGTCATTACAAACCCAACACAACATGAATGGGCTCAAACATACGTCGTATGAGAAAGATATCAGGTTCTATTTGTTTTTCCAAACAGGTAAAAAAAAATATGATTGTACAATCCGTACAGTGATGATGTGGCAGTTGATCATACAGGTCGTATGGTTGTACAGTGATGATGTGGCAATTGACCGTACAGGTCATACATCCGTACAATAACATGGAAGATAAGTTGGCAAGTTGATTGGGTAGTTGATGGCTGACAAGTGGATGAGTCATATTTTGATACGTGGCACCACTACAAGGGTGACACATGGCACGTCTGTATAGCTAAGTTGTCATGGGACAACGTGGCAAGGTATACATGTGGGTGAATGATTTAGTGACAAGTGTATTTTTCCGATCAAATTATGTGGTGCCACGTGGCCCAGTCGTGGGATACCATGTGGCACCTCCAGGTTGGATAGCACGGTAAAACGCTTGTGATTCCATGGGAGTCAAACCCACGACCTCCGGGTAGGGGGGGAGCACTTTGGCAGGGTTAGGCTACCATCCCACCCACAGTATTTGGGGCCTAGCCCCATCTCCCCCCCCCGGCGCATTCACGTCCATTCCATGTGACCTTAACAAATGAACTAGACCTCCAAACTATGGTGCACATGGTATGGGATAAGCCCCAGTCGGCGGGGGGCTAACTCGCAACTAGAGGCTCAATACCAGGGGTCAAACAAACATAAATGTGCGTGGAGGATTAAGACAGGGCCATATGGCCAAGCAACATGACCAGGGGTCGGAGGTTAAGGGGCCAACACATAGCGCTTGGCCACATGGAGGGCATGCATATGACTAGGGTCCCGAAATTCAGAGGCTTCACCCTTTTGTTGCCCAAATAATGGGTTTTAACCCATATGTTATATTTTTTTGTGATTTTTTATCCTGTTTGGGGAGATTTTGACCATTATTGGAGGATTTGGAGCTCTTTTTTAGGCCAGATCTTGGGAGGAAGTTGGGAGTTGTTGCCAACTTCAAGCCTATATAAACCGAAGGTTCTTGGAAGCCTTAGACAAATTTAGAAGAGGAGAAATGATGAATAATTGTAAATTCAAAGCCATTTTTATGCAGGGAAGCCATTGAGGAGAGAAACTTTGCGAGTTGTTTATAGGAGCTTCGTTCATTTGTTTTCAGTGTCGTCAGTTGTGTTGGGTTCTTGAGATCTAACAGAACACAACCAAATCATTTTGTAATATATTTGACACTTTTTAGATGTACTTTTTAATCTTTAAAGAGAAATAAGAAAGTCTCACCCATTGAGACAAAGGCCCGAATACGTAGGAGATATTGCTGAACTCCGTTAACAACTTTTGTTGTTATGGTTTGTTGATTCTTGTGCCTATTTCCAGATCTGTATATCTTCTTATGGATGGTATGTTAAATCTTTAATTCTTCCTCTTTCTTCAAATTCCTAAATGGTTAATGAACTCATGTTTTAAAACTCAACCATAGTCTTTAAAAGATCTTTTCGGATCAGAGAGAGAGAGAGAGAGAGAGACACACACACACACAGAGAGAGAGAGAGAGAGAGAGAGAGAGAGAGAGAGAGAGAGAGAGAGAGAGAGAGAAGGCTAGGTGGTCAGAGAGGGTGACATGAGGATGAAGGGACAAGATAGGTGGTTGGAGAGGGTGACATGGAATACTCTTAGGGTGTCATATGGATTCATGGTGCCACATCAACAACCACATCAACATATTTTCACATAAGCATAAGGTAGCCTATGTTTAAAAAAAAAAACAAGTCTGGAGCCATTTTATTATTTTGGACATAACTTGATCACATTAAGTTAGATTGAGATCAAACTTCTGGTTTTTTTCCACAATAAGGAGGGATACAAAAGTAACAGAGGGGGCCATTGGCCATTTCTTCTCGAATTTGTCAAAAATTGCTAAACAATGGTTTTTAAAGATTAGAGATCAGTTCAGCGACAGAGGTCCGGAATAAGATAAAATATTTGAAGAGAGTCCAAAAAGTAGACATGAAAATAGCTAGTGAAGGAATTGGAGAAAATTTAAGGAGTTTGGAAAGGGGATGCTGAAATAGGACAAAATCCTTTTGGGGATTTTGGGGTTTTCGGAGGAAAATTGATTCCAGATCACAAAAATGGAAAATTTTATTTATTCAATATTTTGAATACTCATCAAGACAAACAAATTTGGATTAGTGAAGTTTTTACAAAAGTGTACAATTTGGGAGATATCCAGTTTTGCTAAAATCTCCAAGTCTAGAAAAAAAATTGTAAAAAGGACAAAGTTGCAAATTCCAAATTGTTGTAAAATATTACTAGAGCGATAGATGGAGAATATGAAGGTTTTTGTGTGTTCACCATTATGATTTTTTTCATACCTTGATACAAAAATTTTATTGTTTCTTTATGGATTTTCTTCTATAGTTGACAGAAGTTAGCCTTTCAGTAAAATTGCACCAGTGAAGCAGATGCATAAATGGGGTGAAAATGGCTTTTTCGGAAGCCATAACTTTCATCTAGGGGATTGGATTGGGGCATAAGAATAGTCGTTGGAAAGATTATGTAGAGGAGAATAACTTGGAATTATTAGAATTTAGATAATGATGATATTATTCTTCATGAATTGAGAAGAAGAAGCACATGTATCATTAATTGACAAATTTATATAATATGCATAATTCTAACAAAAATGGTTGCTTGCACATTTTGCAGAATTAGAGGTATAAGAATATTAATTCAAGCCCAAGATTGCATATCAGAGTCATGAAGGATGCAAAAATATCCTATAGTCATGAAAGAGATGCCAAAGGCCAAAACATTAGTCTGGGTGATGATAAAACATAATCTAATGGACATAGGAGCATAGTGGAACCAACATAATTGGTAAAAACTATGAGAATTATTAGAATGGAAGTGCAGGGTTATAGAGATGAAAACAAGAGGATAATTATATAATAGGAAGAGTGGAATCAAATAAATTGATACAAATCCTAAAAAAGTTGTAGAGGTAGCAAATAATGGATTAGGCTCAAGACATGAGGAAGAAGGTGAACATTATGAAAGAAGAGATAATTATAGAAGGCCTAGTCATTTAAGGAGTGCTAGTAGAAGTCATAGAAATTAGTCACCTCCTTACTCAAATAAGAATTTCTATGCATCTAAGGATTAAAGGAGCAGTCTAGAAGTGTCTCTTGTTAGGCATCAAAGAAGAATATATGATTTGGATATTTTGCAAGGAGAGATTAGAAAGCTTAAGCCACCATCCTTTGATGGTGAAAGGGAACAAGAAGATGATTTTGTTTCCTGGTTGTTTGGTATCATGAAGTATTTTTAGTTTCACAACTACTCATCTAACCTAGAAGCTAGGATTACCACATACCATTTTCATGGAAAAGTTTCTATGTGGTGGGATCAATTGAAGAAAGTTGAGCACATTAATGTGAGTAGAATCACTTAGAAGAAATTCAAAAAATATTTTTAGGAATATCTTTCATAGCACTATTATGAAAAGAATATGCAATATATCTTTGAACTCACGTTAGGGAGCATGACCATGGGAAAATATGAAAGTAATTTCTTGGTATTGTTGAAGTATGTGGGGTTTATCAAGGATGAAAAAATGAAGATCCGGAGGTTTATGAGTGAACTACCATCTTTCTATAAAGATAAGATTCAATATGATGAGCCCAGTACTTTGATAGAGATCATTAGAAATGATAAGTACTTGTATGAGCAAGGCAAGGGAAAAACATCTTTACAGAAATATTGGAAGGATAAAAAGAATGAGAAATATGATCAGAAAAGGAAGGGATTCAAACCTCTTTTCAATAGAAGCGGTCCTAATACAAATCAACAAGATCAACCTACTAAGAATGAATCTAAGGGGGAAGACTCCTTGGGAAAAAGGGGAATACCACTAATCAAATGTTGTGTATGTAAAAAATATCACATGTACAAGGATTTCCATCATAGAGAATACAAGAGGAGAACTTTGCACATCATCCAAGAAGCTACTATTGTACAATACACAGGTAGAACTATTCCAAGAATGTATGAAACCTTAGAAGATAGACAAGCATAACACCAATCCCATATGATTGAGGTGGAAGGGAAGATCATTAATCATTTTTTTTCTATTTTAATTGATTCAGGAGCAAGCCATAGCTACATTGATCCTAAAATAGTGGAGAGATTTCATTTGAAGAAAAGTAAGCTTGAAAAATGAGGTTTGGTTCAACTAGCCACTGGGACCAAAAGAAGGGTCAATGAGACATTCATAGGTTGTCCAATAAATATGAATGGAGTGAATAATAATGTTGATCTGAATATCATACCCTTAGGATATTATGATATCCCAATTGGAATGGACTGTTTGGACAAGCATCATGATGTCCAAGATTGTCATAACAAGACATTTACATGTCTTGATGAAGAAGGAAAAAAGAGCATTGTGAAAGGAATCCAAAGACCCATTTCTATCAAGGATATTTGAGCCTTACAACTGAAGAGATGTTTTAGTAAAGGATGTCAATTGTATGCAGCTCATGTGGAGGGGCAAAAAAATACCAAAGGAAAAAGTATTGAAGATTATTCAGTATTGTAAGAGTTTGAGGATGTATTTCAAGAAATATAGGATTACCACCAAAGAGGGATATAGATTTCTTTATTGACTTAGTACCAGGAGCTTCCCTAGTGTCAAATACTCCTTACAAAATGAGTACACTAGAATTAAAGTAATCACAAATGTAGATGGAAGAATTGTTGAAGAAAGGGTACATAAGCCCAAGTGTTTCACCTTGGGGAGCACGAGTACTCTTTGTTAAAATGAAGGATGGAACTTTGAGATTATGCATTGACTTTAGACAACTGAATAAAGCCATTGTGAAGAAAAAATACTCTCTACCCATAATTGATGACCTCTTTGATCAACTAAGATGAACACATATATTTTCAAAGATAGAATTGAGATCAGGATATCACCAAGTGAGAATGAAGAAGACTTTAGTAAGACAACTTTTAGAACCAAGTATGGGAATTATGAATTTGTAGAGGTGCCATTTGGACCGACCAATGCACCAGTTGTCTTTATGTGCTTAATGAATGTCATATTCAAAAATTATTTGGATAAGTTTTCCATTGTGTTCTTAGATAAAATACTTATCTACTCTAAGTCAGAAGAAGAGCATGAACATCACTTGAGGTTGGCGCTGAAAATTCTAAGTGAACATCTTTTGTATGCAAAGCTAAGCAATTGCTCCTTTTATGAAGACAAAATTCATTATTTATGGCACATTATTTCAGAGGAAGGTAAAAAAGTATATATAGAGAAGATTGAAGCCATTAGAGGATGCCCGACACCAAGGAATGTTTTGTAATTCATATCTTTCATGGGATTAGTAGGATACTATACGATATTTATTGGAGATTTATTGAAGAGGTCTCTAAAATTGCTCATCGCATCACTTCTTTAAAAAAGAGGGGAATTAAGTTCAAATGGACAATAGAGTGTGAAGAAAATTTTAATTTGTTGAAAGAATATGGAATACTTATGCATAAAAACAGAATTTATGTTCCTAGTTCCAGAGAACTTAGGAATTCGGTATTAAAAGAAATGCATAGTGTTCCATATGTTGGACATTCTAGTTACCAACAAACAATTGCAATAACAAGAAGCCAATTTTTTTGCCAGGAATGAAGAAGGATGTTGTTGATTACATTTTCAGATGTATGGAATGTCAGGGAGTGAAAGATGAGCATAGCCACCTAGTGGGTTGGCTACAACCATTACCAATTCCAAAGAAGAAATAGGAAGTGGTAACCATTTATTTTATTACTAAATATTCTAGGATAGCAAGGCAACATGATTGAGCAATGGTAGTGGTGGATAAATTGACAAAGGCTACTCATTTTTCCCGTAAAAAAGACTCATACAACAACTATTATTGCAGAAATTTAAATTAGGGAAATTGCTTGGTTGCATGGAATACCTAAGGAAATTGTTTCAAACAGAGATACAAAGTTTAATTCAAACTTTTGGAGAGGATTGTTTAAAGGATTTGGTACAAATACGAATTTTAGCATAGCATACCATCCATATTCATATGGGAAGATAGAGAGAGTCAACCAAGTGATTGAAAACATGTTAACAATGTATGTGATGGATAAGCCATCTAAGTGGGAAGATTACTTGCATTTTGGTTGAGTTTGTCTATAATAATGGATATCAAGCTTCATTCAAGATGAGCCCATTTAAATCTCTTTATGGTTGAAAATGAAATACTCCAATGAGTTGGCACAACCCAATAGACATAGTAGTACTTGGGCCAGAATTGCTCAAGGATATGTCTGAAGACCAGATGGTTAAAATTAAGTAGAATTTGAAAGCAACACAAGATAGAAAAAAGAGTTATGCAGATAAGAATAGGACAACTAGAGAATTTAAAGTGGGAGAGCATGTGATTTTCAAAGTGAATCCCAAGAAGATCTCATTAAAGTTGGGAAACTGTATCAAGCTAGTAGCTAGATTATGTGGTCTATTTAAGATATTGGACATAATAGGGTAGGTTGCATACATATTTGCATTTCCTGCTTCCATGAATGTGCATAATGTATTTCATGTCTCTTTGTTGAAAAAGTATGTACAGGATCCTAACCATGTTATTGATTGGAATTTGATTCAGGTGGAGCAAGAAGGAGACTTCCGGGTCCATCCAGTGTGCATATTGGACATGGAGGTCAAAGTGCTCCGGAATTGATCCATAAGAATGATAAAGTTTCAATGGACCTCCTATAATCCTGAAGATGCTACTTTGGAGCATGAGGATTCCATGTGGGCAGAGTACCCATGAATTTTTTAAGACTTTTGAAATTTTTATTTTTCTCTTTTGTATACTAACTGAGGACAGTGCCAAAATAAGGGGGAGGGGAATGTAATACCCCGGTTTTAAGTCCCCAGATTAATAATATATTTTTTTTATTCATGAAAGACCAGAGTGTCTATAAAGTTGAAAGGTTGGAGTGCCTAGAAATGTAATAATTTGAACATATTAATAAAATACATCACTAGTTGCAAGATGAAAAAGGAAAGATATAGGGGGTTATGATTCCATGATAGAGGGGGATAAAGGGGCTAAGTATTTTTATTATATTTTATTCACCCATCTTGGTTTTAGTGGGGAAAAGTGGTTACATGAGATTCTTAGGGGAATGTCATGTGGTGCTTTATTTCATGTAATTATATACACCCAATTTTTGGGTTGTTTGGGGGTAATCACTCATTTCAATGTTCCTCATTCATTGTTACTCATTCTCCTCATTGATTCTTTATCTTAGTCTAGGCATGGGAAATGAATTATGGGAAGAGAAGATCCATTGATTTTTGAATGCTAGCAGTTGTTGATTATTCTAGAAAGAAATGGATTCTTGTGTGCATGAGAATGATGGAAATTGTGAAAGAACTGTCCACAACTAAAAATCTTAGGGGTTTCCAACATTGAGATTTCCTGACTAGTACCATTGGAGCCCTGGAAAATAAGTGGAAAAACTTGAGGGATTGCATTACAGATAAAGAATTTCATTTCTTTGTCTTGTGTAGGCTGAAGGGGAAGAGAGATAGTAAACTAAGATTATTGTGTGGTTGGGAAAACCACGAGAGCTTGTTGGCTAACTGATGTGCACTTTAGAGTTGGCCTAGGAATCGTCCTTGTGGATTCATTTCCTTGGCTCGAGGGTGACCTGTTATTGAGAGTTATAACAACAATGTCTATGGTTGGGTGGAACATCCGATTTCTGTAGTCGATTGGTGAATGTTTATTTGAAAAGATAAGTGCTCTCTGTGTTTTCTCTATATTTTATATTCCACTATGTATTAATTATCTTTGAGATGTGTTATAATGTGCTTGTTGTTTTTAATGATGTGTATGGAATGTTATTCTTTTATTTTATAGTTTAGCGTGATTCTTGATCATTGCATGTGTTTTTATCATGCTTCTTGATTTTAATAATTGGTATCAAAATTTTCAATTTTCCCAAGAAGGCAAATTTTGAGGTACCTAAGTCGATGAGTATGATACAGATGGTTATTAGAGAAAATATTTGGGTTTTTCGGTAACAGGGTATGTCACATGCTTGCAGTCATCATTGGAAGGTTCCCTTTCTATTGACAGTGTAAATACATCAATGTCCCATGATTGATAGATTCTACTAAGTGTTCGACATCAACTCTTTTATTCGCAAATGCTAGAATGTAATAGGATCCTTGATGCCCATTATCACTATTAGTGGGTTGTATCATGTTTTTTAACTGTGTACATCAATGAACAACAATCAAATGGTGTCTCACTTTGTTCAAATTCAACACATTTATTTGCATAATGCAGACTCGTACCGCCAATAGTTGATTTGAAGACCTCAGGTATGTAGTAACATCACCTCTTATATGTTGTTTCCCAAGTTGTGTTGGATCGTACCACTTACACTTATACATAGGTACTTATGAAGGATATGTTGTTCAACTCTTGCTTCTAGAAATCCTTCATTGATTCTAAGGCTTAGATCCATTGTGTATCTAGCTATGATATTTGCTTACATGGATCCACTATGTATTTCATTTTTGTGGCCATGATCACTGCTTTATATATACATACTTCATAGATATGCGGTGTACTTGATTTGGTGGCCATGATTTTGTCACAATTGAGCATGGGTATGCTCACCTCAGGAAGAGAGTATTCTTACTTGTTTTTTGTTGTAGGTTATGTTATTAGATAGTATTTTGGCGACTTTTAGCATGGCCTACTACTTCTTTACCGTCAGGATTTATAATGTATTTCGACCATCATTTTATCTTATGAACTCGCACATTATGGGGCATCTATTATATCATCAATTTCCGCCACATATGCATTGATTACTTTTTTGTCATTTTTCATGTCCTACTTGCAAACATCAATTCCCTATATCTCCTTTGGGTTCTTCAAAAAACAATATCTTGTGACTTGTATGATCCCTAACATCTATGAAAGGCGCCTATATGCATTTGTCTCTAAAGAAATTTATGTACAAGCCATTTTTGTTCAGAAAAGTATAATTTTGCATAATTACGCATTGGGTTATGGGTTTATCAATTTCCTAACTCTCTTTTACCTATACACAATCGTCTGCAACCACTTGGATATGGTATAAATTAAGCACAATTCATGAGGAGAGGAAAAATATTCTTGAAGTAAAGTTATGTAGCTATTTCATTCCTTGTCTACAAGCCCTTATATTCCCACTTTTGATTCTTCTCCTCAGACCTGGAAACCCTCATTACTAACCTTTTCCATGCTTCCCATATCTGACCAAGAAGTCGTCTTTGATATTCTTTGGGTATGTCTGAGCATAGGATTCGAAGGTTCATCTCATATTTAGTAGCTTGGGAGGAGGGACTTGGAGTCCGTTCAAGGAGCAGTGCAACAACATGTGTAGTTGATAACTACCCAAATCTATTGTCAACCAATAAAGATACCTCTTTCCTTCAAAATTCTTGTATTATTTGTATATTTTTATTATGTTTGAATATTCCTTTACTTAGAATACTATTTTTTGCAATCATTTACGTTTTTTTATCAAATTCATAGAAGTTAGTTATGATATAACTATTGTCCTTTGTAGTTTTTCACTTGAAAGTTTTATAGGTTGACAAAGGAATAACTCATCTCTTTCTTCTTAGGTTCCCTCTTCTCTTTAACCTGTGTGGCTCCATTAAACTATAATCTCTCTTGTATAACATGAGTTATTATCCCTAACTTATCTAGTAATAGAAATAAGTTAGATAAATCACAACAACTTGTAGTTGAGGAAACACAACATAGTAGTGATTATAATGTAAGTCAACATTATTTACTCAAAATTATAGAATGGTCTTTAAACCCCCTTCAATATCAGGGCATGCATTTCATTCCTCCACATCAAATATTGGTGTATATTGTCCCATATCTTTATGAATTTTCTATATAGATGCTTAGATAGTTTTGATTCCTTCCTTCACCGATATTATTAATAATAATAATAACCTATTTTTAAGGTCACGACCAAGCCAACACACCAAATTGGTGTATGAGACCCCCTTGTTTGTGGGACAAGGGACCCCCCTCTGCCCAACGATTTGACTGGTAAATTCTATGAAGGTATACATACCCTACCCCCCTCTGGATTTAAACCTGTGACCTCTTAAGAGGAAACACATGTTCTTAACCATTAGGCCCACTCAGGATGCAATATGGATTATACACTCTCAAATAAATAATCAGTTTTTGAGAGTCTCACTTGATAATGCAATCCTCATTCCTCCATGACACATGTTATCCCGGGAATTACTATCCATTCAAACTATCACACAACAGTCAAACATTCACATAGATTAAATTAAGGGAATCCTTTAGGGCACCTTTCATAAACTCACATGGAGTAGTTTCTCAAACCTTCATGTGAACCCATGGGATAAGTTCTTAACCTTATTCCTCAACTCATATTTTGGTTTCTTGACATCATTATACCATTCCTCAATCAATTATACATCCTTTACTAATTGTATATATACATGCTCCTTGGTACCAAAACATGCATTTTTTCTTGAACCATTATTAGAAGTTTCCTTTTGGTCAACCAAAATCAACTATCAAATTTTCATGTATACTTATGACCTATATGTCATCTATTATTTAAACATGTTTTACTGATGCTAGGTTCAGCCTTTGATGCTATATACTGTCATTCCATTATGGGACCCACTTCATGTACTATGTGCTCAAGACTTGGAGAGATGGAAAACTATATGAGTTCGAATTACAAAGGTTTTAAAACCCTAATATATTGATTAAGGGGTAGTTCCTGTGAGAGGATATTAGAAATTTTTTGGACTTAGGGTTTTTTTTCAAATTATAAAATAGGTTTCACCCTTTGTAACTTACACACTCCTATAAGGCTCAGAAGAGTTTTTACATATTCTTACTTTGAATACCTAATACTCATTTTATTCCTCAATGCTCAAGGTTAGGCCCACCTTCTCTATTCCTAAGGATTTCCATATGAGTTCTACAAGGTGTGAGAGTTGTCATCCCTAACTAGCTACAAGTTTATAGAGAATCTCTCAAGAATCACTCACCAAGTGCAACCATTAACCAAAGATTCATTAATTTTATCCCAAGGAGACCCTAGGATAATATCTAATTGGAGGCCAATCACACTTCTCAATCCTTCCAATCAAGTTTTGGAAAAATCCTTGTGCATTTTTCTCAAGCACATTCTCCATGTTTTTCTAGACAAACAAGCTCCATTTCTAGCCAATATATTTTACATAACATCATCCCCATGTGGGAAGCTATGAAGTGGGCTCGCACCTTGGGATTGGATGTTCTTTTCATTAAGATTGACTTTGAGAAGACCTATGTTTGGGTTGAGTGTCCCTTAATCATTGTTATGTTAAATTCCTTCCATTTTGGGTTTGCCTTCATTGGTGTTGTGGAGACCCATTTTAGAAAGCCCTCTACTTACCTATCCATCAACAAATACAACTCCAAGGAATTTGGTCTATTTCATTCCATAAATTAAGGTTTTCCATTGGCTTCAACGTTATATGTTTATTGGATCAACTAACCCAGAAACCTTGAGCTTGGTGATAGGATTGGAAATGGGGCAAGCCATAAATTTTACCAAATATAAACCTTTCTTGAGCTACAAATTGCATTGTTTCAAACTTGAGTTGGAAGCTCATTTCAACAAAATTTGGCATATAAATCCCCAACAAAAATCATGGTTGTTCCCACTGAGAAGTTTGTGGAATGCTACCTTGGAACTAAATAAGTCCCTCTCTACATGGTTTCTTACTACAGGTGGTATACCAATGGGAAAAATATTAGTATACCTATGACACCCCAGTTTTGATCCCCAATGTAAGATTGTCATTGTAAATATTATGAATGGTTGTGAGCCAAGCGATGAAATATGTGAACATTGTGCATTAAAAATAATAAAATGGAATACACCATTGATTGTTGGATGAGTAAGGACTAGATTAATGGGGGGATATGATTCCATGAGAGCGGGGGATCAATGGGGGTTTTGAGGGTTTTCCATATGCCTTGAATCTTAAGCCATATTCATTAATTTTTTTGTCATTTATCCATTTATCCCTTTGAATTATTAAGCACTCAATAGTCAAATTCATGTAAGAGGTTGAGTGAGGAAGTCATCCAACTTGGTTATGATAGTGGGGGTTTAGTGTAATCACCTTTGGGGGGGAAGTAAGAGTCAAGTAAGCATGGGAAAAGAGAAAATTCAAGTAGGGAAAAGGACAATTTTTATAGTGAGCAAGAAGTGAGGAAAATGGGAGCTAAGTGTTGTAGAAGAGAGGATAGCCATAGTGGGTGTTGAAGAGAGTTTGTTGAAGCTGGAAAATGTGTTGAGAATTAGGCTTATATGTCTGTGACTAATTTCATAATGAGGAAATTACACAAAGATCATTTATATATGCTATGTGAACAATCTTGTTACAGTTGGAGTTCCTGGAGTCCTCAGTAGAGAGATTCTTGGCTAGTCTGTGTGGGATCCCTAGAGGGGATGGAGGTTGTCTAAGGGATTGCAGTGTAGAGAAGGAAATTTCATCCCTTGGGTTGTGCAAACTGATGGGGAAGAAAGTTGGGTTGTTGGAATTGTTGTAGGAGTCGCGTCATTTCATGTTAGTGGATATTTGAGTTGTTATAGTGGATTGTAGACACTTGTAGGAGACATTCTTTCCTTGTGGATTTGTAGCACCAACTAGGGGGTGGCTCATTGCAGAAATAATTGGTGCAACAAAGCCTACAGTTGGGAGGAACTTCCTTTGTCTGCATTCATTTGTGTAAAACATTCTTAAAAGGTAAGTGTTCTTTTCATCGTATTATTGATTGTTTAATGTTGTGATAAAATGATGCATTTACTCTGTATGTTGTATGTATGAGTGTTGAATCATGTGTTAAATTATTGTTGTGCGTGTCTAAACCAATTTCATTCACGGTTTTAATTACTAATGATAGTAGCATGAACGTACATGTGATGTTGTTCATATTTCCAAATTTAGATGTATATGTTAGTCAAATTTAGTAGTAATTGTTACAAGTCCTCATGCAGTGCTCGGGCCAATGTGCACGTTGGGAAATGGTTTCCATGAACATAGTATGAAGCCTATGGCACATGTAGTTTTCCTCAATGAGGACTTGGGGATGTTTACATATTGGTATCAGAGAAAATGTTTATGGTAGTGTGCCCCCGTGAAAGATCTGGAAATTGTCTACAAAGTGGTATCAAAGCTATGTCATGTCATTTCTATAGTATCATGACTTATCTTGGAGGTTGGTTATGTTACAATACCTCACAAAGTAGAACCTATGTTGTCCCCATTGTGGGTAGGAGTTGAGACTTCAAAACATCTTTTTTAGTTTCTTCCCCTAGCCAAGTTTGCATGGCCCTAGGATCAAACAATGTTATAACAATACCTCCCTAGCTACATTTTATGGAAAGTTGTTATGTTATATGATCATCTCCCATGGGCTCTTGAATTTTACTCTCCATGTTTGTTAATTCACATTGAAGTATTTTAATTTATTTGGAAGAAACACAAGACATGTTGTTTAATAACAAAGAGCCTTCTCGTACTATCTCATGTTATGATGATGTCAGGACATGTGTCGATCTATCCTTGTATATTATTTTTCAAGCATCAAATATCCACTTGGAAATCAAGAAAATACCATAGCTCTTAGATTTTTGGAGTGGACCCCTTTTACTATTAGTCAAAATTCACCTAGGCCATTTAGGGCATGTTACCACCTATATTACATGAGGATTGCACATGTGATTTTGATCACGTGATTCATATTTTTGCAAGATGGTATGATGATTCTATCCTTCCAAAGGTTGGAATGTTGGTAGAATCTACTTAAATTGTGCATAATGGTCTTCATGGAATAATGTTATGGAGCTCACCAATTCATGCTCTAGTCACTTCTTTCACTTTGTATTACATTTCTTAGTTGTGATTATCATCTAGCATGGTAGTGTACCTGCCTAGTGTTTTCCTAGTTTCATTCACGTTCCATAACAGTTCCATAATTTTATGTAGGTAATTTGTTTGTTACAAGCATATATTCACTTTTTTCCTAGGAGGAACTAACTTCACCCTTACAATTTCATCACACTTCATCATTTTACCTAGGTAGTTTATGTATCACATCATATGTTTACCTTTTACCTAGGTAAAATCCACATTACACTCATCCACTCACCCATTTACATGTTTACACATTGTTCTAGGACATTAGGTGGTGTACTCCACTATGAGGACCCACTTACTCTTTGCATGAGCCTGTTTATACCTTGTACACGTTATGAAGTGACCTGTAACTAGTTTGACTTGGTCAAAGGAGGTCCACTTGCACATTATTTGAGGAAGTTGATTTTAAGGTGGACCCATTTGCACAACTTACTAGGGAACATTTTCTATGTTGTATTATTCATGGTTGACTTGGTCAAAGGTGGTTAAGAGTGCACAGATTTCAAGGGCACACCATTATCTCTCTTCAAGGGAAAATTCATACATAGAATATTTTATTATGGTGATGTATTTAATGTGTACACAAGGCACTCTTCTCAAGGGAGCACATGTGAAAACAATATTTCATTGTTTTATTCATTCAAAATATTCCACAAAACACAAGTCCCAAGGGAAGACTTTCTTAAGAGGAGTATTTTATTGATATGCCCTAGTCAAGTGGTCAAAGAAGCTCATATTCCTAGGGAACACAAGCTTAAGGAGGATATTTTATATTATTCATGGTCAAGAGACTTGTAGAAGAGTACCCTCATGAGGATTTGTACACTTAGCACTTTCACACCTACTTTGGAGATTCTCCCTACCTCTTTGACTTGGAATTTTATTGTTAGATTTTGAGGTTTTATTTCTTTAGGAGTACCTTTGCTCATGGAGAGGACAAGTGGATCTTTGCATACACCTTGCATGAATTAGAAGGATGAGGAAGATGGCATGTGGCATAACATTCCTCTAGAAGCATGTATTTAGTGTTGTGTATGGACCTTTTGTCCTAATTCCGCCACTTAAGCTTTTATTGTAAATATTTTAGTATTTTATAATATTTTTGTTGGAGAAGAAATAAGAAAAATATTGTGTTATTGTAGAAGAGAGTTGAGCTAAAACCTATATAAGGGTTTTCTCACTCTTTCAGTTGGAACACATATTTGGAAATGCTTGGATTTGGGAGAACTCTCTCCTTTGGAGCTTAACATAATATCTTTGGATGTTCTTGGAGTATCTACACAACTATATTGTGGGTGAGCCTATATTTTATATTTTTATTGTTATTTTTCTTATTGCTGAAATTGTCTTTGACATATATTCAGGGAGTAGGAACTTGGTATATACATTCCATTTATTTTGTTGTTTTCAATGGAGTATTGTATATGGATTACATCACTCTCTACTTTAGGATAAGTGCATCTATAAATTACTCTCGGTAGCAATAATATTTATAAATGTTGGATTATATCTATATTTGTGACATCCTTAGATTTATCTTTGCAATTTGGGACAACAAGGAGAGACAAAACATAGCTTGTATTTTTTAGTGATAGTGTTCTCTTTCCATCATTAGGATTTCCTCCCATGCCAGCCTTGTTTGAACCCATGCACCCAATGGTATGACACTGATCTCATGTCCTCCCATCCACTTCATTTTATTAACCTTTACAAATTTGTTTTGCTGGAATTTACTCTTCATATCACATATCACCTTTGTACTTCATAGCTTAAAATTCCAACAATCGTATCAAGGGAATCCCCCCTTGAGTTGGAGGAGATATGGTCTAAACTATAGAATAGGATTGGTGAGGTGATAGTGGCTTACCTCTTAGTTACACAAATTTAACGCCTTGGTGCTTAGGACTTTACACTCTCATGGGTGACAGATTTTGTGGTAACATTTTGGTGTTGTTATTGGCGATAATGTCCATTTATCATAGATATTTGTATATCAAATAAATTATTTTATGATGGCGTCTATTTTAAGACAAATTTCTCATATTTATGAATCCATTAGAGGAATGAAGTCCTTGTTCCTTATATATTTTGAATACCATGTTACTTGCATGGTGAATCAAGTAGCATTGTGAAGGCATTGAAGATTCACCTTGGACAACCCCACATACTTGGTATGAGGTATAATGTTGTAAGTTTAAATTTTCATATAAAGTTGTATTTTCATATAAATAAATATGGTACCATGGTGCTTTCATGTATTGTACCCCCCTTTTGATGTTGAAACAGTTATGGTGTATTCAAATGTTTTTCCTCCAAATTGGAGGGATACCATTTCAAAATTTGATAACAATTGTAACTTTTCTACTCCATATGTTTTTGGAAATATTGTTTTCATTGATGTCAAAGAAAGGGGGAGACTACAGATGCCCATGATAAATATTTCAAGATGGATATTGTTGGAAACATTGTTTTTAGATTTTTGATGATCAGTTTGGATACCCTATATTTGAAGGAATTTTTACCCTATATACCTAGATCAAATGGGAGAATAGGTTATACTTTTGGAAATATTGTTTTGGTACCTTTCCAATGGTATATGTAATTCCCTCTAACTCCCTAGGAATGAAGAGATATGGATTTTTTCATTCAACAATCGAGCCAAAAAATTTAGGTCGGCCTGACCAGTCTTTACAGAGTGACCCTGACAGTGAGGACATAAATACTATAAATACAAGATAGATGTGCACATTTTTAGTACAACCAAGCAAGATATCAAGTATGAGGTGCGTAGTAGTGATCTGAGGTGTGTTAAAGGAGCTGGGGTGTCTTTTTGGGGTATAAAGGTGTGCAAGAGGAGTCTTATTGGGTTTTTCTTGTTATTAAGGTGCGCTATGAAGGAATGAAGGCCTGTGATGTTGTAATGTGAACTATTTTGAGGTTGTGATGTTGCAATGTGTGATTTTTTGAGGTTTTTATGTTGCATTCTGGGATCATATTCTATGAATGATGCTATGAGGAACACAAGGGTGTAAAGGCTACATGTGACTAGGGTTTAACGGATTGTCTATAGAATGAAGCATGCAAGTGAATTCAGAAGTGCTTTGTGTATGAGGATATTATATTGGTTTCTATATAGATCTTATTGAGTTGGTTCTCTGGTGAGGGGATTGGTGTCTCCAACAAGTTGGTGTCTACAAATATTGTAACAATAGGTTGGTGCCTAAAAGTGCTACTGAGTTGGTGCTCAATTGAGGAGATTGGTGTCTCCATTAGGTTGGTCCCTACATATTACTGAGTTGGTGCTCATTTAAGGAGATTGGTGTCTTCAGTAGGTTGGTGCCTACAAACATTTATAAAGATAAGTTTTATGGTTTTCTCCCGATTGGGTTTCTATGTTAAACTCTATGATTTGAGATTATATGTGATCATTGTTTCACAGTTAATGAATTATTGATGAATGGTTAAATAAAGTAACAAGTATATTATATTGATTCACCCCC
>ML776983.1:1326646-1360113 GCA_009831015.1 Picea engelmannii
CTTCTTAATATAAGCATAAGTTCAACATATGTAACATCATTTTTTGAATTTATCTCAAGATTTAATGTAACACATGAAGATGTATTGATAAGACTTTTTGTGTATTCTTTAGAAGGAGATACAAAAACTTGGGTCAAAACTTGTAGTAGGCCAAAGAAAATATCTTATATTGCACATTTTATCCAAGCCTTCCTCAAGCATTGGGACCCTACATATGAAGAAGATCAAACAAAAGATGAGAATAATGTAGATTTTGAAGAATACTTTGATGAAGCTTCTTGTGAATCCATTGAAGACCAAGTGTAGAAAGGACATGTTTATGAATATATCCATCAATATTCCATGCCATCATTCCATGAAGAAAAGGACTTGGTAAACCATGATCATCCTCAAATTTCTAAATTTAATGATTCATTTGTTGAAGATTTGGAGAAAGATGTCTATGCAGATGAACCCTTGAAGTATGGCACATTTTTAGATATGTATATTTCTTCATGCAATCATGAGGAGGAAGGAAAAATAAATGAATGTATAGATGAGAAAATTTTAGAATTTTTACTTTGGAGCAGCCATATTAAGAAAATGCATTTTCAGAAAATTACCTAATTAACTTGCATCCGTTTTCTCTTATGCATAGTTGAAAAAAATTGAAAATTAAGGAGCAGGTTGAGAATGAAAATACAAAAATATTCCATCCATCATATCCTTTGAATTCTAATGAAGTTATGTTTAAAAATTTAGCATTTGAGGATCATTTGATGTAGATTACATGGGATTTGCAGATTTTTGCAGTAGAATTTTCCATCCATTTCTTTCTTCATGTATTCTTCAATATACAATTGAAAATATTGTTGGAAAATATGTTCTTGGTGATGAAACAAGTATGGAGAAAAAATATTTTCAATTTATGGTTTGTTGTGATAATTTCCAGCAACATATAGAGGAACATTAAATCATAAAATTAAAGCAATTTTTTTTTTAGAATCTGATTTTTTTCATTTTGTTCTTCATATTTGTTGGAGTTAAGTGAACATATATATATATATATATATATATATATATATATATATATATATTAGTGCAACCATATTAATTCATAAGGAGTGATATTTTACATGGGAGCCAAGGAGGCCATTCACTAGAGTATGTGGATCAGTGTTGTTACCACACAAACTAGCACATTTAACTTAGATTCCCAAAAATAGGGTAATAGCCTTCTGGAAATTAGGAGGTTGTCCATTTTAACCTCACCAACATCCCTGATCCAGATGGATATCGGTGGCCACCCACCTATTTCACTAGCTCCAAATACAGTTTTCCACCTTGGCAATTTTTCTACAGTTTTTCGGGTCCTAAACTTCTGGGGTAGTTTTGAGGCCCTAAACGACTTTTTTTTTGCATTTCAGGGCCTAATCTGTACCCTTTAGCCCAGGCTTGATCAAAATTTGTTCTTCTTCACTATACTTTTCCAACTAGCTATCATGTGCCCCAAAGGGATATCATATGCAAAAGTTACGCCCTCAGGAAGTTGACGTATCAACTACCCCCATCGGGGCCCACAAATCCTTTGGCCCTTCATCTCCCAGGGTTAGGGTTTTGGATGTTTGGGGTTTTCCCAATTATTATTTATGTAAAAGGGACTTTGGAGCCTCATTGTAAAATTATTCTGGTGAATGAGCATAGCCATCGCATCTCTTCTCAGAGATAATCTGCCACCATTCTAACGAGTTCATTCACTCTGTATTTTTACAGTTTATGTACATTTATTTCATCGATAGAAATCTCTTATTGCTATATCTCCATGTTTCTTGCAATAGCTCTGTGTATTTCCTTATTACATCTCATCCTTCATTTCATTCTCAAAATAATCTGGATCAATCCCTTTGCACTTTAAACTCAATAAATGTTTTCTAGTCAATGGGGGTTTCCCTATTGGTCACTAGGTTGACTTTGTGTAGTAATGAGTGGGAGTAAATAGAACCTAGCGACAAATTTGAAAGACAATGGGAAAATTAAAAGGGCTTGGTGGGATGAGTGGAAGGGAGTCCAATTCCTTATCCATTCAGGCTATGGATTCATTTAAACCATCCCAAGAGGGAAAGACAAGGGAATATAAACAACCATATGACATGTTCTACACTCCTTGACTTGGTTCAATACTAGACTTAGGTTCAACAATCAATATAAGGATGTGAATTATTGTACCCTTAAGTTTTGGTATTTAAAATCCTATAAGGTTATGAGGTAGAGGGTCTATATATATCCACAACTCAAACAAACATTGAGGTGGCCCCTACCAAAGATTGTCTAAAGACACACTTAATCAATCGATGTAGCACGTGTAATGTTGTGATATTAAAGGTAGATGACCAAAGATTATAGGATCAGAGTTAACTTTATCACTAAATGCTCCTCCAATGTAGCATGGTGCTCCTCTATGGCCTTATGTTTCATTTGTCATTCATAATCCTGAAAAATATAATTTCAAAATGGTGCCCTAGTATATATTCACAACACAGAATTTACATATCAACAAAGCCACAACTTACATAGATAAAAGACCAAATCCTCCAAATCTTGGAGCTAGTTTTCTCACATGTTCTTTCATTCATTACTAAAGATCCAATCCTAGTTACAAATGGAGAGAGAAAACCATTATATATTTTTTATCTCCATATCCCTCATACAATAAAAAAATTAATTGTTTTCTTAGATCCATTAGTTCTCCTCATAATAATGATAAAATAATCTCTCTAACAAACCTTTTACCAAAAGTAGAAAGAGCTTGTTGAGATCCATAATCTCCTCTAGGAGGTTACAACAAAATAATCTAGGAAACAATTTTCAATGACGATTTACCCTAACTAACTCTAACAACTAAGTCAACAATGAATAAACAATGGAGTTAGTTGTAACTTTTTCCAAATATAGAGCTAGGGATGAAGACACCTCCTTTGTTTGTTGAGATACTAAGTCATGGATAGAAAAATAGTAAATGATGTCTTTATACATAAGTATAATGGAAGTGATGTTTTCCTAGGAGATTACTCGACAACTAGAATCATAGGATGTAGAAAGGTCAAGTTGTAGCGCAAGGATGGAAGGATTAGAAAAATCCTTAGGGTTTTCCACATTTCAGATCTAGCTAGAAACTTGATATTTGTAAGTAAGATGAGTGATGCAGGTGTACATACTATGTTCGAAAAGGAAACTTGTAAAATGGTTCGAGCATCAATGGTGTTGATGAGGGGAGTTTGGAATGGAAATCTATACAAGTTGTTGGGAAGAATAAGCAGTAATGGGTGTAACAAATCTATTGTTCTTGAGGGTAAAGAAGACAAAAACCCTATGGTCTCTGGGGAAAATACAATGTCGTGGCATCAAAGACTGTGACATATTGGAGAGAAGGGCCTTCGAGCACTACACGGTAAAGGTATGGTTGAAGGTATGTCTAACTTCGCACTATATGGTAAACATAATCGGATAAGATTCTCATGTGTTGCTACAAGAGAAAAAGAGATTTTAGAGTTAGTACATAGTGATTTGTTTATACCTATTCATGTTCCATCACTAGGTAAATATGTGTACTATGTTTTGTTTATTGATGATTTATCGAGGAATACATGAATTTATTTCCTTCGAAATAAATATGAGGTCTTTGGTAAATTTCAAGAGTTTAATGCCCTTCTGGAGAATCATACAGAGAAGAAAATAAAGGTGGTGAGGATAAATAACGTGGAGAGTTCTGCAGGAATGAATTCAAGGAATTTTGTAAAAAGTGTAGTATAGCAAGGAATAAGACTACTTCATACACACCTCAATAGAATGGGATTGCATAAAGGATGAGTATGACATTGATGGAAAAAGAAAGGAGCATGCTTAGTGATGTCGGGTTAGGACGGGAATTTTGGGTAGAGGTAATGGGTACTGCATGTTACCTAGTAAATAGATCACCCTCATCAGTGTTGGTGGAAAAAACTCCACATGAGGCATGAATTGGTAAGAAACCCTCTCTTGAACATCTTAGATTGTTTGGTTTTGATGCTTATGTACATGTTCCAAAGGAAAATAGGAGTAAGTTGGATAATAAAGTTGAAAATTGTATATTTATTGGTTAGAAATATGGTGTAAAAGGCTATAAAATTTGGAATCCATAGACTAAGAAGGTTGTATACAGTCAGGATGTTGTCTTTAGAGAGGTTAAATATGTTCCCAAACATGAAGTCTCGTGAAAATAAAAAGAATGAGAGGCAATAGAGTTTGAGTTGGAGGGTAAAGAATCTAACTCAACAAAAGAACATGAATAAGAAGAAGAAGAACCTCATACTCTAGTATTGAGGAGATTGGTTCGGGAAAGAAGAAATTTACCGAAAAGGTATTCTCCACTTGATTTTTGTTCTACTTTTTCTTTGCATATTACTAATGATGACCCCATAATTGTTAGAGAGGCAGTGGATTCAAAGGATGGTAAACTCTAGAAGAAATCCATGGTTGAAGAAATAGATTCCTTGGATAAAAATGAGGCTTGGGATCTAGTTGATTTGTCGGCTGAAAGAAATCCCATTGATAGAAAATGGGTGTTTAAGAAGAAGTTGAATGCAAAAGGTAAAGTGGAGAATTATAAATCTCTCCTAGTATAAAAGGGATATTCCTAGGTAGAGGGAATATATTTTGGTGAAATTTTTTCTCTTATTGCTAAATTGACTTCTATAAGATTTCTTTTATTTATTGTTGTTGATTTTGATATTGAAGTAGAACAGATGGGTGTAAAGACAACATTCCTACATGGGGATCTTGAAGAAGAAATCTACATGAAATAACCACAAGGTTTTGCAATGAAAGGTAAGAAAGAGTTGGTATGCAAGTTGAAAAAGCCCTTGTATGGGTTAAAGCAATCTCCAAGGATGTGGTATAAAAATAAAAAAAATTATATCTTGGGACTTGGCTTCACAAGGATTAACGATGATCATTGTGTGTATTTCAAATTATTTAGAGATGATTTTATTTATTTTGTGATGTGTGTTATTGATTGGAAACAAACAGGAAATCATCAAGGATATAAAAACCCAGTTGTATTTTATATTTGATATGAAGTATCTCAGTGTTACAAATTTTATTTTGGGAATGGAAATTAAAAGAGGTCGGGAAAACATGAAACCCTAGTTGAATCAAAGGAAATATGTTGAGACGATATTGTAGAGGTTTAATATGCAATAATGTGAACCAATCAAGGTATTTATTCCTATAGGTGTGAAGTTATTTGCAGATCAGTGTCCCAAAACACGGGAAGGGAAGAAGACATGTCTCATGTTCCTTATGCTAGTGTTGTTGGCATTTTGATGTATGTAATGGTTTGTACTAGACAAAACATTACACATTCAGTGGGATTTTTTAGCAATTATATTTCAAAACCAGAGAAGGGGCATTGGATAGTTGTAAAGAGGGTTTTCAGGTATCTGCATGGCACTATAGATTATGGAATTTTCTATCAAGGAAGACTTGGTGTAGACAGAGTTTTGGACATACATGATTTTTTTTATGCGGACTAGGCTCGAGATCTGGATCGTGGAATATTTACAAGTGGTTGTGTGATTAACTTATTTGGAGGAGAAATCAATTGGATCAGTAAAACCTAATCTGCAGTGGCACTCTCAAATACAAAAGTTGAATATATGGGAGCTACTCATGTGATTAAATAAATTGTATTGTTGTAGAGGTTATGTTCAGGCATTGGGTTTGTGCATCAAGTTGTAAGGTTAGATTGTGACAGTTAGAGTGCAATATTTATGGCAAAGAACCCAAGTTATCACTCTAAGAAAAAGCATAACGATTTTTAGTATCACTTTATGAGAGACAAGGTTGAAGACAAGAAGGTGATGTTATTGAAGGTGGACACTTTGAAGAATATCCCAGATTCATTGACAAAGTATGTAAGCATTGAGAATTACTCTTGGTGTACAGAAGAAATGGGCATCATGTAATCCTCGAGCCCCTTGTATGCAAGAAAACAACAAGTGGGTGAATGTTGGGTATGTGTTATATTATTTGCATGATTATCCCTTGCCTGGGGTTCAGGAAAAATTTGGGCAATTTTTTGCATCGGTTTTGGCAGTTGTGGCACATGGTTTTGTCCATTTTGGGTTTTTTTGGCCCATGGTTTTATAATTCCACTTAAGGAATTTAGTTTGTAATCTAATTCAGGTTGATGGATTAGGGATTTTGGATGCCACAAGATCCTATATATTGTATTGTAATGGTGAAGTTAATAAAATGAGAGTTGGAGGTGTGGCTCTAAACATTTTTCTAGTTTTCCAAGTTAAGGATTTCCAGGGTAAATTTCTTATAACTATGTGTGATTGCCATTATTTTATTTATATTTTATAAAGAATATGTATGTGAATTACTATATTGTAAATCTTTAAAACCTACAATGTGAGGGTGGTAATCCATGGGGAAGTTCGAAGACCTATTGGTGTTTTTTCAAAACTAACTGCAATTCAAGATGAACTGACGAGGAAGCATATGTTGGAATACTGAGAGGGGGGGTGAATCAGTAATAGAGCAATTTAATCCGTTTTCACCATAAAATTCAAATGTTATATCAATGTATCATTATCATCCAATATTTGCAGAGTAAATAACAATGAACAAATCAACAATCACACACATACACAGTACACCATTGTTTTACGTGGAAACCCAAAGAGGGAGAAAACCACGGAATGATTTTTCTTATATGTATTTAAGAATTACATTCATTGGAAGCACCAACTTCCTTTGTTTTCCAGCTGCAACTGGAAGGAGGCTCCAACCCCCTAGTTTCTCAGGCTACAACCTGAAGGAAGCTCCAACTCCCCAATTCTCTGGCTACAACCAGAAGGAGGCTACAACCCCCTAGTTTCTCGGGCTACAACCTTAGGGAAGCTCCAACTCCCCAATTCTATGGATACAACTAGAAGGAGGCTACAACCCCCTATGTTCTCTGACTACAATCGGAAGGTGGCTACAACCACATGTCCTTGCCTCATCCAACTGCCTCGACGTAGAAGTAGAATGATGGAACTATTGTCACACTATCACTGTGAGATATATTGTTGTAAACATGTACCAATCAACCTGTAATCAACCTGTAACAACCTGTACCAATAACATGTGACAACATGTAACATACATCAACCTATACCATAAACAAATGAATCAACCATGCACTAAACCTATACAAATAACATGTCACAATAACCTATCCAAACAACCTGTAATCAACCTGTACCATAAACAAGTGCATCAACCATGCACCAACTTGTACCTCAACTTGTACCATCAATGAGTGCATCAACCATGCACCAACTACACATCAACTATGACTCAAAAAGATGTACCAACATCATCAACTATACACCTCATGTATGTGTCAACTCATCAACTACTTGTCTCAACCATGTACCCAACATGTACCTCAACCAAAAGCCCTCATCAATTTCAACATCCAAATTTGATCTGATAACATATACCTCAAACACTATACCACAAGTTTGTACCTCAAACCATGTGCTAGAACCTCATTGTTATAAAACCTCTATCTGTACCAGTAACTTCAGCAACATACCTCAACCAAAATCCCTCAAACATGAACCAATATTAAACTTCAGTAGATATGCCTTAGATCAACTCTACATTACGCCATAAACTCCCAAGAGGGCATCCAACATATTTGCAAGGAAAACCCTCAACTTGATTCATAAATTCAACACTACACATATGAGAACCATACCATTTTTCTCTTATTGTAGCGTTATGTTGTCACGGTTTTGCTGTCGTGAATCCATTGCCGCAATTTTCCCGCCGCACTTTTTCTGCTGCGGTTTTTCGGTCGCACTTTTCCTGCTGCGATTTTTTTGCCGCACTTTTTCTTCTGCACTTTTCCTGCCACACTTTTTTTGTTGCACTTTTCCTGCCGCACTTTTTCTACTGCACTTTTTCTGCCACAGTTATCCTACTACACTTTTTCTATTGCAATTTTCTACCACACTTTTTCTACCGCATTTTTCCTGTCGCACTTTTCCTGCTGCAATTTTTATCTATCAATAATACCTGCCCAAATAACCTTTCACAAAAATAGATATTCAATGATATTCAAGTGTGATTTGAATGAGAGGCCCTTGCCTCTTATTTATAATTTTATGTAGCTTCCTCAAGGGGTTATCTTCTAACCATCTTAACCCACTTTCCTTATTTTAGGGCTAACCCACTTCTAACCACTTGTCCACTTAGTAATTTATCCATTAAATTTATTATTTAAATAATATTATTTGTATCCACTTTGACTTATAGTACACTCATCACTTCACTTTATTATTTACCTTATAAAATCTCTTAAACCACTTTCCTTATTTTAGGGATAACACACTTATAACCACTTGTCCACTTAGTAATTTCTCCATTATCTTTATTATTTAAATAATTTATTTTGTATCCACTTTGACTTATAGTACACTCATCACTTCACTTTATTATTTAAATAATTTCTTCTTTGCAACCACTTGGACTAATTTGACCTTTTGGGGCTTCTAGATGACTCATGAGGGTTCTCCAACTGCACATGGCCATAACTCTCTAACCGGGAGGAGTTATGTGACATTCCACATACCACCGAAAACGGCATGATATTTACTATCCATCTAGAATAGTATTACCTACAAATATATCAAAACTCATACCATTATCCATCAAACAAACTTGGTTCCATTGCCCAAACCTTTGTGCTACCAAAATTTTCTATCAAACTTTCTTCAAGGGTTGACATAAATGACAACCAACCCAATTAATTAACAATAGCCCCCTTTGGAATTGATGGAAATACTCTGATGCAATACTGAAGTCATGTCATGCAATACTGAATTTATATCACTCATTCTCTTCATGTGACCTTTTCTACCCCTGGAACCATGCCTATGTGCTCCGCATATGATAAATCTATCCCCCTTTGTCATCAATGGAAAAGGTATCTTTCCATCCGGGGTTGCTCCCCTTAACTGAACTTTCCTTGGGGATACTCTCCCTAACTAAACTCTTGTTGACACTGATCTCCTGACCTGAACTGTCCTCTTTATGGTGTTTCCTCATGTAAATAGAAGACATATAAGATAATCATTCAAAAGCATTCATTTTGGAGTAGAAATTGCTCTGAGTCTCTAGTGAAGATACTCAAAGGCTTCTCGTGGAAGCGGTTTTGTAAATATGTCTGCCACTTTTTCTTGTGTGCCCACATATTCAACTCGGATGTTCTTCTCTACAACCTATTCCCATAGAAAGTGATACTTGATTGGAATGTTCTTTTTCTTGGAGTGCATCATCGAGTTCTTTGAGATATTGACGGTGCTTGTATTATAACGATAGATTGGAATGGGCTCATCATACTCAACCTGTATATATGTCAGAGTTTATTTCATCCATAGACCCTGTGTACAACATGTTATTGCTGCAATATACTCTCCTTTAGTTGTAGATAAGGATATCGATGATTGTTTCTTTCTTAGCTATGATACTAAACACTCACCCAAGTAGAACGGTGCTCCACTGGTGCTTCGTCGGTCATCAATGTAACCTGACCAATCTGCATCTGTGTAGGAAATAAGTGATAGATCCTTTCCTTTTGGATACCATAATTCAAATTCTTTTGTTCCTCTGAGATATCTAAAAATCCTCTTCACTACCATGACATGTTGTTCCTTTGGTGTTGCTTGAAATCGTGCCATCTGTCCAACTATCTGCATTACATCTGGTCTAGATGTTGTCACATATAGTAAGCTACCAATCATTGAGATATATTTTCTCTGGTCTATAGACTTTGAATCATCATATTTGTTGAACTTGCAACTGGTTTTCATAGGAGTGGTAACTGGTTTGCAATCTTCCATTCTGAACCTCTTTAGCCTTTCTCTGATATAATTAGTTTGAGAAATAAAAATTCCTTGGTTGTTTTGATGTATCTGAAGACCCAGAAAGAAGGATAGTTCTCCAAGTAATGACATTTCAAATTCATTCTTCATATCATTTGCAAATTTTTGGCTTAACATATCATCATTGCTTCCAAAAATAATATCAACATAAAATTCAATTAATAAAATACTATCTTGAGTTACCTTGATGTAGAGGTTGTTGTCTGCACTTCATTTTCTAAACCCTGCTTGTTGGAGATATTTATCCAGTCTAGAGTACCATGCTCTAGGAGAATGTTTTAGACCATACAAGGCCTTGTTCAATTTGTACACGTAATCTTCTTTCTCTGACAATTGAAATCCTTCTAGTTGTTCGATGTAGACTTCTTCTTCATCTTATGCTTCTTCTTCGTAAAGTTTTTCCATTGATTCATTTTCTTCTTCCTTTAATTCTTGTCCACGTGTTTCATCAATTGTTACATTGATGTTTTTCACAACTTTGTTCAATCTTATATTCTAACACTTGTATGCTTTCCTCATACTTGAGTAACCAACAAGTACTCCTTTGTCCACACGAGATTCAAACTTTCTCATTCTTCCATCTTCTCTTTTGATATAGAATTTGCTTCCAAATAATATGAAGTTCTTCACATTTGTTGGTCTTCCTTTCCATAGCTCGTAGGAAGTTTTTTCATTGTTGTTTCTGAACATTACTCCATTTTAAATGTGAATTGTTGTATGCATTTCATGTGTCCAAAAAATACCTGTCAATTTTGAATCCATTAGCATTGTTCGAGCCATTTCATGTGTAATTATCATCCATTATGATAATGTTCCTTTGTCTTTGAACCACTCTTTGAACCAATCTATGAATCCATGCTCTTGTCCACTGTCATATATCTATCCAAACCTGCTAAGTGTTCTTATGAATCCATCTATGTCCATATTGTCCAAGACTCTACTGCAAATTGTCCATAATGTTGACCCATTTATCACTATACGATCATGAAGTATTCACTACTACAATTGATTGTACTTATGCTAACTGAATTCTCTGGATCTGTCTATTAAAACTGTACAAGCTGCTCAAAGGATGGTTCTTTGGTCTTTCACAGCTATCGCATAGACTCCCCTTGCCTAATATTCATGTTACCTGGGAGTCTCTAAGTCGGATGGCTCGGAACAATTCCTTCTCTGATGTGTATTCATCATCATCTTCATTGGTAAATTCATCATCTCTTTGAGCTCTGACTTCTTTCTTTATGTATGTGGATTCATATTTCACTACAATGCTTGAAAGTACAATCTCTTGAACCTGTTCCTTATTTACATGTCCTTCTTTTCTTTCAGTTGTTTTCCAAACCTTTTTGTATCTCACATATTTCTTTTTCTCTGTAGAATTTTCTTCATCTCGTTTTATTGCCAATATTGTGATCTCTGGGACCTGGTCTTTGTCCAAATGTTCTTTGTGTTTTCTTATCCATACTTTCTTACATCTGATATCAGTGTTCTTTTTCATGGAAGTATCGATCATGCTTCTACAATCACTAGCTATGTGTCCATAATTATGACATTTGTAACATTAAATGTTACATGGGGCCACATAGGCATTTCTTGCTTGAACATTTCTTTTACAATCCCTGCAATCTGTAACCTTATGTCCAAAGTTAGTACAATAAAAACAATGACCATAAAAGAAATTTTCATACCTCGGAGTGAATGATCTTCTTTGTGGCGTAGTCCTTCTGAATTTTTTCCTTGATTGATCATGATCATGATTGAAGCTTATTTGTGGATTGAACATGGATGGTCTTCTTGAAGATGTATCTTCAATAATTTTCTTAGATTTTGGTTGACCGTGATTCCTTCCTTTGAGTACTTCTACATAACTCTTTCTATTTTCTTCATTCTTTTTTTCTATCAACCTAGAGTTCTTCTCTTCATTCTTGATAACTGATGTGGATGTTTTTGTCTCTTCAATGTTCTTGTTGAGCTCGACTATTTTACTTTTCAATGTGACAACTTCTTCTTCAAGCTTCTCAACCTCTTCTTCTTTCTTCATTATTTGAGACTTCATGACTTCTTCTGTTCTAGTCGCTTCTTCAAGATGAATTTTTAATGTGATTATTTCTTCTTCAAGTCCTTTCTCTTCTTGACCAAACTCTGCCTCAAGTTGGTTTAGATCATTAGTTCTTTCCTTAAAATTATTTGTCAATATCTTCTCTCTCATTTATGCTTCTTCCTTTTGTGCTTCTATGTTGGCTTCCAAATACTGCTTTTGATATTCAAGATTTTCTTCGTTCTTTCGATCTTCTTCTAGATGAGTTCTCAAGTTCTCGATGACCTGTTGAGATTCTTCAAAAATGTGAACACTTTCCTTTTGTTTCATCAATTCTTTCTTGAGTGACTTGTTTTCTTCTCTTAGTTCATCTAAAGCACTAATCAATTCTACTTCATAATTGTCTTCCTTTTCAATTAGTTTTTCTGTCTCATTTCCTTCATGGCATTCTATTTCAAGATGTCCATGTTTTTCACAATTAAAGAAAAACAACATACCTCTAGTGATTATGTACTCTTCATCTTATGAATTTGTTTGACATGGTGAACATAATTCTTCTTGATATGTATCTGCATCTTCTTTGGAATTTTCTAAATCTGCGATGGGTGAATAATATATGTCATGTAACTTATCCCAAATTTATTTTGCTGATGAATATTTACCAACCTTTTCTCTTACTAGATTAGGTAATCCTTCCCAGATGAAATCCATTACTATTTTTTTATTCTTCTTCAATTTCTTCTTGGCTGCAGTCTTTGCCCTTTTTGAGTTATCATATCATGTAACAACTGATAGCCAAATATAATTTCCTTGTGCCTGTAAAAATAATTTTGTCCTTCTGCTCTACATCTTATACTTAAAACCATTCTGACCATTAAACATTGGTACTTCATTCTCAGAATAATTCATGATCTCCTTCCAATCGTTAAACTATTTCCTGAAGGAATCGACTCTAATACCAATTATTGGATTACTGAGAGGGGCGGTGAATCATTAATAGAGCAATTTAATCCTTTTTCACCATAAAATGAAAGTGTTATATCAATGTAGCATTATCATCCAATAGTTGCAGAGTAAATGAACAATGAACAAATGAGAAATCACACACATGCATAGTACACCAGTGTTTTATGTGGAAACCCAAAGAGGGAGAAAACCACGAAATGTTTTTTATTATATGTCTTTAAGAATTACATTCATTGTAAGCACCAACTTTCTTTGTTTTCCACTTGAAACTGGAAGGAGGCTCCAACCCCCTAGTTTCTCAGGATACGACTTGAAGGAAGCTCCAACTCCCCAATTCTCTGGCTACAACCAGAAGGAGGCTAAAACCCCCTAGTTTCTCAAGCTACAACCTTAGGGAAGCTCCAAATCCTCAATTCTCTAGCTACAAACAGAAGGAGGCTACAACCCCCTATGTTCTCTGGCTACGATCGGAAGGTGGCTACAACCACCTGTCCTTGCCCCGTTCAACCACCCTGACGTAGAAGTAGAATTATGGAACCACTGTCACACTATCACTGTGAGATATACTATTGTAAACTTGTACCAATCAACCTGTAACAACCTGTACCAATAACTTGTGCCAACATGTACCTCAACTTATACCATAAACAAATGCATCAACCATGCACCAAACCTGTACAAATAACATGTCACAATAATCTGTCCAAACAACCTGTAATCAACATGTACCATAAACAAGTGCATCAACCATGCACCAACATGTAACTCAACCTGTACCATCAACGAGTGCATCAACCATTCACCAACTACACATCAACTATGACTCATCAAGATGTACTAACATCATCAACTATACACCTCATGTATGTGCAAACTCATCAACTACTTGTCTCAACCATGTACCCAACATGTACCTCAACCAAAAGCCCTCATCAATTTCATCATCCAAGTCTGATCTGATCACATATACCTCAAACACTATGCCACAAGTCTGTACCTCAAACCATGTGCTAGAACCTCACTGTTATACAACCTCTATATGTACCAGTAACTTCAACAACATACCTCAACCAAAATCCCTCAAACATGAACCAATATTAAACTTCAGTAGATCTGCCTAAGTTCAACTCTACATCAAGCCATAAACTCCCAAGATGGCATCCAACATATTTACAAGGCAAACCCTCAACTTGATTCATAAATTCAACACTACACATATGAGAACCATACCTTTTTTTCTTATTGTAGCGTTCTGTTGCCGCGGTTTTCTTGTCGTGAATCCATTGTCACGATTTTTCTGCTGCAATTTGTCTACCACACTTTTTCTGTTGCGGTTTTTCGGCCGCACTTCTCCTGCTATGATTTTTCTGTCGCACTTTTTATGCCACGATTTTTCTGTCGCACTTTTTAGGCCGCACTTTCCCCGCCACACTTTTCATGCTGCATTTTTTTTGTTGCAGTTTTCCTGCCACACTTTTTATGCTGCAATTTTTCTGCAGTAATTTTCGTGCTGCACTTTTTCTATCACACTTTTCTTGCTGCACTTTTCCTACCACACTTTTTCTGCTGCAATTTTTCTCTATCAATAATACATGCCCAAATAACCTTTCACAAAAATAGATATTCAATGATATTCAAGTGTGATTTGAATGAGAGACTCGTGTCTCTTATTTATACTTTTATGTAGCTTCCTCAAGGGGTTACCTTCTAACCATCTTAACCCACTTTCCTTATTTTAGGGCTAACCCACTTCTAACCACTTGTACACTTAGTAATTTCTCCATTAACTTTATTATTTAAATAATATCTTTTGTATCCACTTTCTCTTATAGTACACTCATCACTTCACTTTATTATTTACCTTCTAGAATCTCTTAAACCACTTTCTTTATTTTAGGGCTAACCCACTTCTAACCACTTGTCCACTTAGTAATTTCTCCATTAACTTTATTATTTAAATAATTTCTTTTGTATCCACTTTGACTTATAGTACACTCATCACTTCACTTTGTTATTCAAATAATTTATTCTTTGCAACCACTTTGACTACTTTGACCTTTTGGGGCTTCTAGATGACACATGAGGGTTCTCCAACTGCACATGGCCATAACTCTCTAACCGTGAGGAGTTATGTGACGTTCCACATACCACCGGAAATGGCATGACATGTAATAGCCATCTAGAATAGTATTACCTGCAAATATATCAAAACTCATACCATTATCCATAAAAAAAACTTGGGTCCATTGCCCAAACCTTTGTGCTACCGGAATTCATTACCGGACTTTCTTCAAGGGTTGACATCAATGAAAACCAACCCAATTAATCAACAACATCCTCCAAGATGTGGATGGTATGGAATTGTACAATAATGCTTGAATGACCCTTCTTTAGAAACTTTCCATATGGTAAGATATGACTATTTTTTGAGACATTACTTGGAGACCTTTGACGATGTAGCAATTCCTATCCTTCTTAAAAGTCTTATATAATTCTAGGAAATTCGTGGTTATGGTAACCAATGTTCTCAACAATTCTACACAAAAAATGATATCACATCCTCCCATTTCTATGCATACTTGTGAGTTTTCAAGAAATAATCTCCCATTTGGAGTTTCATATTGTCACACTTGTCCCCACATTTCTTATATCCCCCGTTTGCAATCATAATTAGAGAGTTGTTAACAACGTGAATATAATAGTGTGTTTCTTCTATGTTGTGATGATGAATGAAATTGTGGGTGTTTCCACTATCTATTAACACAGTCACCTTCTTGTGCTTGATATAGCCAAACTGACTTTGTATGAGGAGATGAAATATTTATCAAAGCATGAAGGGACATTTTTTGTTCATTAGAATGTTGGACATGTTATTTCACAAGTTGTAGGTTGGGAAAATCCTGACCTAACCACGAAGTGGTGAAAACTAAGGGATATTATACCCAATGTCACCTCGATATAGGTCTCGCGCTTCAACAGTGACTAGGTCCCTCGAGCGAGGCGATCTCGGTGACCCTCAGGGGATTGAGATGGATGGAATGGAAGGAAGATAAGTATCCCCCTAGAGGTTAATGATGGACAAGAAAAGTGGCTTTGATGAATCGTCTCCAGGTTTTTTAAGGTTGTCGGGTGGTTTAAGGTACCTACAATATTGTTTGTACCTTCTCAAGACACAAGAAAAGCCACACTTGCATATAGTATGTTAGGTGGACAAGAAAGTTAAGCTTGTTGTCCCTAATTTGTAGCTATCAAACAATATTAGATATCAGAAATATAATGATAATAGAGGTTGCAATTAAATTTTCTACAAGTTTAGTTAAACATGCAATAGGTGAACCCACAATGACATAGGCTAGCTTGCACAAAATAGTATGAAACTTGAGAATTCAAAAAAGGATGTTATGAAATAGTTCTACAGAGATAATTTTCAACCTTATGGCTGTAAAAAATAATGCATTACAGCAGAAAAATTACCCAATGAAACTTGCCCAAAAAATTGACCAAAAAGTGCGCTATAGCAAGTAGAACATGAGGGCAAAGTTTTAGCTTAAGTCTAGGGTTAGTTTGTGAGTTATTAGGGTTAGAAAATTTAGGGTTTCTACAGCCTTATGGCTGTAGGGTTAGAGTTATAAAAGAATAAAAAAATGTTGGTAAAAGGGGATGCCTCAATGAGGCAAGTTATCTCATAACATGAAGAAGAAAATCCAAGTGCAAGAGCTTCAAAAGAATGAATTTTCACATTTCTCAAGGCAACAATTTATTTCTCCAATGCAACAAGGAATGACTAGTGCCTTTAATGGTTGGGTTAATGGAGTCAATAAAAGAATGAACTAGAGTTACTACCTTCCATGGGGGTGTAAACCATTTTACTCCCCAAGGAAATTATCCCCGACTAGGGTTTAGATAAGAGGGTGTATGCCCTTATACTTCTCTTATTAAACCCTTGATAAATCAACGCTACTTAAGAAAAATTATGATGGAGGATAAGGTAGGGGTGTATACCCTTATACTTCCCACCTAGGTCTAGACAAGACCACCTTGAATTGAAATAAAAATGATAGCACGAGCACATTTTCTTACCAATTCAAGAAATACATGCTAATATAAACCACCGCAATAGCAAGAGAAAATCCTTCCAAGGCTAGTGCACCTTTCCTCCTCTAGCAATAGACCAAGAAAAAAGCACAAGATAGAAAGAGAAGACTTTCCAAGATCTAGTGCATGCTTCCATCAACCAATTACCAAGAAAGATAGCCACACAAGAGCACAAGAAACAAATAGCCAAAGATAGCACAAGTCCTTCTTTAGTAGCTCTCACAATGGGAGAGGCCATGTTATGAAATTATTTGAGTTTGATCTCAATTTATACAAAAATAAACATAGTTTGTCCACATAATTTAGGGTAAACCACAAGAAAATGGGTGAACAACCCTAATATTTCCCCTTTACAAAATAATATTAAACAATTCACTCTAAAATTTGTTTTTGCACAAATGAAACCCTAAAACAAGAGTATGTCTCCCCTTTAGGTGATGTTTTGGCACTTTGAAGAAGTCGTTGGGGTAGTAGATGTGTGGCTCGGCCTCCAAGGGGAACTTTTCATTCCTCCAATTCCTGTCTTGATGGTCTTCAAGCATTCTTCCTTCAAAATTTGCCACATTTCATTGAACAACATCTTCACCACCAAACCCTAGCCCTTCTAGGTGATGTCAAGATTCCAAGGAGACATTTTAACTCTCCTAGGAAATTTGTTTGGCATGTGAGGGCTAGGTTACGTCTTTCAAGTCGTCTTCTAGGCCTCCAAAGTTGATTCTTCGTGATCCGACATGCCAAACTTTGGCATCCAACCTATGGGCTTAGAGCCCCAAGGAAGCCCAAGTTAGGCTTGTTCTTCCAAAACTATCCACCAACTAGGTCCTACAAAGACATATAAGCACGCCCTCCAACTATCTCAAGTCAAAATATTATGGTGAGTAAATCAAATCAATAAATGAGACACCTAAGCGTGTGCATCAAAGATTACCTGATCAAACAAGTAATTTCTCAAAGACATTATGCAACTTGACAAGCTTGGGTATGGGAGGGTTGACGAGGTGTCCTATTGGATAGATATTTCCCTAGGTCAAGGAGTGTCTCCCAAGTGATCCCTCTCTAAGCCATGTGAAGTAGATGAATTGGTCATGGATCAAGACTCACTGGGCATGGAGTTCATGGCATACAAGGGGTTGTAGTGTCTCATTCATGGGTGCCTTTGTAGAGGGCGTGTGTCACCTTCGTTTGTAATGCATTTTTACAAGCCCATATTCTTGTCATTCTTTGTTTCTTTCATTTTTTAAGGAACGAGTTGAAGGATACTATCACGGCGTGGTGTCTAGGTAATGACAGTGTCACTCACAAATACCTCATGAAAATGAGAAGGATGGCTTGTGATGAGACCCCCTTTCTCTCAGTTGTGTAACTGAGAGCCACTACCCTAGCTTGGTGACCAGATGATGGTAATGTCATACTAATAGATACCCATGATCATGGTAGGTTGGCTCATGATGAGACCTCCTATCCTCCAACTAACCCCTTAGGAATTCATTATCATTTATTTCATAGGTCCCCCTTTTCTTATAGAGAATATTTTCATTGCTTTCTCAGGGATCCCTGGGTGAAGCATCTGGAAGATTTATATATAATATTTTATCTTTTTAACCAACAACAATCCTTCTGGGCCTTCATCCCCTTCTTCCCATGGAATGAGGGACAACCCCTTCTTGGGTCAATACACCCTAAAATCCCAAGAGACAAGGAAATGGGGGTTTTAGGTGATGGAAAATGGTAAGTATGGTTGGGAATAGTACGATGTCTCTTCAAGGGAGTTCCTAGTAGCAAACCCAATCCCGAGGAAGACAACTTACTAGGGAATAAAGTCAACCACCAAGGTGAAACGAGGAAAAAAATATAATTAACAAGCATATGTCATGAAATCTAAAGCAGTATAAGATACAACATACTCAAAATGCCTCAAATATTGAAATGACACTCACCCTAATACCTGACTTGTGCCTCATGGAGCAAGGCCCCGTGCCTTTCGGAAGCCAATTGGTGTGGTGGATGCCATCCTAAAAATACCGACCTCTGTGGTGGTGAGAATTATCTCCATCTATGCAAGTGGATGCTCCAAGTTTCCTGCCTCTTGGTACTCCATGTCTGCAACCCGAGGGCCTCGAGACATCGCCTCCTTAGTTATCCCTAAAATTTGGGGATAACAGGACCAAAGTGGGAATGTCCTCTAGAGTCAACTAGTTGGATTCATCTTCAGAAATGTCCTTAAATATGGCCATAAATTATTTATGTTCCTTACATTTATTCCCAGGGAAATATTTATCATCAAAAATTTAGTAGAGACCTTTGAGTTGATGTTCTGCCATTTTTTCCAGTGTCAACTTGTGGACTCTTGAAGGGTGAATTAAGAATTTGAGGAAGCACAAAGTTTTGGCATTCTTAGAGTGAGCCTGATCTCATGGAGATTCAGTTGGATCAGAGGGAGAGATGGTCATCTAGAGGGATTTCTCCCTCAGGTTCAGTAGGGAGAGAGACATCTTCCAGGACTGAAAAATAGGTGTCATGGGTGGAGGAGACCATACATGAGCTTTATAGGCAGGAGGCTTCTCAGTAATATGAGACATCCATGGAGGATCCATGTATTTCAGTAGGTTATGCTATTGTGATAGAGGGGGACAGACATGAGCTTTAGAGGAAGGAGACTTCTAAGGCATGTGAGACATGTATGGAGTATCCATGTGTTTTAGCAGGATGTGCTACAGTGACTGAGGATGCAACCAGTCATAAATATTTTTCCTCAATGACCGAGGATGTGGCTAGTCAGACAGATTTTTCCTCAGTGACTGTGGATGCAGTTATCTAGAAATATTTTTCCTTAGTGATCAAGGATGCAGCCAGTCAAACAGACTGGAAAACTGGATATGTTCCAGTGACCAAGGATGCATCCAGTCAGACAGACGTGACAGAGTTCACAGACCCATTTATCACAATGACTGGGGGAGTAGCCAATTTGGACTATTGGAGTACAGATGAGGAAGCATACCACCTTGGATTTGGGAGAGAGATGCTTCTAGTACTATAGGTACATCCAGATGATGGTGGATGAGATACCTCCCTCGCTAAGAAGGAGTGTTTATTTTTTTAACTATAGGAGGTATTCCCACAAGTGGCCAAGGTGTCAGACATGTGGGAATATTCATTAGAACCAGATCAACCTTTTGGTTTGGTGAAAACCCCCTTGGATTTGAGTGGGGGATTCATGGGCTTGGTGATGGGATTTGTCTACTTGCATTGGGGCTTCACACCCGTAAGAAAATACTAATTTGATGTTGACTTGTGGAGGGCCTTCTATGGTGACCCCCAAGGATTGTATATAACAGAGAGTGGTCATTGTGGCATCTCATTGTATCATCATATAAGAATGGAATTATCATAAGTGAGTCTACACTTGTGCTAGGAGGCTTGGTGATTTCAGCAAAGGGAAATTTTGCTAGGGTGGAAAATATGGCTTAAGGTTGAGGACTCTCTATTTTCTATTATTGGAAGGGAAAAGGCACAATTCACATGTGGGACAGAGAGACAACCTCATAAGGAAGATATTATATGAAGTGGATCAAGTCGTACAAAGTGTCCGTACAGTTTTTTCCATGTACACAGGTTGCAACAGGAACAGTCGTGTACGTATGCGGGTTGTTGAAGGAATAATCAAGTACGTTCATACAATCTCTTCTAGGCATGGAAAGGTTCAGATAAGATGATGTCAGGTGGCATCAGTAGGTCATACAGGTGGTCTGTAGAAAATTTGTGGACAGAGGATATTTCCATAATATTGTTGAGGTTTGGTTTCTTGTTTGTATATTGGAGAACAAGGTTGTCCTCAGATTTCGTAATTTTGAGAGGACTAGTTTTGTCCTCAGATTTGGTAATTTTGAGAGGACTAGTTTTGTCCTTGGATTTGGTAACTTTGAGAGGACTGGTTTTTTTCCTTGGATTTGGAGAATTGGATAAAGTTATAGAATAGAAATATTGTGTCTCTTGTGTATTGATGATTCATCTCTGATATTACTATATGTTCTATTGTGATAAAATAATTTAGGCATCTCTATGTGTTTATGTTTACAGTTCAATTGGGTTAATTGTGTATAATTGTGGAAACAATAGACCAGACCTGAGGTACAATAAAATCTAACAGGGCATATGTCACAAATTGTGCATGACAATATTTCTGACATGTCTCCAACTAGGTATCACTACTTCATATGACCAAATTTTCCACGGTTTTTCGTTGCTATTGCCACACATATCCGTCGTACTTTCCATGAAAGCAACAACTATTTTCCGTCCCTATTTTTTCGTCGATATATCCACGAAATATTGATAGGTGTTGCACCCTTTTCTTCACCTTGGTGAGCAAATAAGAGGTGCTTGCATACCCAGTTGGGTCTTGCTGAGCATGACATCTGTAGAGGAAAGAGTTAGAGAAAGAAAAACAAAACTATAAGTAAGAATTAAACTAATATAAACTAAAACCATAAACATATGGAGATAGAGATAACAAACACAAAAAGACCAATGTCACCAATGTTTTTAGGTTGATCTATTGATGAAATCAAAGCACCAATAAGAAAGGGGACTATGAGTCCCTTCTTCCTCCAAGGGAAGGCTCTTGGACCCTCACAAGCTTGCTCTCCTTACAACAAGAAAAATGAAAAATGGTGATGAAAGAACTCCTTGCAAATCCATTCAATGGAGAGGTGGATTTCTCAATGAAATGGTGCCAATGTGTTCTTGTCAAGGATGGAGCCCTTAAAACAATATAGGTAGCATAACATTACTTGAAATTCCTTGAGAAAATGAGGTGCATTCATGGATTTTTATAGCATTGCATTGAGTTATTGTGTAACTGCTTCATAGTGTGAAAATAGGCCATTTAGGGCATTATTAGGTCTTTGACCAGCCCACCATTCGGATCCAGCCCGGATTTGGAAGTCAAATCATCTTGGGAGCTGAACCATAAGTGGTTGGGAGGCCAACCACATTCATAAATGCGTCGTTTAGCAGGTGCGCAGTTTTTTGCACTAACAGTCGTGCATCGTGTGCGTATGCATGCATTCTACATTCTTGTTCCGCGCATATGCGCGCACGCCCAACTTTTGTAAAGCGCTCTTCAATTTTGCACTACTTTGTATAGTTTTTGACCTTTTTGGAATGCTGTGGGATTAATTCAAGGCCATGAATGACTTCATTACTGTTTGACGATCCTGAGTTCTTGCCGCCATGTGCGGATGAAATTTCAGTGATAATAGATGCCCCCTGATGGGTGAGGTTAGGAGCAAACGTATAGCCGAAATCCATCAATGTTTCTTCTACTAAGAATGGTGTTGTAAGATAGAGCAATAGTGGGAACGTTCAGAGTGATCCGTTGGAGAAAAAAGGGAACCGGTAGGACCTGACCTTCTATGAGGTGCGAAAAATAGAAAACTGTGTACAAACGAGGCGGGCATGCCCCATGCTCGTGTGATGTAACTCTGAAAAAAGATGACGGAAGTATTGGTGTAGACAAATGCAGCACCCTCGGGGGCGGTGATGATAAAGGCAGAAGACAATTCTGCAAAGGAACATACTCTGAATAATAGGCAATGATCGCAGTAATAAGTATCGGCGATGATGTGGGCATTGATGGCCCTACCAAGTTCAGAGGTCTTTGGAAAATGATAGAAATAACTGCAATAGTCGCAAAGTAAGACCCACCATAACATGAGAAAGTGTTGGCGTTGAATGTTATGGGGGCCAACGACAGCAGGCAGCAATGGTGTTTCACCCTGTGCCATCCGAGATCTCTCATTGAATGGAGAATGAGAATCAAGATACTGTCGCCCTTCCGAAAAATTGTGTCGATGTCGAGAAAAGGGGAACGCGAATCCCAGAAGCAAAGGGCTTCATGGAATCTACTAAGGTGAGGAAGTGGCAGAGGTACATGGATGAAGTCAAAAAGTGGGAAGACTCAAGACTGCCCTTGGTTGGAGGATGTATGATATAAAGAGTGGTCGCAACCGTGTAACAAGGTCAAGTGTCAGGAGGACGACAAGACCGGTGATAAGTTGTGCCAGAGGTGGGACAAGGTGAACAAATTCAGAGGGTAGAGGTAAGTGACCTGTGGAGTACTCTGAAGATATGGACGATGTCGGCAAGGGTAGATGATAAGTATTGCTCCAACCAAGGGTGACATGGGTTGCATGTGGCCAATAAGGAAGTAAGCAAGTCGCCAACGGTGACGACAAAAAGAGAATGTAATGACTGGAAATAAAGGAGTTTGTACAATAAATAACGAATAATTGGGGAGAAATGTACAAATACAGAAATGGGTGCCCCAGTGTAATATGAGTGGTCCACATAGGGCATAATGTGCTGGGAAGACTGATGAAGGGTGGGGGGCCCATTGGTGAGTTTCTGTATGAGGTAGGTGAAATGAAGGTAGGTTCGCAGAGAGGCAAACTAATGGTGGATGAATTGGAGGGTTCACGATACTACGGGGGTGCAGGTAAAGAATAGAACCGTAAAGAGATAATCTGGGAGTCCGTGTGGGAAAGCTAGCAAAATGAGGAGAAGGAGGATGTGGCTGATGCACATCATGATGAAAGGCTATCAGGACTCCCATCCCTAAAGGGTAATGAAATACATCATGAGTGTTAGAAAGTGGCAAAAGGTGCTATGAATGAGACAACTCATGTGGGTAAGAATGCTACCGAGTAACAATACCGAAAATGCAAATGGAGGTGTGGGTACTGCAGAGATGGGAATGGGGATCTAGAGGCCAATATGAGAGGGTGTGACTGGAAATGTAAATGCGATACAGCAGGAAAGACTACATGCCAGTGATGAGTATATACCYGAAGGGGTGATGTCGATGGATGATGAGCAAGTACCTGCACACAGAAAAACAAAATACCCAAAGTGAACAATATCTGAAGAGAATCAAGGATATGAGCATGTATTTGATAAATGTGACTATGCGTGTGYGTACCTGACCATGATATGAGAAAAAGGTGCCCCGGGCGCTCAGGATGAAAAGCGACCCAGAGACTRTTGTAATGTAGGTGACAGGATGCTAATCCCGTGGCTAAAGACAGTTTGAAAAATGGACACCTTGGGCTCCCGGAATGGTGAGTGGAAGTTTGGCAAAAAGKCCTATATATAGATGTAGGGCCTACATTGCCACCTCATTTGTACCTGCTGCAATATTGACTGGATGAGTAGTTTTCAGAGGAGATTTGGAGATTCGAGGAGGATGAGGCATTCGATTGATGATTTGCGAGTATCAGGTTAGTGGTCTGATCATCCTGCATAGAAATTGGTTTTCAATTTTTGGGCAGGGGCTGTACGGAGGGCCGTACAGAGGGTTTTAGGAGGTCTGGGCCCCACATGCGTGGGCGATCGGGTGATAGGTGTGCATACGTGCACGCCTGTCCACTAGATATGCGCACATGGGTACACGATAGAAATATTTTAAGACATGCCCGAAGGGCGCGCCTGTGAGTTGAACAGGCGTGCATTAGTGTGCGCCTGTGGGTTTGACAGGCGCGCACATGTGCGCGTCTGTATGGTGAATAGGCGCACGTAGGAGCGTGCCTGTGAAGCAAACAGGTGTGCACTGATGCGCACCTTTGCAATGCACAGACGCGCATATATGCGCGCCTGTGTAATGAACAGGCGCGCATATGTGCGCGCCCGTGTAATGAACAGGCGCGCATGTGTGCGCGCCTGTGGGGGACAAAAGCTGCACCTAAGAGGCAAAGTTGAAGGGTAAAAAACGAGTGTTTTTTGATGCTATGGATGGTTGCATGAGCTGACATAGGGTCTGTGTTTTCTACAGGTGGACCATGGTGACGATGCCAGTGCGGTGGCGAGAGCGATACTGGGCCCAGTTACGAGACGTCGTGGCCATTGAGGGGCCCGGCGTGCTTGTGGCTTTGGAAACCTGTGGGTTGATAAAGTTCTTTGAGTGCTCGTTGATACGGGCACAAGAGTATCTGTTGCAGTTCATGATCTAGATGTGGAGTCCAGAGTTGCACTGCTTCCTCGTGCAAGGAGAATAGATCCCCTTCACTGCGGTGGAGGATGTTTATTTCCTGACTGGGCTACCCTTTCGGGGAACACCCCTACCAGTGGAGCCAGTGTTTCCCAGGACCATTCAGTTGGCTGATATTGGCCAGAGATACTGCTCAGGTCGGGACTTTATGTCTGGGACTATGGTGAGCATCAATGTGATAGACTCCCTGGCTCATTGTTGTATAGTGGCGATGATTGTGGATTAGTGTTGCCCTACTTGCGACCCAGCGAATTAGTGGTGGCCAGCGGTTGGTACTGAAGAGAGTGGTGGATGGCGAGCAGTTCGCATGGGGGCTGAAGCTGCATGCACAGATGGTAGCACAGTTGGACCATTGTCGGTCCACCGGTGTGGGAGAGTTTGCTTTCAGGTCCATCCTAGTGGCCTAGTTTTTAGAGAGGATGTCGATGTTGCGCCTGAGGGTTCTACTGGAGATGCCAGGGGCACGAGAGTCGCGGTTGAGGCGGTGGTCGACCATTTTGCTTCGTCATGGTGGTGGTGAAGGTGGCCACTTCTTTTCAGTAGAGGCAGCGGGGATATGGCAGCAAATGTCGCAGGTGATACTTTGGTACCCTTATGCTAGGGTGGACTTCTGAGGTGACCCGGACATGGTACTACCTACAGGGGAGGATTTTGAGCACCGAGGTATGTTTAGTATGTTGGTATGTTTTTGATTTGTCTTTTGAGATATCAGTCCATATGTACATGATATAGATGTTGATACTATCTATTGTTGTTGTGTTTTGCCTATGCAGATGTGGCACCTCGCGAGCGCGAGGTAGAGATGCAGAGATCATCGGCTCATCGAGAGCTGGAGAGGTTACCGCAAGGAGAGAGGCGTCGGCTGGAGGGTGATGCGGGGCGACTAGCTGAGTCGGAGTGGGCAACGAGGAGGCGCCGATATGATGACCCTGGTGTGGGGCCATCACACGCTCCTCCGGCGGTGGCTGGAGTGGATTACGATGACATACGCCATCATCTAGAGACGGTTCTATAGGATGTGCCTGAGGGCATGTGGATGCGTATCCAGGACAAGAGTTTCCTGGAGCAGTGTGTAGGGGTACCGCCACCATGGCAGGCCATAGTGCAGTGAGCAGCAGTGCTTGTGGCAATGACGAGTGGATGCCTGCCACTGGGGCAGGAGGGTCCTGTGGGTGGTCCACCACTGCTTGGGGAAGGTGGTGGTGCGATAGAGGCACCCTGAGTGGTGTATGATGTACATCTTTGTTTTTGTTGTATATAGGCTGGTGAGCCCATTTTTTGTACCGAGGTGCTGTATTGGCCTACGGATATATGTATTTTTGTATGTAAATAGTCGGATGGCCTTATGGGCCTTTATATATACATGAGTATACATATTTTGAGATCGTGATGTTTGTCTACATGTTTTTTCCGATGTTTTTGATGATGTCTATTCTATATATATGTTGTGACAGGATTTGTGAGATGTTTATGTATGTGTAGTTTGATGTGATATATGCCAATCTAACACCATGTTAGCTATTTGATATGTTATTTGATTCAATTGTCTTGGAATATGTGTAAATGTAATGGAATCAAAATGTCAAGATAACAGCCTAACCTGCAGGTATTTGCGAAAGAGGCACGGATCGCGTACACGGTATACATTGTTGAGTTGGAGAACAACTAGTTGAGAGTCGAGGAAGACACTAAGGTGATGAATATGATGACACTGGGCATCGTCCAGGAGGCCAATGACGGCAGTATATTCGTCTTGGTTGTTGGTTGTCGGCCCCAAACATATGCCGCTTGAATGTAGCATTTCATGTGAGGGGGTGTAGAGAGCCCAAGCAGTCGAAGTGAGATTTTGTGTCCAACAGCTCGTGTCGTCGGTGTAACCAATGTGGTAGGCTGGTGGAGGAAGCATCTGTCAATAGCACACGGGATAGTTTAGACGTGAGGGTAGGAGAAAAAGATAAAAAATGCTAGAAAAAAAGAAATAACCTAAAGTAGAATGACTACGTTTAGGCATAAAATTTCTTGAGATACAACCCATTGATGGGTTCCTTGAGGGAGAGGCCTTCAGGGGAGGCCAAAATGTATGCGCCTTTGGTGAGGCAATGTTGGATAATGTAAGGGCCATGCCAAAGTGTTTCAAATTTTCCGTGGCTAAAGGTATCATGAGCGATATCATAAGCCAAGACGAGGTCGCCTTCGCGGAATGATCGAAGGTTGACATGGTGATCAAAGGTAGCCTTGGATCGTTTTTTAGTTGCCTCGTTGTTCTGTAAGGAAGATCGACGATCTTCATCCAAAGACTCCAAGTTCAGCAAGCGTTGCTCCATTGGAGCAGTGTCAGGTAATAGCTCAATTGCGGTGCGTAAGGTGGGAATTCCGCACTCGATGGGAAGAATTGCCTCGACCCCATGGACTAAATGGAATGGTGTGAAACTAGTAGTGATCTTCACTGTCATTCGATAAGCCCATAGCGCAGAAAATAACATATGATGCCAATTGGTTTTATGTTTATTAACCGTGCACTGTAACATGGTCTTGAGGACTTTGTTAACTTCCTCGACCTGTCCGTTGGACTGAGGGTAATATGGTGAGACAAACTTGTGAGAGAAGCCTAATCGAGATGAGATTTCGATGAAGATATCATTCTCGAAGTGTTTCCCATGGTCGGAAATGAGTTGGAGTGGTACTCCAAAATGGGATATGACGTGGTTAAATAAAAAACGCGCTGCAGTGTCAGTGGTGTTGTTGAAAGTGGGCATAGCTTCGGCCCATTTGGTGAAGTAATCAACGGCAACAACAATGTATTTGTGACCATTGCTGGAGGGGGGATTACAAGTCATAAATTCGATGCCCCATTTACAAAAAGGGCCAGCAGTAATGATAGGGTGAAGAAGAGCGGGGGGAGCTCGGGCTTTGTTGGCATAGAGCTAACATTGCTCACATCATTTCACGGCATGAATGCAATCATGAAACAGGGTAGGCCAAAAGTAATCGGCTCGGATAATATTTTGAGCAGTGGATATACTTGAAATATGGCCCCCACATGCGTCGTTGTGGCAGTCATTTAAGACTCTGTCGGCCTCGTCAATAGTCAGGCATCGACGAAGAATGGTGTCGACGCCCCGCCGGTATAGGATGTCTCCGATGAGGAGATAGCGGGGGGCCTGATGGCGAATACGTCGATGATCATCTCGTGAAAGGTGGTTACCGAATTTTTGAGTTCATAGGTATACGAGAAGGTCTCCATACCAAGGATCATCCGAAGTGATATAAAAGAGATGTTCGTCAAGAAAGTCGGTGTTGACGGGGGAACTGGTGGTGTCAGAGGGGAGGGCCGTGACCAGTTTGGCGAGAACAAGGGCCTTCTTACTCTTAGGTGTTGAGAACTCGAGGTCATATTCCTGAAGGATAATGATCCATCCAACGAATTTTCCATTAACTTGGCGATGGCTGAGAAAGTACTGCATAGGGTTGGAATCTGCAACTACCTTTGTGGTGCGAAGCAAAATGTAATGGCGCAGTTTCTGGACTGCGAGGACAACTGCAAGAGCAAGTTTCTCTTTGTTTTTATACTTCAAGGGTGGTCCTGAGAGGTTCTTACTAACTTCATAAATGGCGTGTTCACGATTGTCATCTCCGAGCTAGACAAGGACGCCGACTACTGATACAGCTGATACTGATACGTAGAGGATGTAGTCGCGATTATAGTCAGGTGCACTAATTAAAGGTGCATTTGAAAGCGTTGTTTTAAGATTGTCAAATGACTGTTGGGAATAGTTGTCCTAGTGAAAAGGGATGTCATGGCGTAGTAAGCAGAGGAAACTGTATGCACATATGGTGTAATATGGGACAAAGCATCTAAGAAACTTAGCTTTGCCCTGAAGACTCTGAAGTTGTCGTAAATTCCGGGGAGGTGAAATTTTGGTGATAGCTTGGAATTTAAGGGGGTCTACGGTAATACCGCTTTGGGAAACAATAAAAGCGAGGAGGCACCCAACAGTGACACAGAACATACACTTGAGATGATTCAAGCGGATGTTGTACTGATGACACCATTGAAAGATGATTCGTAAATCCTCGAGATGTTGGGTGAATTTCTTGGATTGAGCTGTGAGGTCGTCTAAGTAAGAGAGGATGATTTTATCCAGATCGTGGAAAATATATGTCATCGCCAGCTGGAAAGTTGCGCCGGCATTCTTTAAGCCGAAAGGCATGACACGATATGCAAAGGTACCCCATGGGGTACTGAACGCGGTTTTATATTGATCGGTTGGGTGGATTTGAATTTGGTTATAGCCAGAGAAGTCGTCCATAAAAGAGAGAGCCTCGTGGCCGACGCAGCCGTCGATAATTTGATCGATGAAAGGCGTTGGAAAGTTGTCTTTGGGACATGCATTATTGAGATCGTGAAAGTCTGTGCAAACACGGATAGTGCCATGTTTTTTTTCGATGGGTACAGGGTTGGAAACCCATGAAGTGTAAGCGATGGGGTAAATAAACCCGACAGCGCGTAATTTGTCAATTTCGGCTTTAATATCCATGGCTTTGGATGGGTGTAGCAATCGTTGTTTTTGGCGAACTGGTGTGATGTCGGGCCAGGTGTCGATGCGATGTTCGGCAATAGAGGGATCGAGGCCAGGAATTTCCGTGTATGACCAGGCAAAAATATCCCTATATGCCTGGAAGAGGGCTTTGTAGTCGGCTATTTCCTGAGGAGTGCAAGTAGCTCCAATGATTATTTCTTCGACGATGCCATTTTTAACGAAAATGTCGATTTTGATGGTGGGGGAAATGTTGGCCATATTACCTTCTTCAAAAGCATCAGGGGCGGGAATGGGATTGTTGAACCAATCTATAGGCCCGGACGGGATAAAATCTTTTGTTTCGACCGCATAAATGGGGTTTTGGTTAGGAGGCATGAAGGCTTCCTGTGGTGAGAAGAGTGCACGGTGATGTAGCGCATCCCAGGGAGAGTCTGGGTGATTTAACTCTTCAAGTATTTCCTCGTCGTAGTGGAAACATCGGGAATACAAGGGGTCATGAAGAGTGATCTTAGTGATAGTGTGGTTGCCCCCAACTGGAGAAGCAGAGGGATAAATGCTAGGAGATGGGGAGGTTTCACTCGACATAAACCATATATTGAAGTACTGAGGGGTACCCGTGGTGGTTGGGTGGATATTGTCCGTAGGGGAATGACCAGGAGAGTTGGGGGGGTTGTGGGGTAAATCCTCAGAGACGTCATTGAAGAACCATGGAGGCGTTGGGAGTGCCTCGGGCTCGGGAGAAAGGACATGAAGATCCTCTAGTGATGAGGTAATGTCAATTATCGCCGCTGTGGGTTGGTGAAGCAGGGCCAATTGGCGTTGCCTATATGCAAGGATCATAGGACACTAGTATGTAAAATGAACTAATGAATCGCGGAGAGAGCAAGGGCATCTCATACATTCGTTGACTGAAGTGGTGACATAGCGGATGTCAATGATATTTGTTGGCGAGGACTTAGCAGGACTGGGGTTGTTCTGGAAGTTCTGGCGCACAGTTGCTAATGTCTGTCGAAAGCGTGGTAGTGTTGGGCAATGATGAGTGTAATGGCCATACTCTGAACATATAGCACAAGCATATTTGTTCCTCAAACCTTTACTACTGGAAGGGTGGGTGATAGTGGTGGGACTAGCCATAGTGGTGGGTGTTGTGGGAGTTTGATTGAGGGGGATCAAATTCCGTAATTCAGGTAGTGATGGGTAGTTGTTGGTTTGGTGGCCCTCTTTCTCACATAGTGCGCAAGGTGGTGGGATGCGTGGAGGAAGTGGAGCGGTGGGCTCTTTCTTCTTTCTCCTGCCCCCAGCTGTAGCCGGGAAGTTAGTGAGTGGGGGGGTGGTGGGGGTAAGGACGAGAATCATCATGGGGAGGCCTTTCTGTGGGGGAAGGGATGGTCGAGGGACCATCTCAGGTGGGTGTAAATACCACATTGGGATGGCTAACACCATATTGGGTAGTGTGAGTGTTGCGGCTACCTGAAAAGATTCTATGCCTGGTGGAGGTTAAAAGAAGGGAATTTGGGTGAGGGGTTGGGGAACTGTCTCCCAAACGGGACTATGCCCTTGAGGGGATGTGGATTTGTGGACTATTGGGGTCGACGAGTGCACAGGAGGCTTCAGTGGGAGTGGTTCTGCGACTATTGGGACGTCAGGAATGACTGAAGCCTCCGGAGGAGGACGAGCGTCCTTTGTGTGAGTTTCGTTAGATGATATGACGCACACTTGATTAGCAGGATGAAGGAGTGGTGGTGCTCCATGGTACGTCCCTAACAAGGATGGATCTTTGAAAATACCAGGTCCCATCTCTACGAGAGGATATGCGTCTTGGTTGGTGTGGATGAGAGGAAGAATGTTATCGAGGTTGGAAGATGGGTTAGGCTTATAATGTGAGACTTGGTCGATGGTCACGATCTTCCCATTGTGGGGGAACATCATTGTCCAAAAGACGAAAGATGCCATTGCCTTCATAGCGTACATGTAGCTACAACCGAACATGATATTATAATCAAGTGGGGCGTCGATAACTTCGATATCAATGAGAATAGTCTTTCCCCCGAGCTCAACGAGGACATTTTGGAAGAGCCCTTCAGGAGAGGATGGTCATCCGTCATAAGCTAATAATGTGATGGCAGAGGGTATGAGTTCCGGGGAACCCAGTTTCTGCCATACTTTTTGGACATGATGCACGTAGATGCACCTTCATCGATGATACACTGATGAACTGTGATGTTTTGTATTTTCACTGGTATTTGAAAAGCGATCAAGGTGGGAAGACGAGGTTCTCCGCTATCAAGATCAAAGGTGATGAGTCGAGTATCTGCAAGGTCGACTACCCCCAAGGCGGAAAGTAGAGATTTATGCTATGTAGGACAAGTCTAGAGGACTTCCAAGACTGACATGGCAGCTGAGGATTGCGCTAAGTCATCTACCAAGCTATAGTTATGAGCTGCCCTAGCCTGTGGGTTGTGGAAATTCCTGCGCAAGGGGATGCGAGGGATGCGTAGTGGTGGTTCGACGGAAGGGCGAGGGATCACCAACGGGGGTCTCGTCGGTGTAGGTTTTGTCTCTAGAGAGATGGGAGTAGACTCAACAGGTGTATGATACTGACAATTATGCGTTTGCAGAAGGATTTCTTCCTCACTGGTGAGGAGAATTGTACGCTCTGCTGGATTGTTGGGGTTGTGGTATTGTCCCACCTGAGGTGGGGGATGTTGTGCGTCTTGTTGGGTGTTTATCACACCTTGATGTGGAATAGGATTTTGCAGCACGATGGGAGGGGGTTGTTGCACGTATTGTTGTGGTGCCTGTTGAGGGGCAGGTTGCGCAGGAGAATGGGGAAGACTACCTGAGTCTTTCAACCATTTGAAATCAGTGATCTGGGGGCAATGGTGAGTGTAATGACCGAATTCACCACAAAGAGCACAAGGGAAGATTGTTTTAACATTATTTTTCCCTTGGAATTTGTTGTTATTGCCCCCTTGGGGGTTTTGGTTCCCTTAGTTCTGGTTTCCCCCAGTTGGTTGGTGTTGTGGGGGTTGATTCCCGCCTTGACCTGGGTTGTTGTTATTCCTGTTCCGTCCTTTCTTCTTGGCATTGTTCGATGGATGAGTTGGGTTGGCTGTATTCAACTATTCAAAATTTTGGTATTGTTGAGAAGCAGAAGGTTGATCAAAATTTACCCCCGCATGTGGATGTGGGGGAGACATGGGTTGTGGAGGACCAGGAAATGGGAAGTATGGATTTTTTGGTGGTAACAATCCATAAGGTACGTAGGAATGCGTAGTGCTTTCACTAGTACTATAAGATGATGTTGAGGGGGTACCATTGTTTTTGGGAATAGCTGGATGTATGGGAGGTGTCGGTGGTGGTCCACTAATGGGTGGAGGTATAGCAACAGGCTATGGTTGTTGATAAGGGGGTGGGGGGTAATAAGCAGTGCCCCCATATGCTGGCGGGTATTGAGGTGTTCCATACATCGGTGGTGGTTGGGGTTGTGGACCATGGTGTGTGGTGGCACCTATTAGTCTGTATGCTGAGTGAGACATCCCAGGTTTGTCTTGGCCAAATGGCACAGGTTTTGGAAGATCAAGAAGTACCGTGTATAAGTACCCTGACTGTGCATAAATGAGGTCATATTGTTGGGCCTTACTGATGGCTTCCTCTTCGGATTAAAGGAAGGTGGAAGCTACATCCTTTCCAAGGAGAGAGACAAGTGATCTAAGAAACCAGTCGAGGCACTGTTGTTTGGTGGTTTCTGCTTTACACAAACTACGTCGCCTACGCCACTCATGAATGTGGTCAGCGATGTGTGTGGCTGAGGTTTGTTTGAA
>ML776983.1:1366794-1384238 GCA_009831015.1 Picea engelmannii
GAGGTCCTTTGAATTACATGTGACTATACATTGTGGCCGTTGTATGGTGCGGGTGCGGTTTAAATGTTATAACATGCGTTTTATTTAACCATAAGTTACATTGTTTAAATGAAAAGTTCGGTTTTAAACAGTTTCAAATGTTAGCATGTGGTTTTATGCCAAAGCCATGCGACCATGAGCTAGAGGGGTGGCCCGCGTAGCCCAAGGGGCTAGCGCGTGGCCACATGAACCTCCATGTGGCCGTTTGAAGGGGGTGCGTGCCCAGGTTAAGGGGCTAAGCCCATTCCAACTATATAATATGGTTTTAAAAGTGGTTTTTCTAACCAACTTTGGGTTTTAATTATTGTTTAAAGCCTTTTTAATGTAATTAACTCTATTTTGGGAGTTATTGGGCTTTTTTAGAGCCTAATTCTTGGGAGGAAGTTGGAGATTGACAACCAACTTTCCCACTATTTAACCAAGGCCATGTAGAGGCCATTTGGTCAATATTTGAAGAGCTTTTGGACGGTTTTGGAGAGCAAATATGTTGAGGCAAAGCCAGGTCTAAGCCAGTTTGAGGCAGGAAAGCTGTTGAGGTAGAGATGTTGTCGGACGATTTCTGAGCATCCGTTTCAGGTGTCGTAAGTTGTGCAAGATTCTAGAGATCATGGAAAACAAGACTAGATCAGTCTAGAAGCCAATTGGCATTGTAAAGATGTACTAATAAGCTTTTGAAAAGAAATCAAGAAGCCTCCCTCACAGAGAAAAGGCCCGGAGACGTAGGCAAAGTTGCCGAGCTCCGTTATCAAACTTGTGCATTATGGTTTGTTGTTTTCATTGTTTTTCAAGATCTGAAATTATGTTAATGGCTGTATAATTCATTTGCTTTTCCTCGTTCTTTCGTTAAGTTTCCCAATGGTTAATAAATGCATGCAAATAAAAACTCAACCATAGTCATTTCGAAAAATCCTAACGGATCATCTGGAGACCACATATGTAGAAACTCATATAGTAATTCCAGTAATGAATGAAGCAACCTGTCAGACTGAAGAGGTATCTCATTTTCAGAATCAAAGTGCCATCATTGAAAGACTAGAAGCAGAACTGGTACAAGCCCAACAAGCCTTGACCCAGACCAGAGATGAAATGGTGACGATGACAGAGCACTAAAGAGTTGTTAAAAAACTCAAAACCATGTCAGCCATGGAAAATGAGACGTATGTTGAGCTGACTAAGGCTCAAGAGAAGAAACAAAAGGTACAAGGTCAACTTGAAAAATATTTGGAGCAAATCAAAGTGATTTGTGATATCTACATCGTTGCAATAGATTGTAGAGCTCCTGCTACCAATTATACTTTGTTTTTATTAGAACGCTACCTATTGTTGAGGGTGAAAGCTATTCGAGCAGGTAAATCGATTAAATTCACCATTATCTCTGATTTTGTGTCTTGTTTTAGGGACCAGGAAGAGAAAGTACAATATTTCATTTGTGAACTGTACTTCCATAATTTCATTTTGGAAGACAACAACAGAGATAATCCTGGTCCCTTTATTGGGGACATCCAATTGCAACTATTCCTATCCTTCACTAAAAATCAAGTCAGGTGGGCTAAGGCCCACAAAACTTTCATGAAGAGAGAAAATGGGTTAGATATCTCGGCCAATGGGGAGCCACCAAAGTATTTTCCAACTATCATGCAACATAGGACATTCATGAAAAGGGAAGGAGTTAAAATCTCTTTAGGTCATCTTCATCAATAGGTTATACGATCAGGCATGGCATATTTTAGGGAACTCAAAGAAGAAGCTCTTGCTAGCTCCAAGTTAAGATGGGATGTCTCCCCAGTTGAAGTAAGGGTTAGAGAGCCCTTCGATTTCAAGAACTTCTTTGCAGCCACCTTCAAAATAGAAAGATATGCCAGAATGATCCATGAGGAAGGACCTGCCTAGTTTTGTTGGAATTGTTTGATTTTGTTACAGGAATGGGTAAATCTTGGTAAACTCACGATAGCAGAAGAGATTTTGAAGATGCTCAAGTTGTTGGAGGCTAAAGATATGGAGCGTAAAGAAGTTTCAAGAGAGATTAGTTCTCTATTTTGTAAACTTCAAAAATAGTAATAGTGATCCTGGGGATATATCGATCCTCAGGATAGCTTTATTTAGCCATATTTTGTAATATATAAAGAGTAGTGAATCCTGGAAAGAATAATCGAAGAATTGTATCTAAACATTTAGAATTCAAAATTACTCTATGCAAACAGTTTTTGTAAATGGTGTCTCAGTTATGGAATTAATAAATATTTTTAATGTTTCCATCATTTACGTATACTAATTTCCTAGTAGCAGTGCTTCTGAGGACCAAGGGCCCAATCTAAAGGAGTTATTGTCTTAATCTGTATTTTATTAGTTTGATTTATGTTTCGAACTTTAAATCCTTTTTATCATCGTTACAATAATGCATAAGCGTGTTAATGTTTTGATATTGTTTTCTTGTAGAAGATAGATGCTTTCCTTTGAATGTTTTCGATTGTTATTCCATATTCCAATTGATGTAGTTTATTGTGTTGTTCCTCTCAGTTCACATGTGTTGTTCCTTTCAATTAACTTAGCAATTATTGTTCCTTTCCGTTAAATTAGCATTTGTTGTTTCTTTCTCTTAATTAGCGTTTGTTGTTCCTTCTACTTAGTTAGCATTTGTTGTTCAATTATTGTTCTTCCAGTTGACAGTTCCTCTCATTTTCACATGTGGTGTTCCTTTCATTTAAATTAGCAATTCTTGTGCATTTCCGTTAAATTAGCATTTGATGTTTCTTTCCCTTCATTAGTGTTTTTTGTTCCTTCTACTTAGTTAACATTTATTGTTCAATCATTGTTCTGTCTCAACTTATAGTGTTCAGTTATTTCTTTCTAGCAGATTAGATAGTCATCAATAGGTCGTCTTGTTTTTATAGATCCAATTCTTGTTTATTAATTAGATCAATTCATGCCTTTAATATCATATTCAATTATTGTCCCTTAATTAGATCAATTCGGAAATTTAATTCATGCCTTCAATTCATAGCACATTATAGATCATATTTCAATCATGTTCAGTAGGATCTTAGCTTTAGAAACTTAATGAATGTGTGAGGAACTTGATTGTTGATAAACTCATATTTGCTATGTGATTTTAGCCTCTACGAGCTATCTGCATAGACTTTGTTGATATTCTTGAAATAGAAGATGAATCCTTGGGTTGATAAATTAATGTTAAACTAAGGTTGTTTTTAGGATATCTTTAGAGCCCAACAATTAGCAATGGATGGGATTCTTAAGTACTATGTGTTGTATCATGAATGATAGGTGGTGCTCTAGGAATCCCATGATGGAAATAGAAACATACATTATAGTGAGAAGACACAACTATCACAACCTGCATTACAATGAGACATGTTGGATGTAAGTATAATTCAATTCAAGGCTAGAGTGCACTCTCCACTCCATTATTCATATTATTATCTTCATTCACTCCTATCAATACATACTCTCCCTTTATCTTCTATCATTTTTTTACTTAGGGTTCATATGTGTGTGTGTGTGGGGGGGGGGGGTAAGATTTTGTACTAAAAATATGTTATAGTTGTATTGGTCAATGTAAGAATACAAAAAAAGGTTTTTCCAATAGTCTATGATTCATACTTTGTTAAAACAATTGATGCTTGTCTACCAAAAATGCAATTGTATCCTTTCATGAGGATTGTGAACTTTTACTAGTATAAAGCCTACTTTAAAAACACGTCAAAACCCTTACCTTCTCATTGTCCTTTCGCCAAATCCATTAGCCCATACAACTTGATAAGAGTTTTCCATGAGATGTATTTCCATCACCAAGACCTGCATGAATCATAAAAGACAAATTCTTTATATGAGTAAATATTTAATAAGAAAATAAACATGCATTTAGTTATGTAAAATACTATAGAAAAAAATTAAGTGGTTGCATACCTTAATGAGATTCTCTTTGTTTCAATAATACGTTATTCTCTATTGAACATCACCAACCACGTGAAGGTGGAAGCTCATATGGCCCATGCCCCCCCTCACATCGCTCTCAATTCCCCATACCCAACAAATGATTTTCTTTATATAGAAAACATATAGACATTCATGCATAAATAGGATAGTCATCAAAACATATGAACATATAAACATCGATAAACATCCAAATACAAGTCATGAATTTATACATCTAATTTTTCTTTGATTTATGATTTTTTACATTCATAAAATTGACAATTGGGGTATCATAATCATCCAAGGACATTGTATTTCATGTGCCCTATCCTTCTATTGTTTGTGTGCGCTCATGTACCTTAATTCTGGTACGTCGTTGAGAAGGGCGTCGAGGCATCTGTTCAGTGTGGTGAATTTCAACAACGAAAATGATCATATCGATATTTTGAAATATAATTGAAATAACTAATTCATTATTTTAATTAACATTACATTATTTCTCTTTACATGTATGTGTAGTTGTGACATTTGGTGTGTTAATTTCTTGTCCACTTGGTTCCTCTCGCAGTTCACCCTCTTGAGCTACATGCTCTTCAATTTTGAGAATACAATATATAAGTATCGATATGTTGAAATATAATTGAAATAACTAATTCATTATTTTGATTAACAATACACTATTGCTCTTTACCTATTTGTGTAGTTGTGACAGTTGGTGCGTTAATTTCTTGTCCACTTGGTTCCTCTCGCAGTTCACCCTCCTGAGCTACATGCTCTTCAATTTTGAGAAGATAATATATAAGTATAAGTCAGGAAATAAATATCTACAATCACAATAAATATTTCTAATTCTAAAGCATACATACTGGATTGGGTACTCTGCTCTACACTATCACTAGACATGTGCACCCTTATATGACGTGGTGTCTAATGAATACCACTAGATTCACTACTGTAGTAACACTCCTGCTTGAAAACAAACATAAATACTTAGTTAAGGGTGATATAATAAAATATGAATAGACTTTACCAGCATGCTATTGCAGTTTCCTTATTCATTTGATTTACCTGCGTGGTTGGGGAGAAAGGAGTTTGGCCTAAGCTTTTTCTATATTCAATCACACTTTTAAAAACATGCTTGTAACCAAGATTTAGGTCCTCCTCGGTGGCAACAGTGTCGAACATATTTAACTGCAATGCATAACACCATTAAAAATACCAATAACAAAAACATATATTTGTCCGCTACTGTTAAATAAATATTAACCACGGTTAATAATTTAAATCTTACTATTCAGGATTTTATTTTTCCATAGCCACCCTGGCCTAGTTTATGTTGGCTGTGTTTTTCCACTTTGGCCTTGGTTTCTTTGAAGGTGTCTGGTAGCCTACATATGGAATTTTTGAAAAAAATTAGATATCTGAATTGTTACATAAAACAAGAAAGAAAGACATAAATGATCATATTTCACTGATAATATGACATGTGTTGTACCTTGCTTGACCAACTCGTGGATGTCTTCCTTGTTTTTTAAACAAGTTCTCCTTTGCATCCTTTATTAGGGCCTTCCACTCTTTCTCTGGAACCATGGGAGGGTGCTCGTGCTTGAGGTCAAATTGCAATGTCTCCCTATACTAGGCCCTAGTATATTTTAAATTATCGCCAGCTAACTTTGTAACCACTTTCTTGTTGAAAGTGTTGTCGAACAAGTTTACCATGTGGTCTATTAAATCATCTTTCTTTTTGCTATCTTGGCCATTCCATCATGTGTGAATGGTGGGGCAAAACATCTCCAATGCTTTTTCATTTAAGTTTCTATAGAAAACATTGTTTCCTGCAGAAACGTGTTATCCATTAATTTATAATAATCTCAACAAATGTCCATTTCAATTTCATGAAAAAAATGAATCAATTAATTAACAATTACCTGCAATCTTTTGAATCTTGACATCTAGTGATCTGATGCTTTTAATTTGTTCTGCTTCATGAAGAATAGTATCCTCTCCATCTATAGTATGTTCCTCTCCGGAGTCATGTGGAGTCCCAGGCTTCGGTTCATCATGCTTCGGTGTGTCATGCTGGTCAAAATCATTTCTCTCATCAATGGATTCAAGGGAAACCTCATGAGGCTCAAAAAGTCTCACTTTCACTTTGCTATGTCAACATTTTTTTTTGCATTGGACCATCACTGCTACCTATAGCAGTTGCAGGATCGACAGGTTCCCCACGCACGGGGTTTAAAAACTCCTACAAACGAAAAAATTTACTTTATCAAATCATATACAAAATATAAAACAAAAAAATGGATATGAAACTGTCATAGCTGATAAAAATATGTGAAGATGCCACTTACCCCAAAATTAGTTATTGTATTTTGTAGCTCTAAAATTCTTTCTCTGTCCTCCTGTGTCAGGGGTCTTTTGCTAAGAAAACCTAGATATTCTATGTTATCCTTCTTCAAGGCCTTTGTTACAGTTGTCATTAGGTCAGTCGAATAAAATATTTCATCCTCATCAATATCCTTAGTGGGAGCCTTCCCACGTTGACCATGCCACAATACATTGATGAATAAAATTAATGAGATGAACTTTAACATTTGAGAAATTTAGTTGTTGTAGTCATAAGTTGTTACTGTATTTAACATTTACATGGTGAGGCACAGTGGGTGCCTTTCCATGGTCACCCTGGACAGATGTAGCGGGTGATTTTCAAACATGGTCACCCTGGACAGAAGTTGACACAATCAATCAATCAACAAAAGTTATGAAATTCACCTATAACATTTAAAAAATGAAATATTGGAGTAATATCAAGAAAAAAAATAATGAAAATTCAGAAATTTAGTTGTTGTAGTCATAAGTTGTTACTATATTTAACATTTACCTGGTGAGGCACAACGGGTGCCTTTCCGTGATCACCCTGGACAGATGTAGCGGGTGATTTTCGGACACGGTCGCCCCGGACAGAATTTGACACAATAAATCAATCAACAAAAGTTATGAAATTCACTTGTAACATTTAAAAAATGAAATATTGGAGTAATAAGAAAAAAAAAATGAAATTTCATAAATTTAGTTGTTGTAGTCATAAGTTGTTACTGTATTTAACATTTACCTGGTGAGGCACAGTGGGTCCCTTTCCACGGTCACCCTGGACAGATGTAGCGGGTGATTTTATGCCATGGTCACCTTGGACAGATGTTGAGACAATAAATCAATCAATAAAAGTTATGAAATTCACCTGTAACATTAAAAAAATGAAATATTGCAGTAATATCAGAAAAAAAATAATGAAATTTCTGAAATTTAGTTGTTGTAATCATAAGTTGTTACTGTATTTAACATTTATCTATTGAGGCACAGTGGGTGCCTTTCCATGGTCACCCTGGATAGATGTAGCCTGTGATATCTCACGGTCACCCTCGATAGATGTTGACACAATAAATTAATCAACAAGAGTTATGAAAGTAATTGTAAGATTAAAAAAATGAAATATTGCAGTAATATCAGAAAATAAATAATGAAAAATGAAATATATGCAGTAAAAATTTGATTGATCAAAGGTTGAGTTGAATGGTATGTAAGATATTTACCTCCATAGTCACACCCCCTCCATCTATTCTATTTAAGTTGTAATTGATCAACAACTCTTCACCTGGAACTATTGTTTTTGTTGCACATAAAAATATACGATTTCCTTCGTGCCCCTCAAATATGAAATTAGGTTTCTTAGTTGTTGTTACTGGTCGTGTACTATTTATAAAGCCCGCAATGTTTCCAGTAGCTTTTGGCCTTCCATCAATATACATAGTTGCCCCTTTATTTTGATTGTTATCTACTAGTTGTATATAATTTGTGGCAACTCTGTATCTGCCCATACTTTGCATATATCAGACCAACTTCAGCCAATGATTGTATTTGCATAATGGTCTGACATACTCCATCAATTCAGTTACAGTTCCATAGCCAACCTTTATGCCATCCATGGAAAATAACCCCAATCCATGTAAGGACGAAGGAGCAATGTGATACATCCTCCCACCGATGAAGAAATATGTGTCCACTTCAGGTAGCTCCTTAGGTGCCCATCGTTGCACTAGATGTTTATACCTCAAGGGAAACTCAATTTCACCTATCCTCTCATCATCATAATTACATGACCCTCCGTTGGCAATAAAAAATTGCATGCGTATATGAAATATTTTCCTTACCTTTTAAGATCTAGTTGATCTAGAACTGGTAGATCTAGTACAACACGTCTCACTTTCAACCTCTCTTAGTATATCTTGATCATCACACGAGGAACATAGATCCGATAGATACCTATTTGATGGTACCTACACTTGTTAAAACAAGAAGATAAGTTATCGTGCCAATATACGTTTCCAGTACCAACAAAATTGCATATAGTTGCATAAAGTTGCATATAGTTGCATATAGTTGCATAAGTTTCAGTGTTGCATATAGTTGCATATTGTCACTAAAAAACATGATAAGTTGCATTTTTGCATAAAGTTTCATAGTTGTAGTTAGATGCATATAGTTGCATACGAAATTGTTGCAATATAGTTGCATATAGTTGCATAAGTTGCATTGTTGCATAAAGTTGCATATAGTTGCATTGCTGCATAAAGTTGCATATAGTTGCATAGTTTCATATAGTTGGATAAGTTACATATTTTCATATAGTTGCATAGTTACATAAGTTGCATATAGTTGCATAGTTTCATATAGTTGCATAAAGTTTCATATAGTTGAGGCCAAGGATACCCCTCTAGAGTTTATGTGTGGTACTTTGAGGAATTGTACATGACTCTAGATGACTCAAAGCTTTCTTTAGAACCTAAGGCATGGCCTTCTTCCCTATATCATTTCCAAGACTTTGAGACACATACCTACTACTCAAAAACACCTAGTGGCACCGACATCCCCAACCATAGGTTGGAATACCCTCAAAAGTTCTTGCGTGGTTATATGAGGCATTCTTATTGGCCCTAGCTCATTGAAAGCTTCCTTTAAGGCCTAAAGATCATGTTTCCTCCCTTGACCACGTCAAGGCCCTAAGACCAATACCTAGTGCTCAAGAATGTTAGTGTTACCTATATACCTAATTGGAAAAGAATGCCTTCGAGAGGTCATTTGTGGTGGTTCAAGGTGTCATTTATGGGAAGAATAAGAAGTGGGATGAGAAGAACAGTGTAGCAATAATGCAAGAAACAACACCTCCCACCATGTATTACAAGTCTTGTGAGAGAAAGTGACACACCAAGACTGTTGGAAATTACACCTCGATAAATGCCCCAAGCACTTCTAAAAGCTAAACGAAGAAGTAGTTGCACTACCATTCAAAAGGAGGTAGCATTAATTAGTTGCACTACTAAATTAGCATTTGTTGTTCCTTTCCGTTAAATTAGCATTTGTTGTTTCTTTCGCTTAATTAGTGTTTGTTGTTCCTTCTACTTAGTTAGCATTTGTTGTTCAATTATTGTTCTGTCTCAACTTATAGTATTTAGTTATTTCTTTCCAGTAGATTAGATAGTCATCAATAGGTCAGCTTGTTTTATAGATCCAATTCTTGTTTCTTAATTAGATCAATTCATGCCTTTAATATCAGATTCAATTATTGTCCCTTAATTAGATCAATTCAGCAATTTAATTCATGCCTTCAATTCATACCACATTATAGATCAGATTTCAATCATGTTCAGTACGATCTTAGATTTAGAAACTTAATGAATGTGTGAGGAACTTGATTGTTGATAAACTCAGATTTGATACGTGATTTTAGCCTCTACGAGCTATCTTCATAGACTTTGTTGATATTCTTGAAATAGAAGATGAATCCTTGGGTTGATAAATTAATGTTAAACTAAGGTTGTTTTTAGGACATCTTTAGAGCCCAAAAATTAGCAATGGATGGGATTCTTGACTACTATGTGTTGGATCATGAATGATAGGTGGTGCTCTACCATTCAAAAGGAGGTAGAATTAATTAGTTTCACTACCTTTCAAAAGGAGGTAGAATTAATCAATGACAGTCCCACGAGCAGACTGTCGACAGCCCATGGGTTGAGGACGCTGACCCCTAGGCCCATCCCTTAGAGCCAATCCTTTTCTCGAAGTTACGGGTCCATTTTGCCGACTTCCATTACCTACATTGTTCTATTGACCATAGGTTGTTCAGCTTAGAGACATGATGTGGTTATGAGTACGACCGGGCATGGATGGTACTCGGTCCTCCAAATTTTCAAGGGTCATCAAGGGTGCACCGGACACCGCAAGATGTGCGATGCTCTTCCAGTTGTTGGACCCTATCTCCGGTTGAGCAGATTTCAAGATGGGAAAGCTGTTAAAAATAAAATATAACTCTTCCTGGGGCCCCAACAACATCTCTGGATTTCCTAACGTTGTCGTCAGTTATAGGATGAGGCACCAACAACTCTCAAAAATGGGTTTCAATTTTGTTGACTTTGGATGGAAGGTTGTATGTGATATTGCTTGAAGGGGAAAAAGTTATGGAATGCCCTCAAATGTTTCCTTGATTTCAACAACCTCTTCATTGAGATTGATTTTTGGGAAATCTTATGACATGATCGAATGACCCTCAAATATAGGCATGATCAAGGCCATGGACTTCGGGAAATTTTTCCTCTACACTTCTGAGACACTCTACAAAGCCTCAGTCTTCCTTCCTATCAACAAGTGTGAATCATAGGACATGGGACACTTAGGGTCCATCCAACAAAAGTATTTTTTTAAATGGAAGTAAAGGCCCTATATTATCTCATTTATCGTGGGGTTGGTCAAGATCTTATCAAAGGCATTTAGCTCCCAGAACATGGAGCTAGATAGTTGGTTAATCAACATTCTACATACAACTCTATGTAAACAATGCCTATGTAGACAACGCCTATGTAAACAATGCCTATGTATACAACGCCTATGTGGATAGACTTGGATCATGAGAATAGTGAGGAGGAGAAGGTTGCAAGGTCCATTTTGGATGACAGACATGTGTACGTTCTATTTTTTTTCTTGCATCCAAGGCAGAGAGGGGGGGCGAATGAGATTGAACTTGACCTTTCCAAGCTCCACACAGTCAAAACATGTTTTTTTTGGTAGACAAGGGGAAAACAAAAATAGAGGCAACTTGGCAAAACCATATCTCAATGCAAAAATTATGGGTGGGATTGGTGGAACTGCCACTCACCATTCTCAAGCTTGCTCACAGTGTTCCCTTTAGCTCAGTCTCCTTTGCACACCCTCTAGCTCAGTCTCCTCCACCCTTGATCTCCTTCTCCGATGTACCCTTGCGCAAATGTCAGGGTTTGGGGAGTTACTCTTTCTGTGATCTCCTTGGATCTACTCATGGTGTTCTCTCCTCATCTATCCTCGACTCTCCTCATGTGCTCTCCTCGCACGCAAGTTTGAAATTTTTGGGGGGTTTGGTTTATTATATATATTATAATTATATATATATATATATATATATATATATATATATATTATAATTATACATTATTTATATTCATATAATTAATATATATTATAATTATATATAATATATATTATAACTTAATTTATATATTATATAATATATTAAAATTAATCATTAAATATTGCATCTATTACACCACTAATATATGACCAACCACCTATTCCACCACAACTCAGCATAGGTAGCACCCATGTCCCCCCTCCCACCCCAGTTATCTTTCTAGAAAGACCTCGGTAGAAAATATTTCCACCACTAATGATAGATAACCTAGATTTTGTTTTCATATATCACTTCTTTACAAGTAAGTATGGCCAATATCCTCCAACAACCCTTCATCACTCTTATGTATTAGAAAATCTCACCTTGTCAAGATGAATCAATAGAAACTTAACAACTGGAGTCACATTTCACTTACATTTTCTCTACATTTTTCGACCCCTCCATGGTTAATGATTTATCATGCACATGTGACATAGATGGAAGAAAAAAATCACACCCACAAGCCTCGTCATCCTATAATGACCTAACCTCTACAACCCCCATTTTCTATTCAGATGAAGACATACTAGAGGCCATGCATGATCCCTACTATACATGGGATACAATGTGTCATAGATTCTTTTTTCTCCTATAGGATGCATGCACCCCAACTACCTCACCTAGATAATGAAAGACCATGTTCACTACATTCGGGGCACCTTCACCTACCATGTTATACATTTAGTGTATAATGTTCTATGTTTTTTATGATTTATCCCACGCTTACCTTGATGATCTCACTAATTGGTCAAATAAATGACCCCAATTTTCAAGTCTTCCCCTAAACAAGACACCTTATGAGTTTGGGATTCAGAAAAAGTGTTGTTGATACTAACCTATACTACAAGAATGTTAATGGTGAGATCTTCCCAAGTCACAAGAAGTACACAGTTGAGATATTGAAGAAGTTTGGGATGTTGAACTGTAAGCCCATGGCCCCATTCATAGGTCATTGTTGCCCATGTCTAGTCCTAGTACAATTTCCTTAGTTTGTGTATTGATCCCTTTTAGTTTTGGGTTGTTATTATTTTCAATTGCATGCACCTTTCAATCTAGTCAAAGTTCAATTAATGTCCCATTCCATGTCAACAACAACACATCCATTCTTTGGGAACACTAAAACCTGACAAATCGATGACTCCACTAAATTAGGGTTTATGGTTTACATGATGAATTGATAATGGAAGAAAGTGGGTGTGTGAGTCAAATTTGAGTCCAGAAACCCCCCCATATCATTAAGGCATGTGAATAGTCTGTCCATGTCAAATTTCAATGCATTCAGAAATAGTTTCGAAAAAAATTCAACGTTGGCCCCATTCACAGGTCATTGTTGCCCGTGTCTAGTCCTAGTACAATTTCCTTGTAAAATTTGTATAAGATATTTGGGGAATGATAATTTTGAAAGTGTTAGGCCTATTCCTACACACCAGGAACAGATCACCTCTCATTGACAGTCTGTGTATTGATCCCTTTTAGTTTTGGGGTTTTAGTATTTTCAATTGCACGCACCTTTCAATCAAGTCAAAGTTCAATTAATCTCTCTTGTTACTGTAGGGTTATAAATCCTCATGATCCCAATGCCCATATGCCTCCAACCTTGTGATCTAATGATTGTTGGGTGACAACTGTCATGAAGGGTGATGACTCAGACTAGGGGCAACTTTCAATATTTCAAGGCTAGGAATGACCAGGCCCACATCAAGTGAAGGAAGAAAATTAAGAAGGTACATGTGTTGTCCCATTCCATGTCACAACAATGAATCCATTCACCGGGAACACTAAAACCCGAAAAATCGATGACTCCACTAAATTAGGGTTTATGGTTTACATGATGAATTGATGATGGAAGAAAGTGGGCGTGTGAGTCAAATTTGAGTCCAGAAACCCTCCTGTATCATTAAGGCATGCGAATAGTCTATCCATGTCAATTTTCAATGCATTCAGAAATAGTTTGAAAAAAATTCAAAGTTGGCCCCATTCACAGGTCATCGTTGCCCGTGTCTAGTCCTAATACAATTTCCTTGTAAAATTTGTATAAGATATTTGAAGAATGATAATTTTAAGGTGTTAGGCCTATTCCTACACACCATGGCCAGATCACCTCTCATTGACAGTTTGTGTATTGATCCCTTTTAGTTTTGGGGTGTTAGTATTTTCAATTGCATGCACCTTTCAATCAAGTCAAAGTTCAATTAATGTCTATTGTTACTGTAGGGTTATAAAGCCTCATGATCCCAATGCCCATATGCCTCCAACCTTGTGATCTAATGATCGTTGGGTGACAACTGTCATGAAGGGTGATGACTAAGACTAGGGGAAACTTTCAATATTTCAAGGCTAGGAATGACCAGGCCCACATCAAGTGAAGGAATAAAATTAAGAAGGTACATGTGTTGTCCCATTCCATATCAACAACAATGCATCCATTCATTAAGAACACTAAAACCTGACAAATCGATGACTCCACTAAATTAGGGTGTATGGTTTACATGATGAATTGATGATGGAAGAAAGTGGGTGTGTGAGTCAAAATTGAGTCCAGAAAACCCTCCTATATCGTTAAGGCATGTGAATAATCTATCCATGTCAAATTTCAATGCATTCAGAAACAGTTTGAAAAAATTTCAATGTTCCCCATTAAATGTTGGCCCCATTCATAGTTTGAATTGATGATGGACATACCAACTACATCGTTGGTATGATTAGGCACAGTCGTGCAGAGCTCCTCTTGGTTTCGAGAATATTTAATTCTCTACAAAACAAGGGCAACCACATGAAGGTGGAAGCTCTAATTATGCCCCCCCCCCCCCACACATCACTCTCGATTTCCCCATATTAACTAATTTTAAATTCTAAAGAACATGTATCATATACTATATTATACAAAATAAAAACATATAAAGACCATATAAAATATATAAACACATACCTCTTATTTTAAACAATTAAATATCAGTCATCTTCTTCTTCATCCAGCTCAACATCTGTATTAGGATCTGGTTCAGAATTGATATTGGTGAAAGGATCATTCCTATCAACATCATCATCAACATCATTTTGGCTAATATAGTGATCGATATCGATGAGATCGTCGTCTCCTACATTTGGATTATCAACTTCTTCAACTTCTTCATCTGACACATCAACTACATGAGGCACTTGCTCCTGATATGCATAATCATGATCTTCTTCCTCGTTATTATCTTCATCCTCGGCTACATGATTATATTTTACTAGTCTTCCTCTTGGATCATATCTAACAATGTATGACCAACCTGCTTTACCAGGTACCTCTGAGTAAAATACTTGCTCACATTGACTTGGAAGAACATAAGGCTCTGTACTCAGTTCAAATGCCCTTGTATTAACCATGGTAAATCCATTATCATGCCCAATAACAGTTCTTTCAGGATCACGTTCATGCATATATAGCATGTACCATTTAACCTCAAAAAAAAACTATTTTAAAGGAATTAAAATCACACTCAATTACATCCTCCAAATGGCCATAGTACCTATTCTCAATTTCTTCTGGGTTTCTGTCACTTCTAGAGGAAATGTTGGTGACCTTAAACACTGCAGTTATCCCACAATCCAAGGTTTTCATCTTATCATCCAACATTTTGATACGAAATTTATGACCATTACACCACAGAACCTTGTGATGTTTCAACTGCAACATTGACAACAAGTAAAAAATACATTGCCAATTAATAAACCTCATATAGGACTTAGTAAATATTTATTTCAAAAATTAAACAAGCCAAATACATTGAAAAATTGGGAAAAACCTAGGAAAATGTGGGTAAAAAATTTAACTTGCGTGTTTATCTTTTAAACCAAAGGCTAAATCAACTTCCCTTGATGTAAGATCAGGAAATTGATCTCGATGATGATGCATTGTTTTAATCATCTTACTCACCCCTTCCCATGATCACCTACCAAAGTATTCTTCAGTATATTATGTCCAATGCTCCATCCAATCAAGGTTGTTTGCAATGTATAAATGTAAAGCATCCCACTCTTGAGCAACTATATGATAGCATAACAGTTTCATATCATTAATTATCCATTGTTAATAAAGGAATAATTTAATAAATGTGTAATATATTAAATCTATGTCAATATCTAATAATTACCTTTCACAATCCTCATTTTACCTTTCCCCAATAGGACCTCCCCTTCAAATTTGTTGATGGAGTCGAGATGCCAAATACGAAGCACATTAATATTTTCTGCTAATTTAGGTAGATATTGACTAATATACACCATGCATTTATATACCATATATCCCTCAACCATAGAGCCCTCTGGACGTGCTCTTTGTCTAACAAAAGCCTTCAGTGACTTCAACTGCCTCTCCACCATCCGCATCGACTTTGTGTGTACTAGTCCACATAATTCAATCTCCTCAACTTGGTGTATGAGGTAGTGTTCTTGTGCATTAGTCGGGGAATTTCTCTCTTCCAATACCTTATATCTTCTTTATGGATTTCTTTTGATGATGGCCACCTACAAATGTCAATGCAATAAAATAATATCAAGGCATACATAAATTTGTAGATAAAACATAATATGTCAATAAGTTCCGCCACAAATCACATAAGAAGTACATTTTCCTTATAAAACTATACTTACCTCATGTATTTTCCAAGTACATAAATAATTTGTTTTATGTTGTTGTCAAAGTCACGTGGGAGAGATAAAGGTAAAACATAATGTAACAAAAAACAAATAATCATTATTTGTTTCCAAAAAATGCGTACCAATAAGGAAATACATTATAACCTACCAATTACCTTAATGAATGTATGTCAATCATGTGTTTTAACGCCACCAAAACCACCTTTTTTCATTAAGATATTTTGTATGTTCGACGAAAACCTGGTCAGAAACCTAATTTTTCGAATGACCTCTTTTACAATATTTCTATGTTGCTCCATCAATAACCAAGGAAGACTAGTATTTTTTTCATGACCATCGCCATTATAATTAATAATAACACTTTGCAATGCATGATTAGCTTCCTGGATGTCACAACAAATCTTTCCAATTCTCTCTTTGTCAATCATTCCATCTAATATTCGCCATAACAATTCAATTATGTTCTTCCTGATATGCATTGTGTCAAATAGATGAACTATTTGTAGGTGCTCGTAGTATGGAAATCTATTGAATTGAATCGAGTAACTTTTCATTCCTCGTGGAAGCCTATTCGTTCCTTAACGACATTCATGAAACGTCAACAAATTGAAATCTAATTAATAGGACAAAATGAAATTAATACTAATGAAATTAACCAAAGATTTATATAATATGTCATACATAAATAATTTGTGTACCTTGATGATTTCTAATATATTCCAACTTCCATAGGCGAGGTGTCATTCTTCGTGGTTTTTTTCCATTTTCTTCTTTATCGTTGAAATTTGCTTTGTATGTAGTTTGATAACTATGGTTCTTAGGAAGAAAGTGCCTATACTCATCAAACACTTCCTTTCCTAAACCCCTTGAACGACGATATTTCATTTTCGGACCACAAACTGGGCATGCAAATTTACCCTTTGTTTGAAGACCTACAAGATATATGAATTAATCTAGCATCAAATTAGAGTTACAATTTAAAATAATGCATGATATTTTCAATAAATATATATAATATTAAATCACAAAATAAAGTAACAATATACCACAAAAATGTGTTAACCCGAGAGCATCATGAATTGTCCATGATAGTATTCCATGGAATTGAAATCGTTTTTGCCCTATTGGTCTAGAGATGCCATACATAATGACGCCATCCCATAACTTCAACAACTTATCGATAAGAGGCTCAATATATACGTTCATATATTTAACCTGGTACCTACCTAATTGGTTCAACATACTGCATGATTAATTATACTTATCTAGATGTCGTTATATATAAAATAAA
>ML776983.1:1388653-1403921 GCA_009831015.1 Picea engelmannii
CCATTGGATCTGGAGAAGTGGCGCAGGGGTTAAGAGTAGAGGTATTCATGCGAGGAAATGACCTGGACCGTCGGATCTTAGATCATAGTCCCGACGACCGTCAGATTCCGAGAAGATACGCCGGATTTAAACCCTAGTGTGCAGAGAAAGAATCCTAGCCGTTGATCTCGGCAGGACACGTGTCGACGTCCTGGAAGGCATCGGGATTTCTCTCATCGGAGATTTGGGGAGTGTAGAACCTTTGCATTAGGAAATCATGATCCGCGATTTCCCGAAGGGATCTGAGCCGTCCAACAGAAGGGACACGTGGCACAGGATCCCAAAGAGTCGGAGATTTTGGGAGTATAGAGCCATTACACATTGAAATCGCGATACGCGATTTCCCGATCAGATCTAGACCGTCCATTGTTCGAGGATGCGTGTCAGAGGATCCCGTCGAGTCGTGGATCGGGAAATCGTGGTTCTCGAATGCATAGAACTCTTGCCATCAGGAATCACGATCCGCGATTTCCCGATAGGATCTCAGCCGTCCAACAGCAGGGACACGGGTCAGAGGATCCCAGAGAGTCGGAGTTCGGCATATCGGGGATTTCAGGGACATGAAATCCTTACCTTACGAAACCGCGATATGCGAAACCCCGACACCTTCATAGGCCATTGATCCAAGGGACACGTGTCGAGCATCTGGAGAGACTCGGGGATCGGGATATCGCGAGTCCCGGGTATACGTATTTTATGTCATCACAAATGCCGAAACCCCGATGGAAGATTATACGGCTATATTCCTATGGTAAGTGGTCACATGGACCATGGTATAACCAAGGGGGGGGCTAGCCAGTGTAAAGGCGCGTCGAGAATCCAGGGGACTCATGCGTCATGACATTGAAAGGCGCCAAACCTCGACAAGAGCTTAAGACTGTGGTCTTGTGAACTTTGTGGTCGTATTGACCAGGACTTAGCCCGGAAAGCCAATACGCTAGGAGCACCTCGGAGGACCGGGAGTTCCGAGTACGTGTGCACCGCGGCACCGCAAACTCCGAAACCCCGACGAGAAGTTGTCGTATGGTCATATGGGAACCAGTCGTGTGAATCAAAGGCTTAGCCAAGTGGGGCTGAGGCAACCAAGGGGTGAATCGGAGATCGGTGTTTGTAGTTGTCAAGATGTCATGGGTATCAAAACCCCGATATAAGGAACCCCGAAGCCTGGTATAGAGTCAGGGATTGGCATTTTGCTAATACGGGTTTGTGGAGATTTCTCCTGTATGGGAGATTAACCCAAATCTTTTAAAAATAATGATAGTGGGTGTGTTACAATTTACAAGTTAAATGAGTACATCAATAAAAAAAAACATACTAACCTTGCAAGTTCAAAATCTGAGCTATGTAGATCGAGAATTGGATTTGTTCAACCAGTGGGTGACGGAAAAATAAACAGCTCAAACAAAAGCCAAGAACAGTGTCGCAACTTTGGCAATTGTGTCGCAAAGTCTCTTAAAGTCAAGTATACATAGATCAAATATTCAACTAGTCGTTAACACCGACCAATGAGATAGGTGGGATTTTCGTCGCTATTGCCACGAAAGTTCATGGCAATAGCGACGAACTTTCGTGGCAATAGTGACTAAAATATCGACCAAGTTAAAATAACATATTTGTGGATATTGCAATGAAATTTCATGGAAATATCGACAAAAATCCCACCCTATTGAAAAAAAAAATGAAAATAATGTAAACGTGGAAAAAAATTGTGGAATAATCCACCCATATGTACTAGTGTAGTAGGGTGATTCATCTCAATGTGGGATTTTATTTCTGCCTTGAGATCACTAATAAAAATAACATTTCTTTAAAAATTTGTTAAGTACCAAAGACCTAATACAAAAATATCACAATACATCCACAAAGCAATATAGAATATACCACACTTTTTTATAATAAAACCCTTGTGGTAGAGAAACACCATACAATGGATCCTATTATGGAAGGGATCCTCTCATGTTCACTTCCCTCTTCGAGGGGGTATCCTCTTATTGAGATATCGCTCCAAATACAATACTTCTCTTCATGTCTCATTACATTCCTTGAACCCCTTTATATAGTGTTACCTACCACCTAAGAACATTCTAGAGGAGGAATCTTCTAGAAACAGAAGTCCTCTTACATTTATTATATCTAACTACCATAGTGGGCCTCATTTAATACTATAGTGGACCTAGTCCACCTTACATTGAATGACCTCCACTATGGGCCCTTTGAGCTCCCCACTACCTCTCTAGCTACCTAACATTCCATCCCCCTTATGAAAGTTTTGTCCTCAACGTTTGTTATGAGGGTGTACAACCATATACCAGGGTCTCATGGATAATTGTGGACCATAGTGTTGAAGTAGAATAGTGAAACAGGGTCCCATGGAGAAATGAAAGCCACCATGTTAAAGTAGTCCAACCTCCATTGTAAATCGGGGTCCCATGTCTAAGTGCTCATTCGAACTCCACATGGAAGATATCGGAACCCAATAACCAACTGAAAATGATGCTCCAAATATCGACACTAGTCATGTCGATCTAAATGTGTGGAACCGGACAAAAAATCATCTACTAGGACTGTAGAATAAAAAAACTAAAGAATAATATTCATAAAATGATCTTGTCCATTGTTCAGGATGTGCTCTACATGAGGTGGAGTAGAGTCATCAAATAGAAGATGGAAGTGGTTTTCATCCCATAAATGACAACTATCCATATATCAATCATCACAAGTGGCTTCAAAATCATACCAAGCATATAACTCTTGACTATATTCATCCTTGATTCCCTACATCATATATCTCTCTTGCATTCCAATGGTGATTGCTTGAATATTTTGAACGCTTGCCTGAATATTTTGAACACCTTGTTGAAGACATGTCTAGAGGGATGCAAACTTCTATTGAAGTTCCATGAGGAGTCTGATATCCATTGGAAACACCACTTATAATGTACCAAAATGAAGATATAAAAATTATCTATCCAATGGCACTAATCTAGTAGCAATCTGAGCACCTTGTGAAAAGTTATGAACTGTGCAGTCTCACCGTCGTCCCGAAAAACCCCAAAAAAGGTTGATTTTAAATCAGCGATATATTCACTTCTGGAACTCTGATTTGGGTGATTGGTTTTTTTGAAATCAACTATTTTGAAAGAGAAACTCATATATTTAATTTGTTTGGCAAATTCGGTCCTCGTTGCTACAAAAAAAACCCTGAAAATAACATATTTCAAAATGTCAATAATTTTACTTCCCAGACTCCATTTTGAACATTTTTTTTTAAATGGGTGTTTTTCTAAGAGGAACTCAAATCTAAAACTAGTTTCGACAAATTTTGCACATAAATGTAAATAAATTGTCCAAAATGTTGCGGCCCTCTTTCTCTTCTCTAAAAAATATGAAAAAATAGAAAAACAAAATTGCCCACACTTCCTGCCTAGGAAAGTGCTCTGATACCAATTGTTAAGTACCAAATACTGAATACAAAAATATCACAATAAATCCACAGAACAATATAGGAGAAACCACACTTTATTATAATAAAACCCTTGTGGTAGGGCAACACCATACAATGGATCCTATTATGGAAGAGATCATCTCATGTTCACTTTCCTCTTCAAGGGGGCATCCTCCTATTGAGCTACCGCTCCAAATACAATATTTATCTTCATGTCTCATTACATTCCTTGAACCCCTTTATATAGTGTTACCTACCACCTAAGAACATTATAGAGGAGGAATATTCTAGAAGAAAAAGTCACCTCACATTTATTATATCTAACTATCATAGTGGACCTTATTTAATACTATAGTGGACCTAGCAATTGCAGCTCTCCTCCAAACCTATGCACAAAACTGGGCACTGTAGTGCGCACAATTGCTTCTCTGCAATTCTGAGACTGCCTGCCAGAATGAAGACTGGCCTCTTGTATTTATAGTAAATCTGGCTAACTACCTCGGTCGAATTCTCATTCTAGGTATCTATTTGTTCAGTATATATTATTTATTCTACCTGACTTCTTCTCTTGCAGGCTAATAACCTAATACAAGTTATCCTCTTGAGCCAACATGTCTTCTAGGGTTATTAGCCAACTCATTAGGGTTTCTTCTTGCTTTCTAGAATATTTTGTTCTCGTCAGGTTTACATGTGGAGGTAAATACCTCCTGCAGCTACCATAATATCAACACTCCCTCCTGGCTAGGGAGGTATTACAAGTAATGGTCTTGAGCACAAATATATCATTCACCTAGTAGCATCCACATAGTTGTATAGACTATCTCATGACTAGATCATGAGCACCATCATCACCATCAGTGTCATCAGCTACATCATCTCTCAAAACCATACTCTATCTGAGTAATGATACTCACTCCATAGAGTGACACAAGAGACATTCTTATAATCTAGAAGAGTAAATGTTATCAACCATTTTTTTTCTGGAAAATTTTTGTTCATTGATCATCCATCTAGCTGATAATCATTTTCAACATTGTTGATAGTCTTTAAGTTAATTGGGACAATATCATTCAATAGAACACAATTGTGTATATCCATAGTAGTACACAACTACAATCTAGTGGTACACTACCACACCAAGTACCACATAGATACTTGATCAAACAGTGGAACACATCCACCACAGTAGTATACATCTATTGTCTAGAAACATATGGTCTTCATAACAATCATCTGATATCAACCTGCACAGAAACAATGTTATGATATAAAATGAATAATCTGGGCCATTATTCCACTCACATCTGTGAGATTTGGAAGAGCATCTGCCTTCAGTAGGTAAAACATCAATGATGAGCTATATGGACTATTCTTCTCAAGAAAGGAAGAATGATTGTCCTAATTTTCTGAGCCTAGACCATTCCCCACCCTGGGCCATTCCTCTGACACTAAACAAAGTGTAACCAAGAGAGAATGAGTCTTCCCTAAGGAATGTTTGTCCCTAATTGTTGAACCTGGACCATTCCCCACCCTGGGCCATTCCTTCGACACTAAACAAAGTGCAACCTGGAGATAATGAATCTGCCCTAAGGAATGAATGTCCAGACCATTTCCAAAGGAAATGACTATCCTGCACCAACCTCCAAAACGGACCATTCCCCATGTTAACCGCAATGGGAAATCATTGTCTGACAAGGCGGGCCAGTATTCTTGAGTAACCCTCAAGAAGAGAGACCACCCTAGACCACTTCCCATGTTAACCACAATGGGAAGTCGATGTCTATGGTTGTTGTAGGAATATCTCCCTGCGGACAAGTAGATCTCCTCTTGAGAGCTAGACTCTTAACTCTAAGATAGAAGGTGCTTAACATGGACACTGACTTCCTTTTAGATCTAATCAAGCTGATGAACAAAAGAGAAGGAGGAAGGCATGTACCTTATGAACGTCATTTGTCCCTGCAAGGTCCAGGATGAGCTTCGATATTGAGCTCCTTGGTAGGTCCTGCAAGACAAACAAAAGTACAAAAGACTTCCTACTCTACTAAGATTAGCTAAAACATAGATCCATCTACTGCAGACAAAATTATTTGAAACAAGTACAAGTTTGAAAGAAACATGCTAAGCATTGATTGTGTTAATGAGAACAACAATGAAGGATACTTACAACAATAGATGTGAGTGCAGCAGCTTCATCAAGCTCTCCTTGTCCAAACCCTTGCYTAAACAGTCCACACACAAAATGTTGATGTTCCAAATGACATCTTCCTCATGAGATAATAAGTTTGGTATCTCTAAACTCCTCTCTCTCCCCCTCCTCCATGGAAATCCCTCATTATATAGGATCTGGAGGCTTAACCACCATGGAGAGGATCTCTCATCAGATCCACTAAGAAAGGGATCTCTAAGATATTTAGGGAGAAAATATCTCTTAAGGATTTTGGGGAGGAAATATCTCTCAAGGATTTTAAGGAGGAAATATTTCAACCATCCATGAGATCCTCCACCTTCCCTAAAAAATAGGAAACCAAATGTGAAGTGGATTCTCACACTTAATTACTTTATTTTTCATGAATATTAATAATAATTCATGTGCACTTGATTCTCACACTTAATCAATTTCTTTTCCATGAATAATAATAATAATTCATGTGTACTTGGTATTTTGGCCTTCATGTAATATATCCCTCCTCCATATTGACTAGGGATTGTGACATAGGTTATTCAATGGTGTCAAGGTGTATGAGACACTTATATGACACTTTACGACACTTAGGGCAAGGTACATAGGTGTGCAAATTTCATGTGTAACAGAATGCTCCCTAAAGTGTGAGGTCAGAAGAGAGAATGATGGCTGAAACACTTTACAAATATTTAAAGCAAGGGTGTGGACTCAGAGAACCTGGTAGAAGATGCAAACAAACATCCAACAAATATTATGACATGTTTCAAACCCAAGGCAGGCATACCTATGCTTGGGTGATAAAGACAAGATATGGTCGCCATAAAATACACTGTGGATCCATAATTATATTGATAAAAGGTATAGCCATCGAGGATACACTGTGGATCTATAATCCCATGACCTGAACTAATCGTAGCCATGAAGAATACACAGTGGATCTATGAGATGACAAGACATAGCCACAACCAATACAAAGTGGATCTATGTGACAATATATGTGTTAATGTTCAATAGAAACTCCGTCGCAACCTGGGAAAAGTACATATCAGAGTGATCACTCAACCCAGGGTCTTCTTACCAATCCTGATGTAGTACGAATCTAACCATGTGAATAGATGTCCTGATGTCGAACATGGCAGAAACCACTTGATTATCGGTCAATGATGTAAATCGTTAACAAGCGCGAGGGAATTCACCATTGATGTCAATGATTCCTAAAGTACTCTAGTACATTCCAATGAATGTGAATGGATGAGCTAAAGTCGAACATCTATGGAATCATCCGATCAGAGGTCAATGATGTAAACCCATTGTCGAACGTGAGGAGGACTTTCATTGAGGCATGCAGGTCCCAAAGTACTAACTGGTTTCTAAGTCTAGTTCTCGAATAATGTGTTGAAGTCAACAAGAATAGACTCGTCGTAGGAGGGCCTTGATGTATCCCCCATCAACGACACGAAATTGACACAGAGATGTAAATTGGTAGATCAAATGAACATGGACTGACATGGGTATTGAAACAAGATATTTTTGATGGCTGACTCTCGAGGCAGATACTTCCCTTGAACACTGAGGCACAACAGCAAAAACATGACATGGACCAAAACACGATGATGCAGTGGATACTGTGACTTTCGTAGGGTGACCCAAAGGAGTAAGAAAAACTCATAGGATTGGTTCAGTGTAATATGTGTGCAAAGACAAAGTGTCGTATTCAAGGGCAACTCTAAGAGTTATTGGTAATGTTCTCAAAAACTACTAGGCTTGCTTCCTTCAATTTTTCCCCCATCCAAATAGATGAGTACCTCTTTGTAATTTAACAAGCTCGAGGAGGGTAACACATGCTCGATATAACTTACCTTTGGTAAGTCCCTCTTCCTTTGTTTAACGAACTAGAACAAGTAAGGATTCAGTCCCGTATGGGCCCTTCAATGTATGATTGTTTAACGAGTCCAAAGAAGGTAAACTCGGTGGTTTTTCATATTTAGAGAGTCTGAAAAAGAACTTAAAGACGACTCCATTGTTGTCATTTTTCATAATGTTAGTCTCGCAAGGCCGAAAAAGAGATAAATTATCACTCGAAAGACGCCCTTTCAAACCTTTTAACAAGTGGGAAAGGAAGCAAGATCACTTGACAATCTTTTCACATTTAGAGAGTCTGAAAAGAGCTTAAAGAAGACTCCATGGGATTCATTTTTTGTATATCCATGCAAGCCCGAAAAAGAGATAAAAGGTTGCTCGATTACATTCTCATGTTTTTATGAGTGTGAGAAAGAACAAAGACTAAGCTCGGTACTCTGGCCCCAACTTTAAATCTAGTGGCTTGACTCCAGAATGATCATCAAAGGTTGGAGACATGCCCCCCAAGCTTCAATTCATTCACCGACTTTGAGGTTTTCACCAATTTCTGTGCTAGATGGAGAAAAAGGATATAGGTGGATGAAATGAAGGTTCAAAAACGAGACCTAACGAAAGACTCGACTCGACATCTATGAGATATGGCGAAAGACTCAACTTGAAGGGAGACGTAATTGTTTCATTTTTTAATGAGCTTGACACAGGAAAAGAACTATGCTCAAGGTTTCGGGTTCAATCCCAAGATTTTGTTTCATTTTTTAACGAGCTTGCTACAGAGAAGTAAACTATGCTCAAGACCTTTGTTTCATTTTTTAATGAGCTTGCTACAGAGAAGAGAAACTATGCTCGTGGCCTCTGTTTCATTTTTTAGCAATCTTTCTACAGAGAAGAGAAACTATGCTTGTAGCTTCTTCTTGATCATGGCTTCCAAGAGGATAATGCTCTGGAAGGACACCATGTCAAGGGACAAAACTTGGTCATGGCTTCCAGGAAATCTTCACTGGATGGAAGAAAAATTCTCTGGAAGGAACACATGTCGAGGTTCTTGATAGGGGTAAGGAGATCAGGGTCCACTAGCCCTACTGAAGAGATCACCATGTCAACTACTGGATCTAAATCATCGGAAGTTGAAGTCATGGGAGATAACGCCACATAATTAACATGGGGCAGGGGTGATACTGTCTGCATATAAAAACCATTTAGGGAGGTAATCCAGTCAAGACCGATGAATGAAAGTTGATCAATAGTCACAATTTTTCCATCGTGAGGGAAAGATATCACACAAAAAAGAGTGGATACAATAGCTTTCAGGGAATAGACATAATCCCGCCCAAGGAGTAAAGAGAAATCCAAGGGATATCAGAATACCATGACATCAATAAAGACAGTTTTCCCTCCCAAAGTTATTGGAAACTAAGGAAGGGTCCCTAAAGGTTGACTAGTTCTTCTTTTAAAAGCTAACAGATTCTGTGTAACCGGCGCAAGTTGAGGACAACCCAAAGTGTGCCAAGAAACAGAGGACAAAATACTAACGGACGCACCTTAATCTATCAACGTTTGAGGAACATCCTGACCACAAACTTGTATTGTAATCTGGAAAGGACTGTGAGAGGGAAGACGAGGTCCAGTTAGCGCACCCCAATCAAAAAGGATGGCCTCATTACTTGGAGGGGTTTTCACAGGAGAAGGAGGAATGCCCCTCGGCACAATAGATTTTGTATCAAAGAGAAAAATGTGGGCAGTATCGGGTTTACTCTCTAGAGGGAGAGTAGGATCGACCGATGATGGGGTCAGATCGACCATGTTGGCACTCTTCAGAGGAAGAGCGGGATTGACCAATGATGTAACTGGAACAACCACTTTGTCACTCTTCAGATGAAGGGTGGGACTGACCGAGGAAGGGACTGGATCAGTCACTTTGGCACTCCTTAATGGAAGAGTGGGATTGATCGATGATGTAACTGGAGCAACCACTTTGGCATTCTTCGGATGAAGGGTGGGACTAACCGAGGAAGGGAATAGATCAGTCACTTTGGCACTCATCAAGGGAGGAGTGGGATCAACCGAGGATGAAAATGGATTGACCACTTGGGTTACACTCTTTTGATGAAGAGTGGGGCTAATAGATGAAGGAAATGGATCAGCTACCTGGGTTTGTGGTTCAATCGAGGAGGAAACTAGATTGACCAACTGATCAACCGGACTGACCGGAGATGGAACCGGATTGACCAGTCCATCAACTAATGATGGGTCGGGGGAAATCTTACGATAACCTTTTGGAAGTTGAAGTTTTTCCAAAAGAGAAGAAGCCTCATTCATACGAGGACAAAGGTGAGAGTAATGATCACCTTTGCATAACATGCAAGAGAACTTGACAGTTTCTTCTTCTTACCAACCTTAACATCACTAGTTGATGGGGTATCATCGACACAACCAGCAAAGGCCGATGACGTGGAGCACCACATTTCTAAGACCTTGATAAGACCAGGGCAATCCCTCATAAAGTGGTCACCCTTACAAAGGTTGCAAGGGAATTTGGGTTTCAGATTCTTCATTGTAATCTTGTTGACCTCATCAACACTCCCAGTACTATTAGCAGTAGTTAGTTGCTTGGATCCAACATAAGATGTTGTTGTAGCTTTGGTCTTTTTCAGGCTCTTATTCTTCTTCTCTTTCTATTTCTTCTTCTTCTGATCAACCTAGCTACTTGTTTTAGAGATTTCGCTAGGCGAAGAAGGAGAAATGGAAGGAGACTTAATGGGCGAAGAAGGAGAAAATTCGACGTGAGGTTGATGTGTGGGTGGTGTACTGACATCTAAAGTATTTGTGCAACTGAAAAATTGGGAGGAATCAGGATCACCAGAGTGGGGAACAACCAAACTGGTAATCCGATGGTGAGTCCTAAAAGACTCTGTGTGGCAATATACAGAGGACCAAAGTTTCCAAAAGAAGGAAAGGTGTAAGGTTCCACGGGACAAGGGGTTCCTCCATTGGTACTCTCGAGATTCGATGCCATTAACACAAACTAGACCTAAGGTCTACTAAGTAAAACAAACAACACACGATATGAATCTGAGAAGCAATCAATCAAACAAACCTTGCTACGATGAAACCACTAGTTGGTAATGAAATCCAAAGTCGCGAGATCAAAATAAGAAGGGGCGGGGATAGAGCAGGTGGATTAGTTACGTTGGTGACCTACTTAATGGACTTACGCCTTGGTGTAAGCTTCCACACAGTAATTGTGGATTTACCCTCCAAGGAGCTCGAGTGAGTTTGACAAACATTTGTTCCAGGTACAGTGAGACTTCCCTTCACCGTCACCTTGTGGGACACCTTAAATATTGTGGCTACTAAGGTCACCAACTCGCATTCAGCCCCTGGGCAGGTACAGTCGACAGTCCAGTCCGAACGTAAGGGCAGGGTATCTAGCTCGAAATCAACTTGAAAGGCTTCCACTCAACATTGTGGGTATACCTTCAAGTGACCCCCATAATACGATCCGACTATTACAATTAGTCAAACCATGGAAGGATAATCTTTGTAGCTCTCCCGAGTGTGATGTCATGCGTAACCCTTGTGTGAGAGGGGGATCCCAGAAAGCCTATACGATAATTGGATTTCACTCTCCTTACCACAAGATGCTAAGTTTGTTTGATAGCTTTGGAAAGTTATCCTTTCAACCTATTCCAAATCCCTACACCTTAAACTAATGTAGGTTTGCTAACAAAGATGTAAAAAGTCTGATAAATTTTAGTTAAGCGTTGATTTTAGTGGTTTTTTTTACTCAGAAGTGTATGAGAGTGAAGAATGATAATATTATGACTTAGTTCCCAAAATATGCACAAGAAATGATAAGCAGTCTTTTCTTTCAATGAATGTCTATTTTAAGGGAAGGAGAAAGATTTTTCTTTCACTTTCAAACACCAAGATGCAATGACCTCATGCAATAGTCCTCAATAAGGAATCCAATGAAATGATAAAATGTTTATATGTGACCGATAACCAATAGATGTAAAGCTTCCTATGCTAATCGGACTTCAAGAGTTGTGAGATTTAAGGAATCTGGAAGCAAACTTCACATAAACCAAAAAACACCCTTGTTGTGATCAAACAAGAAACAAAAAGCCAAAAAATCAAAAGGAAGGAGAAAGAGCTTGGACAAGATGACTCAAAGATCAAAAAGAAAAGTAGAAAAGACCTTTGAAACCCCTTACAAAGTTTTCACTCATTCAGACAAACGAGAAGAAAATGACAAATTGCCTCCAAATCATGAAGGACAAATTGCAAAGTAAGGACAAATGTCAAAAAATACAAACAAAAGAGGATGAATCCGTAGCAAACAGGGTATTGAAGGCCAATACCAAGATGGACTGAAAGTATGAGACCCTGAGCAAATGTAAAAAGTAGAAACTGAACCCAAAAAATTGAAAAATCAAAGGATTTTCATAAAAAAAAAGGGGAGCGCTCTGCTGTAAGGGGCACCAGAGCATTATAACGCTTTGTTTAAGACCTACAGGGAGCACTGGTGCTCTGATAACAAGGGCATGGGAGCGCTCTGCTTCAAAAACTTAGGAAAAATTCCAGAAACTCAAAAAATTCAAGAAACTTCAGCCAATCAGGGTGATCATGATGTAATACAAAATTCTATATGGAGAATATCAAATGAGTGGGAAAAGTGCCAAGACAAGATCTGGGAAAGGACAACCAAAATTGAAAGCTTCAATTAATCCCCAGTGGAGTCGCCAATTTCTGTTGTAGGAAAATCTCCCTGCAGGCAGGTAGATCTCCTCTTGAGAGCTAGACTCTTAACTAAGACAGAAGGTGCTTAACATGGACACTGACTTCCTTTTAGATCTAATCAAGTTGATGAACAAAAGAGAAAGAGGAAGGCATGTACCTTATGAACATCGTTTGTCCTTGCAAGGTCTAGGATGAGCTTCGATCTTGAGCTCCTTGGTAGATCCTGCAAGACAAACAAAAGTACAAAAGACTTCCTACTCTACTGAGATTAGCTAAAACATAGATCCATCTACTACAGACAAAATTATATGAAACAAGTACAAGTTTGAAAGAAACAGGCCAAGCATTGATTGTATTAATGAGAACAACAATGAAGGATACTTACAACCATAGATGTGAGTGCATCAACTTCATCAATCTCTCCTTGTCCAAACCCTTGCTTAAACAATCCACACACAAAATGTTGATGTTCAAAATGACATCTTCCTCATGAGATCATAAGTTTGGTATCTCTAAATTCCTCTCTCTCCCCCTCCTCCATGAAAATCCCTCATTATATAGGATCTAGAGGCTTAACCACCATGGAGAGGATCTCTCATCAGATCCACTAAGAAAGGGATCTCTAAGATATTTAGGGAGAAAATATCTCTTAAGGATTTTGGGGAGGAAATATCTCTCAAGGATTTTAAGGAGGAAATATTTCAACCATCCATGAGATGCTCCACCTTCCATAAAAAATAGGAAACCAAATGTGAGGTGGATTCTCACACTTAATTACTTTATTTTTCATGAATATTAATAATAATTCATGTGCACTTGATTCTCACACTTAATCAATTTTTTTTCCATGAATATTAATAATAATTCATGTGTACTTGGTATTTTGGCCTTCATGTAATATATCCCTCCTCCACATTGACTAGGGATTGTGACATAGGTTATTCCATGGTGTCAAGGTGTATGAGACACTTATATGACACTTTACGACACTTAGGGCGAGGTACCTAGGTGTGCAAATTTCATGTGTAACAATGGTACATCAGCAATCTGGACCATTTTTCGAACTGGAAAATGTCTGTTCGTCAAAAATCTCATTCCACTTTCCAAACTGGAAAGAATCTGCTCATCCTAGACCATTTTTCAAACTGAAAAATGATTGACCATCAATCAATAATACATCAGTTCTCCCTCCCAACCTAGGAGTCATCTCTTCCTTTTTCAATAAGGAAGTCGTCTCCACGAGCTCCAGCTTGAGTACACAAACTCTTTCATCTTGGATAGAATCTTTACCAAAATGTTTTCTTATCTTCTCATTTGTGGAGATATGTATTGGAGAACCACTTTCTCCTTTATGGACTTCATCATGGATAATGTAATGATTGATTTCAAATTTACTTCGGTCTGGAACACTGGTTTTCTCTGAAGGCTTCATCTAGCTCTGATCAATAAAGTATATCATTGTTGGAAAAATGGAACATATCCATGTGGCACTTCTTCTGTCATCATGAAATCTGATCTTCCGAGTAATCATCTTGATACAATATCTCTGTTATAGAAAATCTTCACCATGCTTATGTTGTGCACTGGAGGTTCTCCACCAAGTTATCTTCTTCCATATGCATACAAGGGTCTCTTTCTGGTATGCTTCAATGTCTTGAGGTTGTTCTTCATACGCTCTTGGTTCAATTTCTCTGGAGAACAGTCTTTGCATTCATTTGATGTAGAACTCAAACCCATGGATATTGTGGATGATATAAAGACTCATGTAGAGGTATGTCTGGTTTATTGGAACAAGTAATCATCATAGTCTTCTCCCTCCATCTGGGAGAACCTCTAGTTCTGGATCTTGCACTGCTTGCATATATACATTGTTCTTCATCACAGCTTTCAGTTCCTCTATTTAATTGCTTTTATTGAGCATATCAAGTTGGTAATCTTGTGATTCTTAATACAGTGACTGGTTTTTCTGGTTTGTCTTTCTTTCTTGGAATCTTCATGTTCTTCCTGATGTTTTTCTTTAGTTCTTGGGTCCATGGAGTTTCTTATATATTCCATGCCCTAAAGATTCCACTTCTTCCTTTCATTATAGAATAATGGATGTGGATGGACAACTGGGGATACTTTAAGGCTTCTTTTCGAAGAAGACTTCTTCTGAGGTTGAACTAAACACGTACTGTCTTTCATGGCTGTTACCATGGATACATACTTCATCATATTCAATGGATCATAGGATTAGCTCCCTCCTAATCCTTGCTTCATGTATGAGTGCATATAATCGGCTCCCTCCATCTAACAGAGTCCACGCTTCCGTCTGCATCCTTATTGTCTTCTGCAATATATAATTGTCTCCCTCTGTCTAACAGAGTCCATGCTTTTGTCTTATTATCTTCTGCAAAACACCATAAGTCTTTCTCCAATTTCCTCTTGATTGTTGACTTCTTTCTGTCTTTGCTTCTTCTAAGTCTCTTCATGATTGATTATGATTTCGGCTTTCCTTGTATAATGATAGAAATCCTTATATTGTTGTTCTTCAATAGGCATAGTTCTTCTTGGAACACATTATCTTTCGAGAGATAGATATACAAGATATGTACAAAGATGATGCAAACAAGATATGTACAAGAACTAAGAGGAGTATTGTTACCTTCAGAAGAAGAAGTCTCTTTCAGCCTGCTTAGTCTTCTTTGTAGGTTCATTTTCTTCGACAACTGATGCTTCGTGTTTCTCCTTCCTTTTCTTTAGTTCGGGACAATGATTCTTGTAGTGACCATACTTTCAATAGTTGAAGCATTGTATTTATGAAATATCTTTCTCTTGATTTGGCTTCCTCCTTGAACCAAACTTCCTTTTGTTCCTAAAATTATTGAATCTTGTTGTGAAGGCTTGATCATCGTACTTATTTTGGGGTTTATCTTTTGCACTAGTCCTGGATTATTCTTGAGCACAGTAAGTCCAAAGTTCTTCAAATGTAGGATACTCCTTCCTTGTGTTCATGCTTGCGG
>ML776983.1:1404000-1441456 GCA_009831015.1 Picea engelmannii
TTGTAGTTGATCTCTTAACTGGGAGATCCTCACAAAGTATGATGTTATGCTATCATCATCATTCATCTTCATGTCACAGAGCTCATTCTTTAGACTCATTATTTGTCCAATGTTTCTAACTGAGAAGAGGTTTGTTAGGGCATCGTACATCTTCTTCGATGAGTCAAGATGGGATATGTAGGGTATCAAGTGGTATTTTATAGAGTCCACTATGATACTCATGGCATTGATGTCACCATCTTTGAACTTCTCCATAACTACAACGTTCTGCGGTTCCATCTCTTTTCCTTCTTCAAACTCTGGTTCCATGATCTTTCCTTTCACTATATCCAACACTTTATTCTTGGCAAGGATGAGGTCAATCCTTGTCTTCCACGCTCTGAAGTTAGAAGCTCCATATAACTTGTTCTATGTCTTCATAGAGTAAGTCATGGCTGCCTTGACTTGGTCAACCCTAGATTTGACCAAAAAACTCAAACTTGACGTCTTGGCTTGCTGAGAGGACCAGGAGATGCACTAGGCTATGGCGCACTGAACTATCCAAAAATTAGGTCAATCCCTTCACTTAAGGTGCCTCAACAAGAGAATTAGGGTTTCTGCAACTGCACCTGCTAGTAACCCTAGCGGTAGTGCTATGGTGACTGCTCCTGGTAGAAGCTCTAGTGGCAGTTCTTCAACGAGCTTAATATCCTTACGGCTATGTTTCCTTCGAGTGGTTAGACTGAATGAAGGAGGTGTTGGCCCATAACCTATTAGAATATGAATGAATGTGCTCGTTTTACCATTGACAATATTGCTATTGTCACCCAATCATAGGTCGAAGCCACCCTCCGAGCACCTTAACCTTGACAAAGAATCACTCTGGAAGCAAACCCTAGGCTAGATAGCCAAACAAGGGGTAGCGCACCTTTCCCCAAGGATAGCGCACCAACAAGAGTTGATCAGATAGTCCAAACCCTAACCAAGAGATAATCTAAGCCAAACGTGATCTACTAGCTGTAGCAACTGCAATAGCAGCTCTCCTCCAAACCTGTGCACAAAACTGGGCACTGCAGTGCACACAAGTGTTGCTCTGCAATTCTTAGATTATATATAATTTTTTATTTTTAAATTTAATAAATAAACTTTTGAATTTATTTTTTATCGTCTTTCTTAATTGGTTTTACATCATCTTCTACTATCTTCCTTGATGTGTGACCATCAACACATAAACCATCTTGGTAATATCATTTAATCTTTCTTGACTTGTTAATCTTTCTTAATTTGTTAGTAAGCAAGCAATTTGATATTACGATATAATTTGGGTACCCATTAACATTGTAAGTGGACTAAAAATTCTTTTGTAGTATGATAGTTCACAACCTAACTTTGTATAATTGAATTACAAGTTTGATATTGTGATATAATTTGGGTACTCTTAACGTTGTAAATGGACTAAAAATTATTTTGTTGTATGATGGTTCACAACCTAACTTTGTATAACTGAATTACAAGTTTTGAAATTTAAGATTGTTATTGAATCCAACAGAGTAAAGTAAAGAGTATTCCATGCTTAGTTTTACAAGTCACAAAATGCACTTTTTTCATATTAACCTCTTTTAACCAGCGCAAGAATGTGGGCATTGGGAAAACATTATGAAGGAAAACATTCTCCACAACTTACATAAAACCTCGACATCATTTGACACATAATTTTTTTATTACTTATATCCAAGTTCTAATTTGTACACTTCCAAGTTCTAATTTGTACACTTCAACGTCCTACACACTTTCATAATTTGTGCACATTCAATGTTTGTACACTAATATTTATTGAGACCATTACACATGCATACCAAATAATAGTACATGACACACAAAGAGATAAAACAATGACTAATAATTAAAAAAATGAACAACTTTGAACGATATAGTGAACATTTTATCAGTGTATGTATGCTTGAGATAAAGCAGTGACTAATAATTAAAAAATTGAAAAACTTTTAACAATGTAGTGAACATTCTATCACTGATATGTATGCCTATATAGAAAATGTATAGCATCAACGATTTTCCTTCTCTCTTACACTCTTTTTTATAAAGCATTGTATAGAATATTTTAAAAAAAAAATGTATTTTTTGAGACTTATTCTTTATTAACATTGTAAGTGTAATACATATTTCTGTTTAGTTATTGTATATATGTTTTAAGTAAAAAAATGTTTGTCTTTTTTATATCTTTTCTTTTCTCTTAGTTAAATTCGGTTGACTGGATCACTCATCTTTTAACAAAAAAAAAAAAAAATCAACAAACTATCGATAGTATCCAACATTGTTTGAACATATACTAGAACAAGAATTCCATAGCTTCTATTTTCTTTTCATTGAGGAACTCATAGTACATGAATACTCCAGTTGGAAGGCTCAACGCTTCTTTGGACAATTTGTCTGCTTTTGAGTTCAGCTCGCAGAGAATGTGAAGGAAAGAGAGCCTCTCAAAGACACGACAAGTGAGCTTGATACCCCACATAATATTTTGAAGCCTAATATCTTGCGTTAAGTTTTTTTCGTTTGCCCAATCTATCACCATCTTTGAATCCCCCATCACCTGTAATTTCCTGACATTTTTTTCTTTCGCTATCTCTAGAAGGGTCCATAAGGCTATAAATTATGCTCGGTTGTTGGACCCTGGCCATGGCGTGTATCTAATTAAAATATAGTAATTATGACCGATGTAAAGAACCACCTCGACTCCCCAATTAGGAGGATGGCCCTAACTGGCACCATCGAAATACCCCCAAGGGGTACTATAGTCTATTTCAGGGAGCAAAGGGATCTGTTGGGTCTTTGTTTTTTGTTTATTCATAAATTCCATCATTTTCCCAGTTGTCAAGGTTGTCGTCACTTCCGGGGGGACAAGTCTATCTTTGTGAATATTTGAATTGCAGGCCCACCATAGATTCTTGACAAGGATGCTCAGTAAGTTGGCGTAAAGATTGATTGACCTGTCCAAAAGTCAATCTTTGACACATTCCTCCAAACTCGATTTATTCCAGACGATTTTGACATGTAGCTTTTCTTTAACCGAGTGAAAAACCTATGTTGCATAAGGACAATGAATAAACGGGTGAGGAATTGTTTTAGAGCTTGCTTTACATAGAGAGCACCAGTTGGGCCCGTTCCATCCCCTTTTGATGATATTCTCTATGGTTAGTAATTTATTGTTTGAGGCAAGCCACAGGGTAAGATTGCATCTAGGTGGGGCGTTGATTTTCCACATTTTACCCCACCACCATTTTTTTTCTCCCAAATAGTGCATATCAATCCAAGCTTTGTAACCAAGTTTCGTTGTGAAAGATTCGTTCTTAAAAAATTTCGTCTAAACCAAGGAGTCTGTCGTGTCCTCATTTAAAAGAATGTGGTTTTCGCATAACTTTCCCACGTAGGAGTTCCATTCACAGGAAAAGGGTCGAATACAAAAGGTAGATGGAAAAACAATCTGTCCCATAGGCTATTTTTAGCGTCGTGGACGTTAAAAAAAAATTCTTTCTTCTTCTTTCTTTCTTTCATCATGGAGATCCTTGGAGAGATTTAAAGCAACTGCAGAGATCCATCCTGGGCAACCTTTTGGTTACGGGAAGCCGGTTTTGACATCTTTAAGGAATATTTTATGTATGTAGGTAGGTAGTATTGGTTTAGTTATATTCATTATTTCAATATCATAACTTTTTTTTTTTTTAAAGGATATTTTCTAAAAAAAATTCTATGGCAGATTGACATCCTTGTATATATGTTTTGAATTGAAACAACATCTTCTTGTAAATTTATGGAACTACTTATTTCAAAAACTGTAAGGCTTATACTGCCAAATGCACTGGCAAAGACAAAACAATGTACTGGCAAAGAAAGCATGACAGCTGGACAAAGATAGTTTCCTCAAACAAATGGTCCGGCAAAGAATTGCGTAACAGCTGGACAAAGATAATTTCTTCAAACAAATGGTCTGCCCGACCCAGATTTGATGGTCCGGCAAAGAAATGTATGACAGCTGGACAAAGATAGTTTCTTCAAACAAATGGTCTGCCCGACCAAGTTTTTGATGGTCCGGCAAAGAAATGCGTGATAGCTGGACAAAGATAGTTTCTTCAAACAAATGGTCTGCCCGACCAAGTTTTGATGGTCCGGCAAAGAATTCCGTGACAGCTGGACAAAGATAGTTTTCTCAAACAAATGGCCTGGCCGACCAAGTTTTGGGTAAAAGCCCTTTCTTTTTGCATGACAGCTGGACAAAAACACTTTTCCAAACCAGTGGTCTGATACCGACCAAGTTTGGGGTAAAAGCCCTTCCTTTTCCATGACAGCTGGACAAAGACACTTTTCCAAACAAGGGGTCTGATAGTTTACAAGTTTTGAGTAAAATACCAAGTGAGAGACAGTTGGACAAAGATAGTTTCACCAAACAAGTAGTCTGGCCGACCAAGTTTTGGGTAAAAACCCTTCTATAAAAAGAAAGAAATGCCAAAGTGAGAGCAATGGCTGGGCATAAATATTGTATAAATTATATTTTTAAATTTATAATATTTGATGTTTTTAGTTTAAATCTTATATGTTTTCGTTATGTTTTTGGGATTTTTTTGTTTAATTTTGTTTAAAATTTAGTAAAAAAGTGTTGGATCTGTAGATTTTAGTGGTTAAGTTTGTATAATCTAAGTACTTTGGAGTTTTTCAATATGCTTAATTCATTTATGTATTTAAAAATGCAATTTAAACAACAGAAAATTATGATTTTGTCTAGATTTATATTGTCGAATTTTGATTAAAAAAAAAATCAAAACTTAAAACAATTAAACACCTATGTAATATATAAGATTTAAATATACTTCTTCTCTACAATGCTAATTCAAAAAATTCTTTTGATTTGATAATTTAAACTCTTTAATAATTTTGCTTCACCCATGTTAACTATATAAATTAATTTTAAATAAAAAAAATCTGAGGCAGGTAAAATGCAAAAATATTAAATAAATGAAAATAGCCCTGTAATAAAAATTGTATCATGCTCAGAAGTTATATTGAAAGCCGAGGCGTAAATATTAAATTGTGATCAATTATTCCAAAATGTTTGGGGTACTGTAGAGTACCGCCTTTTGCTTGCGTTTTCAGCTGCCGTCACGGTTGATCGAACACTCGACATAACGTGCAGTAATTTCCATGTTATCCACTACGCTGCCGAGGACCAACCGCCCAAATTATCCTTTTTTATTTACAAAAAGTAGAGACTACTAGAAACAATAATATCAATTTTCAATTAAAATCATATTCCTTTGGTTCTTGTTGTTAATGATAAATTGGAGAGGTTGTGGATGGACCCACATGTGGTTATTGAATATACATTCTCTTTCTTCCTCCAATTTAGATATGCTTGATGAGTTGATTTTGTGCGGATTATGAGATAAATAATGTTGGAGGATATCACTATAGAGGTCATAATCTCCTTATCACATAATTGTGTAGTAGAATCTGCAAGTTGTAGTAAAAGAGTTTTGAATATACAATATGAGTGTCACATTATATTTTTCTTTTTTTATTTGTTGAGGCTTTCTCAGCGAGCCTTGGGCATAGAAGTATTGTCAAACCATGCAATGTTGTTTGGATTATCGCAAATGTGTTTCATTTTGGATTTCTCGTCAATTTCAAGGGTAATGCATTGTTAGTTGCCTTGTTCTCGATAAAATTTGGGATATTGTTTGGATTTATGCTTTTGCTTAATCCTTTGAGCAAATCTTTGGGCATCTACAAGTGTATGAATAGTTAGGAACTCTAACTAATTGGTGTAATATTCTCAAGTACTATAGTACAAGATTCATTTCCTCTTCTTTGATGAATAAATGAACCCTGAGTGCATTGAAGCCATCTATGTAATCTTTTGTAGATTGATGATAGTGTTGTTGTAGTTGTTTCCACTTCATGTATTGGTCCTATTTGTCTCAAAAGATAATACTTTTCATGCATTGCCTTCATGAAGTTGTCACCGTGCATTGTTCAAACTATAAATATGAGGAATAATGTGATCAACCACTATTGAGTTTATTATTCATTTTGCAACTTCGTCTTGCACTTCAAACTTGATTGATTCTATTACATCAATGGGAGCAATTCACCCTCCACAAGCTTCAAGAGATTTTGCTTCATCAAAGCATTATGAATAAACAAATTCTAGATGGAGTAGCTCTTACCATCTAGTTTAATGTCGAGAAGAGAAATGCTTGAAGATGATGCCATCACCCCTCACTCAATGAATCTACACATAGTTGAATACAACATTTTTGTCAATATTCCAAGTTTGAACAAACTTGGCTTTGAGTTAAACAATCAACTCTAAGATCAAAGAAACCTCAATTTTGATATTGAATACCAATTTCTAAAATTGAACATGGCTTTGATACCATGTAATAAATTTCAACGCTCCTACTTTTGGTGTTGATGCACCAAAATTTTGGAGGCAAAGTTGTACTAGCTTGTTGCACATCCTGATAAAGAGGTCCAACTATTATTAGCTCTAATATAAGTATGACTTAAGGCTCATGACACAACCAACAAAACACACTTAATTTTCCTCGTGGATCATTATTTCTACCATAGTAATCCAAAACACTCTTTTTTTAGAGTAAATTGAATCACAACAATGCACATTGATCTTATAGATAGTGTCCAAGTTCAAATTGTTCTAAGAAACTAAGAAATGAAGCTTCAATGCTAAGCCTCGACAGTTAGCTCGATTGGACTTGGAACCAGACATGGAACCTCTAAGAGTTGGGAGGTCACATGTTCGACTTTCTCGATTCCCTTGGGGTTGGGCACTGTAATTAATGATGGCAATTTACTTTGTTACCATCTGTGGATCACAAGAAAGTGTTTGGAGGTTTTTTCACAAGGTTTTCCTTGGAAAAAAAATAAAGCTTCAAGTACTAAAAGGAATATAAAATATCTCATATAAACATCTACTCACATGGATAATAATTCATCACAAAATATACATAGGTACTTAGGGATTTGTAGAAAATCTAACTTGGTTAAATAAAACAATAAATGTACAATGAGATTACAATAGAGTACAAGTTTTTCTTTAATGGCACAAGATCTTAGATTGTATGGTTCAATGGCCCACACATACAACATTTTTATATCTATTAAGCTCACAAATAAATTCTTTATAGTTTTATGGCTTATTGATACAAATATCTATCACTTGTAACAACTCAATTTGATTATTTATTTATCACGATTGTTAATTTAAATTTAATTAATCATTAAAGTAAATTCAATGAGTCTTTTTATTATTTTATTATTAAAAAGGTAGGTGAAGTAATTAATGGGGGGATAAGGTTTTTGAGGAATTAATGGGGGGATAAGGTAGTTGGGGAATTGAATGAGGGAGAGGGATTCGAGAGAGGGGGATAAGGAAGAGGGGAGAGGAATTGGAGAGGGAGTCATTTTTTTGTTTTTTTTTTAGTTGGGGGATTGGAGAAGAAGGAGGACGAAATTCTGAAAGAGAGAGGGAAGAAGGAGGAAATTGGAAGAAGAAATTGTTTTGGGGAACTCTCATAGGGGCACTGTTGTTGCTGGGAACTTTGGGCTCTGGGGCCAGGATTCATGTAGCTAGGGAGCCAGAGATGTTGTTCCTAGTTGGTTGGGAGGTAAATATTCAGTTTGGGCAGTTGGACAAGAACAAGAACAAATAGGAAAGGGGATAAATCAACCAACCTGTAGGTAGATGTATGTATTTTACCAGTTGGTATGTTATCATTATGTTGTTTTTATTATGCTGTCTAATTTATTTTGTTGTCTATTTACCAACTTATTTCTTGCATAAAGAAAAATTCTAAACTAAATTGCAGTCGTTTCAGTAGAAGATATATATATATATATATATATATATATATAGGCCCTGAAATAGGAAGGCCTTACAAATGGTATCAGAGCCCGGTTTCAAAACTAAAACTTGGGCTTGACCACCCACATAATTGTACAATCTGTTCCCAAACCCATAACCTACATCCTAGAAACCCTTTATTTACAGCCCATAAAACCTATGAAGACTACCCAGAAGAACCTTATTCCAACCACCTATACTATTCTTCACCTACGTAGACAGAAAATTAACAAAGTTAGATTTAGAAATATTGTAAAATAAACAAAAGATTATGAAATATATATGTACTAATTACTATATACAAAAGGAAACCAATCAAAACCTCGACAAAATATGCACACCTGTAAAAAAAGGGGGGGGGCAAATCTTGGAGCTTATTAGCTCCATAGTTTTGCAAAATGAGTTGAGTAAACGCTCGTAAAGGAACAAAAAGGAAAAGAAAATCAGGCCAAAAGATTTAGAGAAGAAAGGGATAAATTTCCAGAACTTATTTGTCTTGTCCATTGCATCTTTAAGATTTCTCTCTATCTGTTTTATGCATCTTCTATAGTTCCGTATTTTCCAGCAAAATTCTCGGTTTATATTTTTGTTGAAACTCATTGGAAATCCACTAGTTTTAAGCTATACAATTGGGACGCATTTGAGCTGCAGTGTATTGTGGGATTTTGTTATCAATCTTCCTAGTTTTATGCAATTTTCGGTGTTTCATTTAAAAAAAAAATATTAGTTAAAGATTCCCCAGAGTTCCTATTAAATCATTGGACACGAGCTCATGTCTCGTGGAGCTATTACGTCTACAAACAAGATAGACCCAAACTTGTAACAAAAAAAGGAAGCTAAAACCCTCTATTTTCCAAGGATCTAGCATTGAATCCCTTCAAGCACATCTATTACCCTAAACGTGAACTAAATTTTGGAAATTTTTTCACAACTGTCACTCTACTTTCAACCCTCTAAAACGAAATATGTCCTCCAAAATAAGAACAAAAGTTAGGGAAACCTCTAAATGATGGGTGCACGTGCCTTATAAATGGAATTTCTTCACATTTGAGTCATCATGGAAGCCCTAACAAAATATTTAGCCCTAAAAAAAAAGACTGAAATAGAGAACATACAAAACACACACAAAAAAATTTTGAATTAAAAGGTCTCGATTTACCACTTCAAGAGCCGAGCGGTCGTATCCAGGGGAAGTCAGGGATATCCCTTGATGAATTGTAAGAATCTAATAAATCTATCACCCATTTACGAACACACAACCTTCTGATCTGGAGTCCACTTTGTTGTTTTTCCTCTCCTCGCTACTACAAAAATCGTCGCCTGTGGTGATGCCATAAAGTATGGCCCGAGATCAGAGAAATATTTGGCTTTAGCGACCCTGTGGTTGTGGTCTCATTTCTACACCGCTTCCTCTTCTATCCGAATTTCCCTCCATATTCCTTACGGCCTGCAGGGGGCTCAGACAGGGCCCTATTTCTTCTTGTTGTTGTTGATAGCCCAAGTGGATATATGAAGAAGGGAGACCTGGGCATTATCCAGGGATTTAAGGTGACTGAAAGTGTGGAATAAATAACACATTTGCAATTTGTGGATGAGACCACTTTGATGGGAGATGCATTGATGAGAGAAGCGGTTTCCTTGAATAATTTCCTAGAAACCTTCAGGTCGTGAAGACAAAGCTCAAGCCACAAAGGCAGCGCATACAAGAAGCATAATCGTCGCCCAAAGGGAATCAAACTCGGGTATCTCACGTGCAACAAGAGCCAGAGAACCAAGAGTCTCACAAGAGATAAACATACACTACAAGCATCGAGGGTCAAGTTACAAGGCAATTCTTATACAAGAGGCGTCCAGGAGGGAGCCCACAAGGGGCCAATATATTACGCAGTGCAAGCATACGGCTCCCAAGGAGACAATGATTACCAAAGCGTTGAGATTTAAGGCTCTTTCTTGCCTTGTCACGATATGAACTCTAGCCATTCTATTTGGTATTTTCATAAATTACCACTTGCCTCTACTAAGCGCCAATATGTAAGGAGAAAGCCCACAAGGGGCAAGAAACCATGTTGATCATTAACATATGCCCTACTATTTTATCTAACTACTATGAGGGTTTTCAATGGTTGGGCTAAGGCCGAAACTAATTAGGCCAAGTAATACAAGTGACTGATGGATGCCTAAGCTAAACTAAACTACCCCTCCCTCTCCCAAACTTCTCATGTGCTCAGAAGAAATGGATGGGCAAGGAAGAAAAGGACAAGCTTACGACCACCTCTTGCAAGAAACTGGAGATTGGAAGGGCTTCCGCCTTCTGAGGGCAAGGCTCCTCTCCCATCATGCGATGACATAGTCCTCTCTATTGCACCAACATCATTCCTACGGTGCATAAACCTCCCCCTTTCTGCTAACAAGGAGATGGAATAGGAAAATATTTTGATAATAATCATGTTGCCACAACTTGATTTTCTCCCATTTCGAATTGTGTGCAAATGTGGGTAAGGCACGTGGGCCTCATGTGAGGTCGAATGTTGCCTAGAAACCCTAAAACCCTCTGCCCTTTAAACAAAACAAAAAATTAAATTAAAATTATTATTATTATAAAAATAATCTTTTTTTTTCATTGTATTATATATATATATATATATATTTCAAAATTCTAAATTAAATTTGATGTTTTTTTTATTGGTGATTCTCTTTATTTAAAATAAATTTCAAAATTATAATAAACATGCTTCCGACATAATTAAATTGATTTTTTACAATATATTATTTTTTTATATAATTATTAAATTACAAATTTGTTTTAGTTTTATTTGTTATATAGAAAATTATAAAGTTTTAGATTTTTTTTTTATTATTTTTTAATGGAGTTAAAATTCTTTTGAATTCGTTAACTTATTCAAAAAAAAAATTGTTATTTATTAATGTTATTAAGGGGATTGTGGTTGATTTTTAGTTAATTGATTATAAAAAATTATTAAATAAGCGAATGATTAATCAATTATAAGGATATAAGGATTAGAAGATGGGGTTTAATACATGTTCAAGAGATAGCTAAGGGTAATTGACGAGTACCCTATAGTGCTAGCATAGCTAGCAAGGCGAGAGAGCTAGCATCTTACCCCGACGAAGTTACCAAGCTTAGAGGCTTTTGACCCTGACCTTTAGCCACTTACCTTATAGGAGTAATGTATGTTTACAGACAAGTATAAAGAACTAACCCTATGTTTGYGAGTATAAGTTTGAGAAAATGTGGAATTCCTTAAACTCTCCCCTGATAAGGATTTGGTTTGATGCAGATTCAATTATTCAAGATGGTTAGGACTAGGGGAAATCAAGGTCAAGAGGCATCGTCACAAGGACCACCAATGTCGGYGCTGCCACCACCATCGCCTCAATTAGCTCTCATTTTGCGCTCCTTAGAGGCTATTAATGAGACATTAAAGGGACGTCATTCAACAAATGTTTAAGTGGAACCCCCACCATCTGGAGTGGRAAACCCTGAAGTGTCGAGGGACTAAGAGGGAGGGCCTCCATCARGGGACATCACCAGAGAACTACAGAAGATCAAACTCCCAGAGTTTGTTGGGGGTCGTACAAGTGAACGTGCAAAGGCATGGTTGGAAGGAATGTCGCGATATTTCGCCTTAAGAGACTATGCTTCCACATCAAAGGAGAAGATAACGATATTTCATTTGAGGGACAGTGCCTTGAACTGGTGGGGTAACCTAAAGAGGCGATTGCACCTTACCCCAAACATCGTCTCATGGACGCTTTTTGAGGAAAGGTTTCGGGGGAAATATTTTCCTGTGTACTACGAGGAACAACAAGTAGGAGCATTTCATGCTCTAGTTCAAGAAAACAGGACCATGGAAGAGTACGAGATCAGGTTCATGGAGTTAGTAAAATATGTCTCATACATGGATACCGATCAAAGACAAGCATAACATTTTGTGTATGGGTTAAACCCTAAGATAAGGGCCATGGTACGGATGTGGAAACCATCATCAGTAGTTGACGAAGTTGAAAATGCTTGTTACGCGAAGGAGCATATGAGCTTAAACAAAGGTATGAGGTCAACCATTCCACAACATCCTGGATTGGTGGGGAAGGCCCCTAGGACTTTCTATAGGGGAGGAAGCTCTAGGCCACCTCCTTATGGAAATAGAGTCACTCCTAGAGCAGTTACAACAGGTATTTCAATGGCAACGAGTGCAACATCCCACTCATCACCAACGACACAAGCGATTCCACGACCTTCTTAGGGAGTAGCAAGTAGGGGCAGGGGTTCCAGGGAAGGAACTCATTTCAGAGACCGTCACAGGGCAATGTGCAGGTTCCATCTCGCGTTACTTATTAGGGGTGTGGAGGACCCTATTACTAGCGTGACTATCCAGAGTCACAATCATTCTTTGTGCATAGAAAAGGAAAAGCCTTGATGGGAAGAGTGAGAAGTAGCCACTAGATTTATTTAGTAGTTGATAACCACCAGGCAGAGCATCAATCCACTATGGTGGGGTCGTCAGGTACGCTAAGTCATGTCAATGTTAAGATTTTATTTGATTTTGGTGCTACAGATAGTTTCATTTCACCTTGTGCATTAGAAAAGTGTGGGTTGGCATCCTACGAGCACGATGACTTTAAACAAGTCGAGATGGTTTCGGGGGAAAAACAAGCGGCAGGATCTAGCGTCGATAATTGTCTAGTAGACCTAGGAGTGTGTACTACTAGGTTGAAGGTGTACGTCTTTGCTCTAGGGACGTATGACCTAATCATTGGAATGGACTGGTTAGAATCCCATTGAGCTATGGTAGATTGTTCCGCGAAAAGGGTGCTTTGGGTTGACAATGAAGGAAGGTCATTAGAAATCCATGATGTATGGAGGAAGGTGTCTCTATGATTTATCTTGATCATGAAGGTTAAACATTGCATGAGGCAAGGTTTTTGATTATATGTAGTGGAAGCAATCAATGAAGGGAAAGGACCCTCCATGGATCAATATCTAGTATTGTCGGAGTTTAAGGATGTTTTTCTGAAAGAGTTTCCAGGGTTACCTCCTGAGAGGGAGCTTGATTTTACCATCAAGCTAAAACACAGTGTGGAGCCAATTTCCAAAACACCGTATAGAATGAAGGCACCTGAATGTTTTGAGTTGCAAATGCAGTTGAAGGAACTACTTGACTTAAGGCTAATAAGGCCTACTGTCTCACCTTGATGCACTAGCAATTTTTTCAAGAAGAAGGATGGTTCCTTATGACTGTGTATAGATTACAGGGACTTGAACCATGCTACAATGAAAAATAGGTACCCAATGCCATGGATAGATGACCTCTTTGAGCAGATGAAAGGAGCAACAGTTTTCTCAAAAATTCATCTACGATCAGGGTATCACCAGTTAAGGATTAAGGAAGGCGATATTACTAAAACTACATTTCGAACTCGGTTTGGATATTACGAGTTTGTTGTAGTACCTTTTGGTTTGAGCCTCATGAATGGTGTATTTTGAAAGTACTTAGACCGCTTTGCACAAGTATTTATGTATGATATCTTCATCTATTCTAAGAATGAAGGAGAACATGAGGAACACTTGCGAGTGGTGTTGTTGTGCCTTAGAGAGAACAAATTGTATGGCAAGTTGTCTAAGTGTTCTTTCTTTAAGAAATAAATTCACTATTTAGGTCATATCATTCCCAGTGAAGGAATCTTTGTGGGCTCAGAAAAGGTAAAGGCCATTATGGAATGGCCAGTGCCGAAAAATGCTCATGAGGTAAGAAGCTTCATGGGGATAGCGGGTTATTATCAGAGGTTTATGGAAGGGTTCTCTAAGATATTGAAACCCATCACCACCTTGCAACACAAGGGGGTCAGGTATGAATGGACAGAGGAATGCGATATTGCATTCATCGAACTTAAGAGGTTACTAACAAGTGCATCAATTCTACAAGTGTCGGATATGGAAAAAGACTTCACAGTCTGCATAGATCCCTCAAAGCAAGGATTGGGGGCCATGTTAATGCAATATGGGGAGTGATAGTGTATGCATCAAGAAAGTTGAAGCAACATGAGGAGCTTTACGCTACTCATGATTTAGAGTTGGCAGCTGTAATGCTAGCTTTGAAGCTTTGAAGGCATTATCTAGTGGGGCGAAGCTTCGAGCTCAAAACAAACCATGAAATCTTAAAGCATCTGTTCACTCGAAGGGATCTCAATTCCAGGTAGAGGTGATGGAGTGAGTTTATGAGTGAGTACGATTTTGGAATTCCGTACATCAAGGGAAAGGAGAATGTGGTTGCGGACGCCTTGAGCAATTTTCATAGCTCCATTGGAATGCCACCCTATGAAGCTCTGTATGGAAGGCCATGCCGGACAACGTTGAGTTAGGAAAGGTTAGAAGACCGAGTGACAGTTGGATCAAAATTGATTCAAGAAATGGAGGAACAGTTGATTTAGATTAGGCAGTGACTAAAGGAAGCACATGATAGACAGAAAAGTTATGTTGATTCACATAGGATTGACCGAAGTTATAAAGTGGGAGATCAAGTCTTCATTCGTATCAGGCCTAATAAGAGTACCATTTGGTTCGGGAAGGGGACAAAGTTGTCGCCTCGATTTATAAGACCATTCAAAATCCAAGAGAGAATTGGACTCATTGTCTATCATCTTGTACTGCCACCCCACTTGCATAAAACTCATAATGTTTTTCATGTATCTATTCTACGTCATTATGTTGCTGACGAATCTCATAAATTGAAGTGGAAGGAATTGCAGGTATCATACGCGAGAATCCTCATGGTTGAACCGTTATGTGTGTTGGACCATAGGGTCCCACAGCTCAGGAATCATTTGGTAGACCAAGTTAAGGTCCAGTGGGACAAGTATATCCTAGGATCTGTTACTTGGGAGAATGCAGAGACCTTACGACGAGATCATCCCTCACTTTTTTGACCACCTCGGGAATATGTTCCCAAAGGTTGCGTGTATGTAATTCCACCTTTTGACTTAGATAGCTAGATATACTTAAGTCCTAATCACTTTTTATTTTCTATTAACTGTGAAAATATTAATGATACGCTTGAAATTTTAAGACATATGAACCTATGTTAATGTCAATTCTATGAATGTTTATCGTTTTGAATTATGATGGATATTATGCAATCTATTTCTAACTTGAAAATTTTGGAATTTAAAATTGTTGGTACGTGGATACCGGGTTGAGAATATGATTAAATGCATTTACATGATAGTAATGCATAGATATGTATGAGTTTGTGTTATAGACTAATCTGCAGGTCAATGGGCTATGAAATAGCTAAAAGATAATGATAATAAAAGGTTGATGTCGTGAACATCGACCATGAAACAATATGGTATGAATCTTTGTATGTGAAATTATGTTGGTTCAAATGCACTGCTATGATATGTGGACAAGTGCAGGTTTTTTAGGTGGCAAGACTGCCTGAAATTGAATATACGATGACAAAATTCCCAGCAACACAGTGCCACTATATGGTCCATGATAGGGTGTTGACCCTAGTTCTATTAGGAGGGGTGGAGGCATTTCCCACCGTGTATTCTCTAAAACCTGGAGTCATGGGAGGACGGTGTTATATCATGCTCCCCTAGACGTGTGATGATGACTGTCAGTTGTCTGTTGGGGAAGCTTGGTCAAGAAAGTTGACATTTCTGCTTACGGGTTCTATATGGAGATAGGTCAATATAGTTGGTGCTCCAAGATAGTCCAACAGAAGAAGGATATCGATGGAAGATGGAAGTAGGTTAGGGAGGAAGAATGACTAGAAGTAGTTGAGAGTGTGTGGGGCTTTCTCCTTACAGTCAAATTTATTGATTTCCTCTTTTTGAAAAATATGTATATATGTATATTTATAATTGCTTAACTGAACTACAATTATCTAAGTGAATGTTGTTTGTGCTAAATTATTATAATTGAGGGATTTTGCGAACATTTTAAATGGTTTACTATCTTTTATGAAATGAATGGTCTTGTTGATTGGATTAGACGCATACAATAATTCCTTTAGGTGTGATAATTATTGTCATTAGTACATGTGCGAGTCATGTATGTGTTAGCTACACATGCATGCATTTCACATGTACACTAGTCTGTATAAATGTTTTAAATTGATGATGTTATTTATTTGATGTGGATGTATGAATCATGTGTCATTACCCTTGTATTGTAAATTACTCTAACTTCGGGACGAAGTTTCTTGAAGGGTGGGTGTATGTAACAACCTAATTTGATTATTTATTTATCATAATTGTTAATTTAAATTTAATTAATTATTAAAGTAAATTCAACGAGTATTTTTATTATTTTATTATTAAAAAGGTAGGTGAAGTAATTAATGGGGGAATAAGGATGTTGAGGAATTAATGGGGGGATAAGGCAGTTGGGGAATTGAATGAGAGAGAGGGATTTGAGAGAGGAGTATAAGGAAGAGGGGAGAGGACTTGGAGAGGGGGTCATTTTTTTTGTTTTTTTAGGGGGGGAATTGGAGAAGAAGAAGGAGAAAGAAATTATGAAAGAGAGAGGGAAGAAGAAGGAAATTGGAAGAACATATTGTTTTGGGGAACTCTCATAGGGGCACTATTGTTGTTAATAACTTTGGGCTCGGGGGCCAGGAAACCGCAAGGATTCCTGGAGCTAGGGAGCCGAAGAGGTTGTTCCTAGTTGGTTGGGAGGTAAATATTCAGTTTGGGCAGTTGAGCAAGAACAAGAACAAAAGGGAAAGGGGATAAATCAACCAACCTAGAGGTCGAGGTATGTATTTTACCAATTGGTTTGATATCATTACATTGTTGTTATTATGTTGTCTAATTTATTTTGTTGTCTATTTACAAGTTTATTTTTTGCATAAAGAAAAATTCTAAACTAAATTGTAGTCGTTTCAGTAGGAGATTGCAATATATATATATACCCTGAAATAGAAAGGCCTTGCATCACTTAACATAGATTGGTCATGCTGACACTTATTAACTTGCTGATTTATACGATTGACCTCAACCAATATAGGTCACACTCTATAAATAAATGCATGGATCGATGATCAAATTTGTCTTAGTTGTTGATTACCAAAAACATTTTCTTTGGGTCAACTTCATGAAATCCAATTCACGTCTTCAAGATCAATGTTGGTGCCTAACAAATTGGTGATCAAGTTTTACTAAGTCATTGATAAAATTTGACCAAATCACTTCTCTAGTAATTGCCTCTACATCAACCATGTACATTAGATCATCATCGATCTACCACATCATTTTCGATGGTTTGATTTAATTGTGCTTAAATACTTTTGTGTTGAAACGCTTTTCTAAAGTTCATACCTACATTTGACATGGAATTTACACCTTTTTATTTATAGGGTTCTACACTCATACTAAATTATTTTTTAACAGGTTCAAATTTTCCATTTTATTAATTTTTAACAAAACTTGACATGGAATTTACACCTTTTTATTTATAGGGTTCTACACTCATACTAAATTACTTTTTAACAGTTTCAAATTTTCCATTTTATTAATTTTTAACAAAACTTATAGAGTCCCATTAATTTTAAACAAAATTTACAAATTCCCATTAATCTTATTTACATAATGAAAAAACAATTCAACACATTATCCAACGTAATTATCTCCAGTGACAAATACGGATTTCAAAGATCAAGCTTAGTTAAAACCATGGTTACAAGATTGTATTAACCATAATTGCCAAGTGAAATTGGATTGTAGCTAAAATGGGCCAAATTTATTGGTGGAGTCAAACTCAACTTGAACAAGTAAAAAGGGTTTGCAAATCTTTGATGAGTAATCAATTAATATAATAAAAATTATTTTTCTATATTTTAATTTATTAATTTTTTTATTTTTAAATTGAACTTCTTCCATTCATCTATTTATATATTCACTCATAACTCCTTTGAAATGTTATTCTTGTTTTACTTAAGCTTTTTCACGATGGGTAAGTGTTTCACAAAACTCTCTCACAATATGGGAAAAAATGTGTTTGATTTATGATCTATAATTTTATATTGGGATTAAGCATTGAAGTATTGGAGATATTATTTGATGTTAAAATAAATTGTGTAAGTATGCTAAGCATTGAAGTATTGGAGATAAGCATTGAAGTATTGGAGATATTATTTATTGTTAAAATAAATTGTGTAAGTATGCTAATTATTAAATGTTGAAATTTATTAATAGTCAAGCTAAGTTGAAGGTGACATATATGATAAATTTATTAATAGTCAAGCTAAGTTGAAGGTGACATATATAAGATGGGTTGAATTTATATAGAGTTATATATTTATGTTGAAATGTAAATTAGAGATAGAGAATAAGATGATTGATCCGTTGAGTAGGATTTTATTTATTTATTTTTATGTTAAATGTAATAAATAATGTGTTTGTGGCATTTATACAAATCAAACATTTGTATTGGTTAGATTGATTTCATGTAAGTTATGGAATGTTGTGAATTAAAGTAAGTTAGATTATTTCTCATGATGGTTTTTTTTTATTTAAAGGTAAGAGATTGTGCATTATGTTCATTGTGTGAAAATGTAATAAGAGAGATTCAAAGAAGAAGAATAGTAGGTAATTTTGGAAGGGATAAAACCCAAAGTTTGTAAGAAGACATGTTTATTAGTTTACTGTGAGAAGATATGTGGGAAGATTTATTGGGAGATGTAGAATTTGTTAGGTGGATAAGGGAGTGAGTCATAATGTAGAGTTGCATATCTCATTGTCTATTATGAAAGGATTATGGGAGGATATATTGATGGATTTTGTCTTAAGCTTTCCTAACATGTAGAGAGAGGACATGAATCAATGTTTGTGTGGTAGATAGGTTTTCTAAGATGACACATTTTTTTCCTTGTAGTAAAACGAATTTTACAAGTTATTGTACAAAGTGTTTTTCAAGGAGATTGTCAAGATACATGGGCTATTGAAGACTATTACTTCATACGTAGATAACATTTGTCTTAGCCGTTTTTGTATAACATCTTGGAGGAATTTCCTTATAAATTTATTGTATAGTTCAACGTATCATTCCCGAATAGATGGAAAAACATAGGTTGTGGACATAAGTTTTGGAAATCTTCAGAGTTATTTAGCAAGGAATTGACTAAAGTAGTGGGGCAAATTCTTAGCACAAGTTGAGTTTACTTATAAGAACATGGTGAATAGATCTATAGGGCTATCACTTGTAACACCCCAGCTTTGGTCCCCACAATAGTAATGTATATGTGTACCTGATGAATGGCTTAAGAGTCAAATCATGTGATCTATAAATATTGTACATTGAAGTATAATAAGAAAATTACATTACAGGTTGTGGAAAAAGAAGGATGGAAAACATGGGCGACTATTATTCCATAAGAGAGGAAAGAAAAGGGGCTTAGGGGGACTCAAAGGGGCCAAAGTAAGATAATACTATTTTATTCCTAAGCCTAAGTATTTTGCCTTATGTTATCCTAAGTCATATCAACCTTGGGATTAGTTGCCAAAGAGGAATACGTGAGCTTCTTATGAAAACACGTGGTTAATTATTGACATGCAAATATAATTCGTGAATCTTGGTTATGCAAGAGGGAATTATCATTCATTCTTCAAGAAAAGCTTTGTCTCAGAGCCTAAGTTGCCATCCTACGATTATAATGAAATTATGGGAAATGAATGTCATGAACTATGTGGAATTATGACCATGTAAGGAATTATGATATTGTTGAACAGTCTTATTAATAGCATGGAGACTATGTAATGTATTGTAACCATTTTAATTATTGAATAATACATTGAGTGTGCTTTAGAGTGCGGGGTTTTTCTCCTTAAAGGGTATTCGCCAAGAAATTGTTGTCTAATGGTTGTATGTTTCTATGTTTTCTATTACTATAAGTGTGTTTATTTAATTTATCCACATTTTTCTCTCATTGAGAGTGTAGGAAGCATATTCCACACTTTTGTTTCCTTTCATTTGGTATCAAAGCCTCATCACCTAGGATCCGAGGTGTTAAGGACAATATTTTTTTGTCTAATCTTGGTTTCAATGGGAACTTGAATAAAAGGAAATCTTGTTGCAAGGAAATGGAAAGCGAATCTATATTAGAAATGGGGAAGTTTAATGACACTAACTTTGAGTTGTGGAAGCTCAAGATAGAGGATCTTCTCATAGATGGACATCTATGGGTTGCAGTATTTGGAACCAAACCCACTAGTATGAAATATGAAGAGTGTGTGGTGTTGGAGAGAAAGGTGAGAAGCCTTATTGGGGCCTATTTGGGTAATTCGGTATTATTGAATGTTTTTGAAGAAAAAACCACAAAAACTCTCTAGAATAAGTTGAGGGATTCCTTGGTTAATAAAAATTTTATACTGAAAAATTTGTTCGCCTTGCCGATGGGTGATGGTGATTCTATAGTTGAGGGAATAAATGCATTTAATAATATTGTGACACAAATGTGTTAGTCTGAACAAATATGGACGAGGATGATTACTATAATACCCTTTTGTGTTATTTTCTAGATTCATGGGACAACCTGGTAATGACCATTAGAAGCATTGTAAATACATTGGTGCTTGATGAGGTCGTGATTGTTTTACTTTCAAAGGAGGTGATGTGGAAAGATTCTAAATCCACATATGAGGCCTTGTTTTTTCGTGGAGGAGAAAAGGAGAAAGGAAGTAAGAGAGAAAAAGGAATATCCAAATCTCATGGAGACACGAGTCTCTTGGAAAGTCTAAGGAAAAATATTGGAACTATAGCAAGGTCATGCATTTTAAAAGAGTATGCAAGGAAGAGAAAAAGAAGAATAAAAAGGAAAATAATGATTTTGATGATGAGTATAAAAAATATTCTCAAGAGGATGGTGGAGATGCCTTTGTTTCATCTTTGGCAATGTAATCGGGATAGAGTGCATGGTCGATAGATTTTAGAGATTCCTTCCATATGACTTCCCATTGGCACTAGTTTTCAGTGTATGATATATATGATGGTGAGATGGTATACCTTGGTGATGACTCTCCTCTTAGCATATTTGGTCACGGTAGAGTCTTGGTTAGATACTCTAATGACATAGTAAATGGGATCACTGGAGTTTTTATACATTCTAGGTCTAGGACAAAACCTACTAGCAGTAAGCACACTTAATGATGTAGGTGTGCAAGTTGTTTTCTTTGACAAAAGGTGTAAGATGGCTTGAGGAGACATGGATCTCATTAAAGGTGTTTGTGTGAGCACTTTGTTCCAACTTGATGCATGCACTATTCAGTGTAATAGTTCTTCAATTTATGTGGCAATGAGATCTATATGATCTACACCTTCACAATTAGAACCAATATATACTTCCAATGGTCATGCTTTCGGGGTACCTAAACAACCTCTTTCTTAAAAAATAAATTTAATTGTAGAGAAGACAATTCTATGGCACTAAATATTGGGTCATGTAGGTGAGAAGGGCCTACGGGGCTTGAAAAACAAAATTCTTGTTGATCGATTGAATGATTTTGCTCTTGAATTTGATATTTGTGAGCATTGCATATATGGAAAACATAATTGTGTTCAATATTATTCTAGTTTTCACAAATGTTTTGGGTTGTTGGACTTAATTCATTATGAATTATTTGGTATAGTCAAAGTTCCTTTGATTTCTAAGGCTTTGTATTATGTGTCATTCATTCAGGATTATTCTATAAGGACATGGGTATATTTTCTTAGAACTAAATCTAAGGTTTTTAGTTAGTTTAAGGACTAAATTACATTGGTAGGCCGATTAAGGTGTTGATGATTGTTAATGGAAATGAGTTTTGTTTTTCATAGTTTGATAAGTTTTGTAAGGAGAATGGCATTGAAATGCATAAGACAATTCCATATACCCCTCAATAGAATAGAGTTGTGAAATGGATGAATAGAACATTGATGGAGAGAGATATGAGTATGCTTAGTGGAGTTGACTTACAGAAGAAGTTCCAGGCATAAGTGGTTTCTACTACATGTTATTTGATTAACATGTCTCCAACATTAGATTTTGTGGATAAGACCCCTATGGAGGTCTAGACAAGAAAGAAGCCCTCACTTTAGCATCTTCGTATTTTTGGTTGTGAGGCATATGCTCATTTACCTAAGGAGAAGTAATCAAAGTTGGATAATGAGGATTTAAAATGTATCATCATTGGCTATGGTGTTGGTGTGAAAGGGTAGAAGATTTGGGATTGTGTGGATGGAAAAGGTTTGTGTATTAGGAATGTTATTTTCAGAGAAGTTAAGCCTTCTCCCATGGTAGTTCTAGAGAAGTGCAGCAAGAAGAGGATGAGAAGAAGTTAGTGGTTCAACTACCACACAAGATTGATAAAGTTGAACCGAAAAATGAACAAGGAGATGATGATGAACTTGATGAGGAGGAGGGTTCAAAGAGATCAGAAGAGGAGAAATAAAATCCACCTCAAACTTTAAGGAGTTCCACTCAATAAAGAATGAAACCAGACATGTATAGTTATAGTCTGTCTAATTTTAGATGTATATTTTATTTATTTTCTAACATAGATGAGCCTAGAACTGTGAAAGAGGTAATGGATATGTAATATAAGGAATCTTGGAGATTGGTCATGGATGAGGAAATGGTTTCACTTAGAAAAATTGATACATGGGACTTCGTATTGTTGCTTAATTGATGGAAACACATTGGATGCAAATGGGTATTCAAAAAGAAGATTGTTTTAGATGGAAATGTTGAAAATCACAAGGAAAGATTGGTTGTGAAAGGATATTCCCAGGTTGAGGAGATATAATTTGGTGAAACCCTTTCCCCAGTTGCTAAATTAACATCTATTAAGTTCCCATTATCTGTAGTAACAACTTTTGATTTAAAGATAGAACAGAAGGATGTGAAAAAAACATTCCTACATGGTGACTTGAATGAGGAGATATATATGACACAACTAGAGAACTACATTGAAAAAGGTAAAGAGTTATTGGTTTGCAAATTAAAAAAAAAAAAAAAAGTCTTTATATGGTCTCAAATAGTCTCCTAGAATGCGGTACCAAAAGTTTGATTCTTTTGTGTTGGGATTGAGATTTCTAAGATCCAAATTAGATCATTGTTTGTATACAAACATGATGGTGGTCATTTCCTTTTTACCACTCTATATGTAGATGATACGTTATTCATTGGTAACAATAAGGATGTGATTTGTGATTTGAAGTCTCAACTTACAGCACAATTTGATATGAAAGACTTGCAGGCTACAAATATGTCTTAGTAATGGAAATGATGAGAGATATATAATTTGGAAGATTTAGTTGAGCCAAAGTAAGTATGTAAACTCCATGCTACAACATTTTTGCATGGCATATTGCAACCATTGAGTGTTTTGATTTTTATGGGAACTAAGCTTTTAGTTGAGCAGTGTCCTAAGACACCCAAAAATAAGGAGGATATGTCTTATGTTGATTATGCTCATTTAGTTGGTAGTTTGATGTATGTAATGGTCTGTACTCGACTAGACATTGCCCAAGAAGTGGGAGTCTTGAGTCGTTTCATGGCTAATACTAGACTTGAACATTGGGTTGCAGTGAAGAGGGTATTCAATTATTTGCAAGGTACTTCTAAATATTTTGTTTGTTATCATTGTGATGCTTCAATGGAACCACAATCAGTGGATATATAAGATTATGTGGATTATGATTGGGTAGGGGATGTAGATAGAAGGAGATCTATGAGAGAATATGTGTTTCGATTGTTCGATGGAGCAGTGAGTTGGATGAGTAAGTGACGAGTTTTGGTCATTTTGTCCACTTTAGAGGTAGAGTATATGGTAGTTACTCATGCCTATAAGGAGGTCATTTTTTCTATGAAATTATGTTTAGAAGTAGGGCTAATTCAAAGAGTTATTATAGTTCAATTTGATAGTAATAGTGCCACTTGTTTGGCTAAGAACCCAACCTTTCATGCGAATCATATAGATATCCAGTACCATTTCATTACGGAAATGGTAGAGGATGGAAAGGTGATATTAGAGAAAGTTGACACGTTTTATAATGTTGTAGATGCATTAACAAAACTGGTACATTAAAGTAGTAGAAGAAGTTCTACAAATAAAAGTTTTAGAACTGAAATTTGTCTCCAAATAGCTTGGCCAACAATGGCTTCTTCTCGACAAAGATCGATGGTTTAACGAGAGCAAACGTTGCGTAAGGGTTTTAGAAGCGATAGGGTTTAGCATAGCTCGAGATCGCCCTAGGCAGCCATGGCCGCCCCTGGGGGTGGGGATTCGGCCTCTTCCCCCCCCCCTCACCGACGCAGATGCCTTCAGAAAACTCGTGGGAAGAAGTCGCAAGCGTTCTGGCCCCCTTCAAGTCCCGAAATTTATTAAGAAACTCGAAGAGATTCCTGAAATCGCCCTTCTAGAGCCCCAGCCAGTCAAAATAGCATTAGCTTTGGCTGAAAGAGGCTTAGTTGGCTAGTTTATGGGGCTCTGGCCTTCCCCAAAGACAACGGACGATTGGATACAGAGGAATTGAAAACCTCATCTACAGCATGGGGTCACCTGCTACCCGGTGGGAAGAGGATACTTCATATTCGAGTTCATAGACAAATCTGACAGAGATCTGATCTTCAGAAGTGGCCCTTATTTCATGGGCACTCAAGGGATATACCTTAACCGGTGGACTCCTGATTTCGACCCAAATGTGGATTCCCCCAAGGAAGTTTCGGTATGGGTGAGTTTTCCCAATCTCCCAGTGCATTGTTGGAGTTATGAGTCTCTACAACAGATCGGCAACGGAATAGGACGATTCATAGACAAAGCTGCAACCAAGGTAAACTATACTTGTGCCCGAATCTGTGTGGAAGTCAAACTGGAAGCCGGCCTCCCCGAAGCAGTGAAACTCACGGTAGGAGACTGGTCTCACTATCAAAAAGTGGACTATGAACATCTGCCCTTCAAGTGCAAAAATTTCCAAGAGCATGGGCATTTCCAGAAGAACTGTCCAAAACTTCAATCAACAGAGAAAGAATCCACTGATGGGTGGCAGCAAGTAAAGCGGAAAAAAAACTTGCAGAAAGCAAGAGACAGTCGATCCTCTGGGGGTGGTGGACATCCCTCCTCCACCAACACTCCTGCAGCTCCCCCTCCTGGACCCTAGTCCGCTTCCCCTCTCCCTTCCCCTCCATCCCAGCCATCGGCAAATCCCCCGGACCCTCCTGAAAATATCAGTGATATTGCTGAGGACCAGCTGAAATCAGACAAAGAACACATCTCCTTGGGCACCGAGTCAGGAGATGACTCAGATGAATAAGCCATTGAAACCAGCAGCTCAGTGGGAACCCCAGAAAGAGCAGGAAGAGGTCTAAAATCCAATAGGAAAAAGAGGGAAGAAAGATCATACCGGGACGTAATGGTTGGATCCCAGAAAACTATCCCAGACATGATAGTAACCAGATCATCTATAAAGGCAAGCAAGGCTCCTAAGGGAGCCCCCATCTCCCCCTCTGGTTCTTAATGCAATTAGTCTCCTGGAATTGCAGAGGACTTGGCAGCAAAGTAAAAACAGAAGCAGTTAAAGATCTTGTGAGAATGTCAAATCCTCAAGTCTTTCTTATCCAGGAGACGAAGATGGAGGACTCTGAAGCCCTCCAAGCAAGAAATCTGTTCTGGAAGAGAGGTAACGGAAGAGCAGTTAGCACCAGAGGTGCCTCAGGGGGCCTGGGCACATTCTGGAACTCCTCTGTTCTAGATCTTGTAGAAGAAGAAAGCAACATCCACTGGTTGTTCACAAAATTTCTCCATAAAGAATCAGGAAACTTGGTAAGTCTTTTCAATGTTTATGCTCCAATATTGTTATCTGAAAAGAAAGAATGTTGGGATTCGATTCACAATTTCCTTTGTCATACCCCCCATGAAAACTTAGTCCTAGCAGGCGACCTTAACGTCACCTTAGCCACCTCTAAGAAAAAAGGGGGATCTCCTGTAAGAGACCCGGCCAGAGAATGGGTGGAGGATCTCATGCTAGATTGGGACCTCGAAGATATAAAGCCTAGCAAAGGTAAGTTCACTTGGACAAATAGAAGATCGGGTCCTGGCCATATAGCTGCAAGACTGGACAGATTTCTCTTGCATTCCTCCTTCCTAACCCTTGGCCTCTATGCTTCCTCTGCTATCCTTCCCTCCTACACCTCTGATCATAAACCGATCTCCCCTTCCCTCTCCTCTGGCGAAAACCTGGGACCCATCCCCTTCCGCTTCAGCCCCCTTTGGGTCAGCTCTGAGGGGTTCTTGGAGACCGTTTTGGATTCTTGGAGTCTTCCTGTCACTGGATCTCCTTTCTTCATTTGGGAAGAAAAATTAAGAAGATTAAAAGGAGATCTAAAGGCTTGGGCCAAAAATCGAAACTCTCCTGTCCAGGAAAGGATTAAGGCTCAAAGAGATCTTTCAAACCATCAGCTAGCAATGGAAAGTGGCCCAATTTCTGACAGCAATCTAGATAGAGAAACTGAGCTGCAAAAAAAGTTACACAGAGCTTTGAGAAGAGAAGAGGAATATTGGAGAGTTAAATCTAGGAGCCTCTGGCTCCAAGAAGGGGATAAGAATACTTATTTCTTTCATAAACAAGCCAAAGCCCGCCAAAGTTATAACACCATAAAATAAATTCAATTTCAGGGACAGACTTTAACAAAATTTGATGACATCAAGCAAGTTGCCCATGATTTCTTCCAAGACCTCTTTATGGAAGAGAATAGGGAGGCTCCTAACCCTGACAACTACCCTCTTAATCTGATCCCGTTGCTGCTTGATGAAGGAAGCAATCGAAAATTAGTAGCTCCGGTCACCGCTGAAGAAATTAGATCTGCTCTGGAGGGGATGGATCCGGACAAAGCCCCTGGACCTGACGGCTTTTCAGCCAGATTCTTCATCTCCTACTGGGATATTATTCATAAAGACTTGATCAGAATGGTAAAAAAGTCCCAGACCTGTGCAAAGATAGGGGGGAGTACAAATTTGTCCTTTCTTGCCCTCATTCCGAAGGAGAAGGGAGCCCGATGCTTCTCAAGATTCAGGCCTATCTCCTTGTGCAACATAGGCTACAAGTTAATAACCGAAATCATCGCGAATAGGCTCAAATCCATCCTCCCTAAGATCATTCCTGAAAATCAAGGAGGGTTCGTGAAAGGCCGTCATATTCAGGACAACATTATCCTGGTCCAGGAGGCGATTCATTCCAGCTGCCAAAGAAAAGAGAAAGGTATGATTGTCAAGCTAGACCTTGCTAATGCGTTTGATAGAGTCCGCCATAGTTTTCTGTTTGTTGTTATGTCTAAGTTAGGATTCCATTGCCAAATTTTAAATTGGATTAAGGCTTGTATCTCCGGGCCCTGGATAGCTCCCCTAGTAAACAGAAGATCTGCCCCTTTCTTTCAAGCCTCCTCGGGCCTCAGACAAGGCTGCCCCCTGTCCCCCCTGCTGTATGCTATTCAAGCCTCTGTTTTAAGCTTCCAATTAGAAAATTGCCTCCAGCATAAATCCCTGGTTGGCATCAAGATAGCACCCCGCGTCAGAAATCTAAATCATGCCCAATTTGCCGACGATACCCTGCTCTTGAGCCCTGCAACCCTCAGGTATGCCTATAATATCAAAAGAGAGTTAGATGAGTATAAAACGGCCTCAGGAAGTGAGATCAGTCACAGAAAGAGCAAAATTTATGGATGGAACTTCCCCTTAAGAGAAATGTTGGATATCTCTAGAGTCCTTGAAATGGAAGGCACTACAGCCTGGGATTCGATTAAATATCTTGGAATCCCTTTGGTCAAAGCACCTCCTAGAAACAGCCTTTGGCTCCCCATGATAGACAAACTCAAAAGAAAAATCCAATCCTGGGGTGCCTCTTGGCTGAACAAAGCGGGCAAGCTGGTTCTAATAAATTCAGTCCTGATTGTTGTGCCGATTTACCAAGCCTCCTCGCTGCTGGACCCAAAAGGCATTCTCTCCCAAATAGACAAACTGATGAGACGATTTCTCTGGGAAGGAGGGAAGAAAGGAGAAGGAAAAATCCACTTAGTAAATTGGGATAAAGTCAAAACACCCAAAGCTTAGGGAGGGCTGCAGATCCGAGATGTAGCCACCCATAATGTAGCCTTGGGAGGGAAAATCCTCTGGAGAATGGTCTATGAGAAAAGCTCCTGGAGCACCAAGGATATTCGGCTAAAATACTTCCAGGGCCACAAAGAAAGATGTTTGGACAGACCTCAGGGTACAGCGAAAGGATCTACTGTGTTTTCTCTCTGTCTAAGGGCAAAGGATATGATCAACAACAATCTTTACTGGATCCCTGGAAATGGGAAAAAAATTAACCTCTGGGAGGAMTCRATTCTAGGAAACTCTCCCTTAGGCCAGAAYCCCGAGCTGGACAACATAAAKAATTGGCTAATCTCTAAAAATCAGAAAACCYTGTGGGACATATCAGTCTGGAACCAGAATGAGAAAAGATCTTGGAGCTCCTGGGATTTGGGAGAGGTCCCTCATTTCCTGATCAGGGAAGCAAACAGACTCCTCAGAGCGCTGCAGGGATTGTCCCCCATCTCTGCTAGATCGAAGGACAAGAGAGGATGGGGCTGCACTACAGGAAAGTACTCYRTTTCTGATGGTTACACTGCTTTACTGGACATTCCTTGGGTCCCCTCGGATCCCACTCTTTGGAATACTCTCTGGAATTTCCCCTCTCCCCAAAATTGATCTTTTCTGTTGGACCCTGTTACACAACAGCATCCTCACCTTCGACAATCTTAGGAAAAGAGGGTGGGAAGGCCCTTCAAGGTGCCCTCTGTGTTACAACAATGAGGAATCTGCTGTCCACCTACTCTTACTCTGCCCTTACGCTAGTGAGATGTGGAATCTAGTCTTGGGCCACCTCAATATCACCCTTCCTGCCTCCATCTACGATCTCTATCATTCTTGGTTGAACACAGCTCCCTTCCCTTTGGCCAAATTGAGTCTGCTAAAAAACTGCTGGGTATGGATTCCTAAATTAATTTGTTGGAACATTTGGCTGGAACGAAATGGAAGAATTTTCAGAGATTCAGCTTCTCCCCCTGCTCGCCTGGCATCAAAAGTTAAGAGTTTAGTCAACGAGCTAGTGTCTTCTAAACCCTTGCTCTGTAATGAAATATCACCTGATTAGGCTACCCATAACTGGTTTTTAGAGATGGACCCAATGTTGCTGTCAAGGATCAAGACTTCGCAGAGTATTCTTTCGCCCTGGGAAATAAGACTAGAAGAAAATGAATTCATCAAGTGGAGATCCACACTTGATAAGCATGTGTTGTTGATTGACGGCGCTTCAAAGGGTAACCCCAGAAATGTAGGGGGAGGTGGAGTACTGTATAATCTGGAAGGCAATTTAGTCCTCTCCTTCGCTTGGGGATTTGGTCTTCTCTCCAACAACTCGGCGGAATACCTCGCTCTTTGGCAAGGCCTCAGCCAAGCAAGGACTCTTCTAATTCCAAATCTGGTGGTAATTGGGGATTCCAGGATCGTAATTCAATCCTTGGTTGAAAGAAAAAGGCCGAATCACCTCCCCCTGTCTCAACTCTACTCCAGAATCCTGAACCTAGTGAGGGAGTTCGATCAAGTCAAATTCTATCATGTGTTGAGAGGCCTAAATTAGCAAGCTGATTTCGAGGCAACTGTAGGCTCCTCCTTGGGAATAGGGGAACTCAAACTCAATGGAAGGGACTCTTTCTGCCCTATCCCATAGGTTGTTGCTCTTTGTAATAGACAGTTCTTCTCCTACCACCTCTTAAAAGGGATGTCAATGCAGCTCAAGGAATCCAAGGCACCCTGTATCAAAGGCAACCCCACGGTTGCAAAGATTTCTCGCGATCAAGGAAGGCAGGTCCGGTATCACATTAAATATAAAGAGATCCCAGTTGTCAGGATCTCTCTGCATTCACTCTTAGGCAATCAACGACTCGAATGTGGAAGCTCGAGACCAATAGGAGAGCGACCTCTGACATTCCTCTCTCTGCCAGGCTCATCCCCCCTACTGTTGGAACCATCGAACCGCTAGTAGATTTAAATGGCTTCTTAGTAAGGCCGGGAAGCAAGGCATAGTCTCAGCAAGATCCACCGAAGCCTGGCTCATTACGATCCATTTGGTATTAGACAAGCTGCGTCGAATCCCATGCAACTAGGAGAACCATTGCACTGCGATTGAAGCTCTGAAGGCGCCGACTTTGGCTGTTGCTGCAGATGCGTTTGACCGTTGCTATTTCTCTGTCTGCCCGAAGAACTCTAGACCTGTATTTCAGCTCGTTTGCTCCGTTCGGAAAAAGTATCAGAACGTCAAAGCCCAGAGCTATGTATCCAGGGAGTTCTGTCCTGTTCCCAGGCACCTAGGAAATGAATTGACAGTAGACTCTGGTTGAATGTAATCTCGGGCAGTCTTTTTCCATTTTTAATATCAAATTCTCATAGCCGTTATAGTTAAAAAAAAAAAAAACTGGTGAGCATAGGTAAATTCAAGTGGTGTTGTGAGTTTGTGGGCCTTATGGCCCATACAAATTAGCTTGTATTTGGATGGCTTCTTCGTTATACCCTTGCAAAACACATGAAAAGTGGGAGAATGCTTGGATAGGGGTGTCACGCACCTTGCAGTCCTGTAGTTGACCAGGGAATAAATGTAGAGAAGTGGGAGGGAATAAATGTAGAGCTATAACAAGGAATAAATGTAGACCAGTGGAAAGGAATAATTGTTGAGTAGTGGCAAGGAATAAATGTAGATCAATAGCAAAAAATGGATGCTAAGCACCAACAATTAGCCAATTAATTGTTGGTGGTTTCCAACATGTAGAATTGGAAAACCATGAACGGTTTATGGTTTTTGTTATGCCTATTTATTGAGTGATAAGGTTGGAGAAAAACATAGTGTGACTTTTAACTTACTATTATTCTACCAAAATTTCTTCAGAATCCTTATGCTACCAATGAAAACTCTTGTTAATAGCACATATACTCTATAATGTATTGTAACCGTTTTAATTGTTGAATAATACATTGAGTGTGCTTTAGTGTGTGGGGTTTTTCTCTCGGAAGAGTATTCCCTGGGAAATTGTTGTCTAATGGTTGTATGTTTATATGTTGTTTATCACTACAACTATGTTTATTTAATCTCTACAAATTTTCTCTCATTGATTAGTGTAGGAAGCATATGCCTCACCTCTGCTTCCTTTCAAAAAGAACAACTAGATTAGAAGATCTGGGTTTTGGAGCTATTAGACATGCTGCTACCGGCATAATCAATAGTAAAATATATTATATCTTCAACTCACACACTTGAATGGGATACGAGAGTTAAGCCATCAAATTTTAAACTACAAATGTTATCATCCATGTGATTGAGAGGTTATTCACCATAGCCTCAGTCATAACATTAGGGATTGATATGAATAATGTGAAAATACATAGTGGTTGCATTAGTTGTGATACATGCCACCAATATGTCTAAAAAAATACTAAAGTGATAATGGCGCTTATTCTATCTCCTTGGAATGTTTAGAGAGGATGCATGAACTTTGAAATATTGCCTGAGGTAGTCCATATTGTACGTCTCTTTGATGGATTCATGCATCAAGGTTGAGTACTCCCATAGAATCAAAAAACAAGTTATGAAATGGTCGTGTTCCCATATTCACAATTAGACAATAAAAAATCTAAGGAACCTTCATGCAATGTGCAATAGTTCATAACATTAAAACTACCACAACTTCAAGTTACAATGATGAATCTACTAGTCATAAAATGGTGGTATCGTATGAAAATGTCTCACAAAATGACATCACAATATATTTTTTGTTTTTTCCTAATAAAACACTTAATATCAATGGTCAATCTGGCAACCAAAATTCTTTTAAAAAATTACATTCCACAAGTGACGAATCTAGTAGTGAACACAAAAACAACATTTTTTTTTTGTTTTTACCAAATAAAACACTTAGTATCAATGATGAATCTAGTAGTCACGGTATATTTTTTGTGTTTTCCTAAAAAATTACATAGTACCAACAATGAATCTATAGGTTAGCAAAGGTTTTCCTAAGGATGATATGGAAAGCCTCATTGTTCTTATTTGTAAAAGTGGTGCCAAAAACAATCCTTCAAATTTAGGACAATTATGATAAGCCCTCTTCAGTCCCATTTTATGTATTAATATTGGAGAAGAAGATATGCTCATGGATTCAACGTCATGATAAGATATTTAAGGAGAAAGTTGGTTTTAGAAACAACAAGGTTAGTCCCCTAATCACTCTTGGGATTATAGTTGAAGATTGTTGAAAGAACAAGGCTAATCCCATTTGTTGTTTTGTTGACTTAAAAAAATCTTAGAAAAATTCCGATAAGCCCTCTTTGGTTTAGTTTTATGGATTAATATTGGAGAAGAAGATTCACTCATGGATTAAAATTCATGTTAAGAGAGTTAAGGAGAAATTTGGTTTTCAAAACAACAAGGTTAATCCCCTAATCACTTTTGGGATAATAGTTGAAGATTGTCGAAACAACAAGGTTAATCCCCTTCAATTGTTTAACTTCAAAAAAGTTTAGGACAATTATAATAAGCCCTCTTTTGGGTTAGTTTTATAGATTAATATTGGAGAAGAAGATTGACTCATGGATTAAAATTCATGATAAGGGAGTTAAGGAGAAAGATGGTTTTTGGAAGGTTAATCCCCTAATCACTCTTGAGATTATAGTTGAAGATTTTCGAAACAACAAGGTTAATCCAAAATGTTTTGACATAGTTCCTAGAAATAACCTTTGGAAGAGGCTAGAAGATATTGGGGTTCTTCATGAGAGGATCATTTCCAAGTTTAGAAATAATAAAGGATAGGAAAAGGAAATCAATTGTAATATAGGGGTCAAGAAAGGTTGTTCTTTGTAACCTTCTATTTTTTGTATTTGTATCAATAATTTAAAAGACTGTATGGAGGAAGGAGGTGCAGGAACAAATTCAATATATGAAACATAAACTCATAGAAATATTGATAGAAATGTAACTATGGAAAGAAAATAAAACAAAACTATAGCATTGAGTAACAACAATATGAAAACCTTTATTGATATTTTGAATAGGAAGTAATGTTCATTTTCCTCTTTGATGGGGAAACCTCCAATGGAGTAGAGCTCCAATACAATATTAATCACTTGGAACCTAATTACATAGCTTCTACTACTATAAATAGTTTCTATATATCTATCCAAAACCCTAAATACCTAGTGGGTCTTCATTAATGAGGTTGCATCAACTCATAATAGATATTATTTAATGATACCACCTTACATTTATTTATTACAAACTCTAACTAGCTAATGGATTTTTTTTAATAAATATCTTGGACACTATATATTAAGTAACAATTATTCCCTTAACTAGGGGAGTTGGCATGAGACCCTAACATGCCCCCCCCCCCCCCCCCCCCCTCTTCAAGAGTAGTGTTTCCCTCAAGTCTAGAAACCTGGAAATTATTGTAGGATTGTGTATGGTTCCCGGATGCCATATTTAAGATGTGTATCCTTCCACTAGGTCAATACTTCTTGTATAGTGCATTGGAACATATATCACTCTCTTTTGTCTAAAACTACCTTTGGATGCAACGAAATTGAACCATCTTCATCTAGTTGTAGGAGGATGGCTTAAACTCAACAATTTGACCCTACCAATTTCATCAAGAATGACACATGAAACACTAGGTGGATCTTAGAGTGGGCTAGGAGAGCCAACTTGTTAGCAACATGTCCAATATGTTTGAGTGTTGGATAGGGTCCATAAAAATTAGGTGCAAAATTTTGGTGGCTCTTCTCCTTGAGTGGTATCTACTTACATGGATAGAGACAAAGGAAAACCTAATCTCGTTCTTCAAAATGGTGCTCAGATTGATGTTGATATACCTATTGCTTCATTATGTTCCAATCCAACACCAAATTTTCCTTGACTGTACAAAGAATGAATGTGGGAATTTAGGGTTTTGTCAACTTCCTGAAGACTGTATGTGTCGGGTAAGTATGAGACCATTGATGGGGGTTTTGTCCATAGATCATCTCATAGGGTAACTTTGTAGAAGCATCATAATTTGTGGTAACATGCCACCATTATGCTCCACTTAACCCATCATGTTTATCTTTATGAGGAAACACATTGCAAATAAGTTTCTAGACACTTATTTACCACTTCTATTGGACCATCTATTTGGGGATGATATGCCATGCTCATTTTCAATTGGTACCTTGTAGTTTAAACATGATATGCCTAAAATTGTTTGTGAATGTAGGATCATGCTATGACATAGTTGAATTAAGCATGCCATAGAGTTTAAAAACATTCTCCATGAAGGATTGTGCAACAATGGAGGCCTTGAAGGAGTGTTGTAAGGCACAAAAGTGAGCATATTTGAAAAGGTGGTGAACAATCACCATGATGACCAATTTGTTTCCTACTTTAAGCAATCCCACATTAATATCCATGGTAATGGCAATCCAAACTATTGCAAGATTTGGTAAAATTTGTATTGCTTCTGCAGGCTACATTGTTCCTTGGGTATGTATTGATTTTTTCCACAAAGGAGTGGATGTATTTATTCATGCCTTCGCAAAATAATAAATTCTTAATCTAATCATATGTTTTATGAAACCCTTAGTGACCAATTGTGGCAGAGGAATGTAATTCAGTTAACAATCTTGATTTGAATGCTGAATTATGAACCAAAAATACATTTCTTTTACATTGCAATCCATCATTCTATAAAGTGTAGACCTCGTTTGATCAACAATTGGTGATTGTTGAGGACTTGTAAGGTTTGGTCCACTTGTGCCACATGTGTCTCCAAATTTTTGTTGTAGATAAATATTTTATCAAAGAAGACAAGGACAAAATGGTCTATAAGGGGTCAAAATATTTTGTTCATGAGGCTCTGAAAAGTGGAAGGTGCATTGTTAAAACCAAAAGGCACCACCAAGAACTCATAATGGCCTTCATGTCCGTGGAAACTATTTTTATGAATATTTACTTCATTCATTCTAATTTTGCGAAAACCTGATTAGAGATCAAGTTTAGTGAAGAATTGTGCTTTTTGTAGCTCATCCAGGAGGTCTTCAATGACCAAAATGGGAAATTTATCTTTGATTGTCAATTTGTTAAGAACATGGAAGTTGGGACACATGTGCCAAGCGCCTTCTTTTTTTAAGACCATGAAATCTAGAGAGTAGTAGGGGCTAGTACTAAGACAAATCACACTTGCTTTCAACGATTCCTGAATGACATTTTCTATCTCATTTTTCTATGAAAAAGGATGGTGATATGGGTGCACATTTGTGGTTGGATACATAGAATCAATATGATACTATAATTATGCCTACCATGTGAGGGTGGTAATCCCAGGATGAACTGACAGGGAATCATCCTCCAACATGTGGATGTAAAGGAATTGTACAATAATTCATAAGTGGCCCTTCTTTAAAAACTTTCCATATGGTCATAAAAAACTATTTTTGGAGAGCCTGCTTTGAGACCTTTGAGAATGCAACAATTCTTTTCCTTCTTTATACTCTTGTATAATTCTAGGAAATCCATGGTTATGGGACCCAATGTTCTCAACCATTGTCCACCCAAAAAGATTTCACAACCTCCCATTTCTATGGAAAATGTGTGAGTTTTTAGGAAATATTTACCCATTTGCAGTTTCACATTATCGCACTTGCATTTCATAGATCCCCCATTTGAAATCATAATTTGATATTTGTTAACAACATGGACATAGTAGTGTGTTTCTTCCATGATGTGGTGATGAATGAAATTATGGGTGTTTCCATTATCTATTAAGCCAGTCACCTTCATGTGCTTGATATAGCGAAACCAACTTTAATGTCTAAGGAGATGAAATGTTGATAAAGGCATGAAGGGAGATTTGGGGTTCCTCACAATGTTGGTCCAGAGTGGGAATGTCCCTCAAAGTGAGCCATCCAGCTTCATCATCATAGTTGTCCTTAAATATGGCCATAAATTATTTATGTTCCTTATGTTTACACCTAGGGAAATATTTTTCATCACAATTATAGTAGAGATAATTAATGTTCCACCATTTCTTCCCATGTCAACTTCTGGACCCTTGAGGGGTGGAGCAAGAAGTTGAGGAGGTGCAAAGTTTTGGCATTTTTATGGAACAAATTTTGGGCATTTTTGGTCATTTCGATTGGGAATAGTCACAACTTTTGCATGACAAGATATTTGAGATACCTCCAACTAAGGAGCAAGGTTATTCATCTCAACCTAGGATTTTATTTCCCCCTTAATAACATTAAAAAAACTTACATTGCTTAAAAATTCAACCATCAAATTTTATATTTTGATTGCCAAGCACTCAAAAGCATCAATATACTATTCCATTGTGTCTATTTGATGCAATTTGGTAAGTAGTCCCATAAAATTACTATTCTTTTCAAAGTGAGTGATAAGGACTTCGTGAAATTCTTCCATGCAATGTATCCCAAAGATGCTTTCTTATGCCACTACTACCACCACCAATGTTCCTAATCTAGATATAAAACTCATATTCCAAGTCTCAATAGGTCATCCTTTATATCATGGAGGGAAAAGTAGTGTTCCATTTGGTCAACCCATCCTTTTGATCAGACCCATTAAACTTATTCAGATCTACCTTGGGTTATTGATGTGACATATTGGGGGGGTGGATAGGAAAGGGGATATAGTTGCAAGAGCCTTCACCCATGGAAAATTCACCATCATCATTCTTATCTTCTCTCTTTTCAAGTTTATATAAAAAGGTGAGAGTTATTTGTTGATGGCGGTCATATGGTTCTGATGTTAGTCCTTGGTTGCATCAATTGTTTGTGAGAGGATGTTGATTACGAGAATTATTCCATTCATTATGTCATTTATGGTTGGTATGTTTCTATGTTGATACATGGGACCACGGGAACCACCTGAAGGGTTGTCAAGGGAGTAGACCAACACATTCAACATTGCAAGATGATGTTGTTGAGATAGGTTGTTGGTAAGGGTTAGGTCCAATCTGGGTCCACCCAAAGGTTACCCAAGAGTTATATCAATGTAATTAGCGTGATGAGAGGAGTATTTTGAGATAGGTCTCTCATAATTGTCTAGTCCACCCAAGAACAAAGTATTTACTCTTGCTTGAGTATTATTGTATTGACATAATTCTAAAATTCATGATATTTGAATTTATGTAGGAATTTTGTTGCTTATGTTGTAAAAACTATGGTTTTGAAAGGCTTTAATATAAAAGGAATGTTAGCCACTATAACTCTCTAATATACCCAAGGGTTTGCTAAAATGTTAATTGACCAATATTTCACCATGCTAACTAATGAGGATAAATTGTACCCTTAGTTCTACTACTTGATTCCTTATTACGTGAGATTGATCTCCCCGAGTGATTTTGTTGGTGTACTATAGCAAAAGGTTGCTTGAAAAGTTGATGTAAATGTTGGGACCACATATTGTCC
>ML776983.1:1458199-1501611 GCA_009831015.1 Picea engelmannii
CAAGATAGTTGTTCTTACCCATTGCAATGTTATTTTAAATGTAATCCAGGATTCTTAATTTGAACTATAAAAAATTGCAATAGGGAGATTTCTTTCCTGTGATACAATTCAGAGCTTCAGTTCATTTCAGCAAGTTTAGATAGGATGATTTCTTTACTACAACACTAAGTGCTTTTGGAATTGAGCATATATAGTGCGCAGCTATATTTGAAACAAAAGACTTCCCTGGGTTGATAATTTATGTTTCACTTGGTTGTTTGAAATTAATTAAGCAATTATAGTGACCAACAGTAAAGATGGTTTAAGGTGTGCCAAAGGAGCTTTCAATATACTCAAGGGTACGTGGAACATCCAATATGCATATAGATTCTATCTAATGTGATATTACTCATTGTGTACCAACAAAGGTGTCCCATTGGATGACCTCGGTTGTTTTGATTATGTGCATGCTTCCCAACCATAGTTTTAGCTGGTGAACAACAAATCACTATGTTTAAAGATGTTGCAACATGTCTCTAGCTTAAAAAAAATCTCTATAAATTGCATGCATGGCATAGGAAAGTGCTCTGACACCACTTGTGTTATACCTTGATATCTAAAACAATTTTCTTTTTGCATATTGACCTAAATGTAATTGCATAAATAAATAAAACAAAACCAAAGTATTAAAGTGGCAACAATAGGCAAACCTTTATCGATATTATGAATAGTAAGCAATGTTCACTTGCCTCTTTGAGGAGGAAACCTCCAATTGAGTAGATGTCTAAATAATATTAATCACTTGGAACTAGACTACATCAAATAGTTTATATCTATCTAAAACCCTAACGACCTAGTGGGTCTTCATTGTTGAGGCTACATCAACTACCTGGTAGACCTTCTTTAATGAGGCCACCTTACATTTATTTATTACACACTTTAACTACTAAGTGGACTATATTTAATAAACATAGCCATTATACATTAAGTAACAACTTAGTCTATTAACAAGGGAATTTAGGGTGGGATGCTAACAATATTGTCCTCTTAGCAAGAAGCCCCTCCAACCTTGATAGGAAACTTAAAATTCTAAAATATTTTTTGTACTAAATTTAGGTGTCTATAAATACATACAAAACAAAGGCAATGATCATTAAATTGAAGCAAACAACATACTCAATTTATAAAAACTTGGAAGACGTCCATTTTTATAAGTATCTCATAATTGATTTTCATAACAAATTAAATTGGAACTATAGTGTTTAGAAAATAATCAATGGAGGTTGGAAACCCTAGTTTGGTCTTGAGAACAATTGTAAAGTTGCGTAATTTTGGTTTTGGGAAAACAAGAAGGTCTTATTCAATATCCTTGTTACACCAATGATTTTATATAGTTGTGAGGTTTGAGGCTAGGCTTCCACCCATTAAGACTTAGGCTATGATTAGGTACTTAATGTACAAGCAAAAGCTAAGTAATGTAGAGAATGATGGGATTCTTATCATTGATTCAATAATTAGTAAAATCAAATCAAGGATCAAACGAGGTTGGGCTAGAGATATAGTTTCTTAGTTAAACCATATGTGGATAGTGGATGAACATGTCCTCCGAGATATCAACATTATTAAGGGTGTTATTATAAATAAGTTTAAAAAAAATATGTGGAGCAATAAGAAGTCTCACTTATCAATTGGTTAATTTCAATGATTAGCCTCAGACAAAGATAGGTCACATTATAAATAGATTTGTAAACCAATAATCAAATTTGACCAAACCATTAATCATTAATAACCACTTTATCCATGTTAGCTCTATGAAATATAATTCATGTCATTGAGGTTGTTGTTGGTTGCCAAAAAATTGGTGATCAATTTTGACTAAGTCATTGATCAAATTTAAGCAAGTCACTCCTCCAATGATCATATCTACATCAACAATATTTATTTGATTGTAATTGATCTTCCACATTAGCTCTCATGCTTTGGTTTGTTTGTGCTTAACTATATTTGTGTTGTTTCACTTTACTGCTTGTTCTTAACATAAACTTTCACATCCACACTTCATTAATTCACACTCATGCTAAATCACATTCTACATTTTCAAATTTTCCATTACATTTTCTAAAAATATTTATGATTTTAAAATATTAAATACTAAAGTATAAGCTCTCAAAAAGGATAGCCTAAGGGGTTATCCTAACCTATTTTCACTAATGTTTTTTATCCACGTGGATATCGGTGGCCACCCACCTTTTCCAAATGGCTCAAAATAGTTTTCTGGCAATTTTGGCAATTTACTATTTTTAGCAGGTTTTAATTTCCAGGGCCATTTTACGGGCCCAAATGAAGGTTTTTCAATATGGAGGTTCTCAATGATAGCCAAAGGAATTTTTGAGCCCCCAAAATGAATCTCCTCGACGATACCTTTCCAATGAGCTATCATACGCCTAAAACGGTGATCGTATGCAAAAGTTACGACCCTGGGAAGTTGATGTGCTAACTTACCCAAACAGGGCCCACATGACTTTTGGCGCTTCATATCCTAGGGTTAGGTTTTTGGATGTCTATGGTTTTGGGCATTCCTGCTTATTGTAAAAATTCCTTCAGAGCCTCATTTTAATCATCTTCTTGTGAATGCGAGTAGCGGTCGCATCTCTTCTCAGAGATAAGCTGCCACCATTCTAGCGAGTCTTTCACTCTGTATTTTTACAATCTATATACATTTCTTTCATTAATAGAAATCGTGTATTACTTTATATCTGTGTTTATGGTTGCATCTATGATACGTTTCTGTTATATTGTTGAATATCTATGATATCTCTATGTATTTCTTTATTATATCCCTGATCTCATTTCGTGCCAAAAATAATCCGGATCAGTGGTATCAGAGCAGGCTGCTCTTGATCATTTTTTCAGTGCATGTCCCCGACAAGGTCCGACTATAGAAATTTGGGTCTTGAGCTTGTCTCTCTTGAAGACAATTTCTCTCGCACACCCAAGAAACCCTCAATGGTGGAAGAAAAGAAAAACGACGGAGTAGACGATCCTATCAATCTGTTGCTTGAGCAAACTCTCACGCGACAAAGGGACGAAATGATGGAGAATTTTTCCCACATCCTTCAATGCATGCCGATAGCATCAGGCGCATCTTCATCAAGTGGCCACTTTGGAGGCACCTCACTTTTCAAGGTACAAGTTAATTTTGATATTCCTGTATTTGAAGGATAGATAGATGCAGAATCCCTAGAAAAATGGTTAACTCTGCTAGAAGGTTATTTCTCTGTTCACAATTTTTCTGACAAAGAAAAGATCACCTTCGCACTCCTTAAAGCTCTCCCTCATGTCAAACATTGGTGGGAAACTTACTAGGAGAAAAGTTCCATAGAGGAGTCTGGAATATATGGGGTCGATCCCACTTGGGATTTTTTCGTGGATGCGATAAAAGAACAGTATTACCCTGTTGGCAACTATGAGGACCAGTACATGAGATGGACCACACTGCGGCAAGAGAGGGGCCAAGCAATTCTGGAGTTCACCAATTCCTTCCATACCTTGTGCACCAAGTTCGGTATCAAAGACTCTGAGCGACATTTGGTTAAGAAATACCGTGGGGCTCTACACAGATACATCCAGACTTAAATGGATTTTCTGGACATCTCATTACTTGGTGCTGCTTATCGATATGCTATTAAAATTGAGAAGAAATTTAAGCACCAGAACAAACGGGAATTCGGGTCTGCAAATCTGCAACAACCAAAGTATGACAAAGACGGCCCTAAAAAACAGTCTCCAAAAAACTAGTCCAAGACACAGGAAAAGAAGGGTCACGGGAAGACAAAGAAGGACACCGGAAAATGGTGTGATTTCCACAAAATCCCTTGGTACAACACCAATGAATGTCATTGGTGGCCAAGATCAAAGACAACGAGCCGAACCCTGATTTAGAATCTAATTCTGAAAATATTGGTAAAGGACAAATCATTGACGCAGGCCCCACTGCTATTGTCGCAACCGCATCAATTCAACCAGAAGAACCAACAGATCCTGAAGAGGGGGAACGCCTTTTTCATTCACAGATGTGGGTGAAGGGGACCCCACTGCAATTTATTGTTGATAGCAGAAGCCAGAAAAACCTCATCTCAGTAGAGGTCGTCAAACAGTTGGGATTTTCGAAAACACCACACCCATAGCCATACAACATCGGGTGGCTTCGGAAAGGACAAGATCTCTTTGTCAACCAACAATGTCGATTGTCATACGGCATCCAACCCTTCAAGGATGAGGTATTATGTGATGTTGTCCCACTGGATGTCTGTGATGTTCTCTTGGGCCAGCCATATATGTGGAGACGCCATGTTGTTTATGAGTCTCAACCCCATAGTGTCATTGTTACTTTGGGGGTTCATCTCTATAGAATACCAAAGGTAGTTCCAACTACTGTTCCACCTAAAAAGTGTCGCAAGGTAGTATCTCATACTACAAAATTCAGCTTCTTCACAATTTGTTCCAAAGGAGAACAAAAGGACACTGCAACCACTACAGCCTTGCCCCAAGAACCTTCTATCCAATAGAAGCAGGTCAACAAGGCTGCAACAAAGTGCAAAGATTCCTTCTGCACATCGTCCTCTCATGTATCTTGACTTGTTGAACAACCTCAACCTCAACAGGTTCATGACAGATTTCCACAAACTGAGCAACGCGACGTCTCCAACAAGACAAGCAACTCACCAAGATGCAGATTCAACAAAAACTTTTCCTTCTCCCCCGGGAACTCAATGCACTGGAGACCATTGCTTCCTAAGGAGGGAGGATTGATCCAGGTGGATATCGGTGGCCACCCACCTTTTCCAAATGGCTCAAAATAGTTTTCTGGCAATTTTGGCAATTTACTATTTTTAGCAGGTTTTAACTTCTGGGGCCATTTTGTGGGCCCAAACGAAAGTTTTTCAAGATATAGGTTCTCAATGATAGCCAAAAGCATGATTGAGCCCCCAAAATGAATTTACTTGACAATACCTTTCCAATGAGCTATCATATGCCTAAAACAACAATCGTATGCAAAAGTTATGACCCTAGGAAGTTGATGTACTAACTTACCCAAATAGGGCCCACATGACTTTTGGCGCGTCATCTCCAAGGGTTAGGTTTTTGGATGTCTAGGGTTTTTGGCATTCCTGATTATTGTAAAAAGGCCTTCAGAGCCTCATTGTAATCATCTTCTTGCGAATGCGAGTAGCGGTCGCATCTCTTCTCAGATATAAGCTGCCACCATTCTAGCGAGTCTTTCACTCTGTATTTTTACAATCTCTGTACATTTCTTTCATTAATAGAAATTGTGTATTACTGTATATCTGTGTTTATGGTTGCATCTCTAATACATTTATGTTATATTATTGAATATCTGCGATATCTCTGTGCATTTCTTTATTATATCTCTGATCTCATTTTGTGCCGAAAATAATCCGGATCAGTTTTTGAGAATTTGGATAATTTTGTGCCAACCAGTGTTTGGATTGAATGCCCCTAGGAAAAGGAACACTATTCTACATTAAAAAATTTAGGCTATCAACTCCATCCACGAATACGACTAATCATCCCCTGGGTTTCCTCACAAGGTTTTCCTTGGAAAAAAAAAAGGTACTCAAAAAGGAATTACAAAATGTTTACAAACTCTAACTCATTGTCTTCCCTTTTTAAAGTGAAAATTTCCAAATAAACCAATGGAAGACCCTCTTTACCTCTGGGTTTCCCCTACAAATAAATTTGTGAATTTGTAGAATTCTCACTTGTCTAAGGAAATACAATCTATTACCTACAATATCTATAGCTAGTAGGAATGGTGCTTTCAATCTCCTTATGGATGATGGCTAGGGTTTTCCACAATTTCTATTCACAACCACATCAAATGGCCCCTTCAGCGTGTCCATTGAGCTCTCCCCTCCCCTCTTCTCTATTGTTGTTGTAGGTTCCCTCTTCTACCACATTGGATCCTTTCTCTTTGCATGCTTGGTCCTCTAGTTCAAATATGACATCCTCTTCTATTCTAGCTCTCTTGGTGCATTCAAATATTATTTTATTGTGAGATGCATTATCTTCCAAAATGGTTGGGACTCCTAGTGTTTCCTTCAAGGATGAATTCATTCAAGGATACCCTAGCGGATTCCCTCTAAGATTCCATATTTTCAATGAATCTCTAGCCCTTTACATAAATGTGGAAAAGGATGTAGTCGATAAATCAACATTCTAAAAAAAACTGGATTAATTTTCATACGCAATGGCCCTTGGACAAATCTTACAAATATTCACCAATGGATCTCCTACACTTGGAGGATAGAAATCAAGGAATAAGGATATATTTTCCTCCATGCCAAGGGATTATTCATAGTAGAATTTTATGAAGTTGATGAAAGAGATTGAATTCTAAATTTTGGTCCATGTCTTTGGGGAAAATCCAGTTTTTTTCTCGAAGGCCTAGAATCCAACCTTTAAACCCTCTTTAGTCTCTCTCTCTCTCTCTCTCTCTCTCTCTCTCTCTCTCTATGGTGCCTATTTTCCTAACCTCCATTTTCATTTTTGGGAGTATATAATTCATTAGGTGATATTGGAAATACTTTAGGAAGCTTTCATTTCAAAAGTGAGGAGACATAATACTAAGGTATCACCACATAGCAAGTATATGTGCTCCTCCTAGCTTGGTTGTTTTCTTATAGGACCCTTATTGTGCTTAGGCTAGCCAGTGTAGACATTGATGTAATACCCTAGTTTGACTCCAAGTTGTAATTGTATGTGTACATATGATATTTTAGGTTGGTGAGCGAGTATATTTTGGGCCAGAGTGCCTATGTGACATTAGGCTAGAGAGACTATATATTGAAAGACCAATGAACCTAGCATTATACATTGTAATCACACTCTTATATATCAATAAAATACATCACAATTGCATACCAAGTCAGAAAAAAAAAATATGGGGAGCTAGGAATCCACAAGAGGGAAAGGAGGCTAAGGGATTAAGGAAAGGAGATAAACCAAGGAAATAATATAATATTATTAGTCTAAGTCCTCATGTAATGATTATATCCTAAGTTTCCAAAGGAGGGGAAATGAGTTCCCAAGTGGGGGGAACATAGTTATTTGAGTGCCACTTGTCAAAAATGGATCATGCATATATAATGTTAGCTCTTAGTGGAAAATTCATTCATTCTAACCACTGTATCATCCATTTTGATCACTCTTACTTTGGTTTGTTGGGTATGACATTAGGGAATCCATTGTAACCTTATTTCCTATGAAACTTTTTAATCCTAGTGGGATTCTATTGCTAATTCTCATTGGATTGCATTGGGGAAGTTTGGAACCCTGGAGGGGGAATCGGGTCGGTAGAATTGACCAGTATGTGAGGCTTGGAGGGTGCCTAGAGACTTCATTGGTGCAGTTGAAATTCCTAGATCCACAATTTTGAGACTTCTTGTTCAACCTGTGCTGGAAACTTGGAAGAGAGTGGGACATGTTGATGGATTATGGTGTAGAGAAGGGGGTACACTTCCTTGGATTGTGCAGTGTATATTTTAACCTTGTAAAAATAATTACTGCAAACATATTCTTAATAAAAATAGAAAATATACAATGAAACACACACACACATTACATAGATATTTTACCCTAGAAACCCAAACCAGGAAAACCAACAACTTGTTTAGAGCCACACCTCTAATCTTCTATTTATCATATCTCTTCATTGTTTAGAATACATTATATATAGGATCCTGCGACATCCAAACTGATGCAGGAGCATCTCAAGCGAGCCAGCGCGGAGATAAAAGACAGCTGGAAAAGCACCCAGCGCAAATTTTGAAAACGTCTTGAAATATTAATGAATCGTCAAGTGGAGGCACACTTGTATAATGTAAAAGGACCTTGAGAGATCTAATCTTGTCCTTAGTAGGTAGAAGGCATTTATAGTAGTTAATGCAAGTAGATAGAATTTAACACGTAGATTAGACAGTTTAGAATGAGAGAGGGAAACAGGATATAGACACCCTCATTGTGTATTGTAACATAGAATGGGATTATGTCATTTGAGAGCATAGAGCATAGAAGAGAAGAAGCAGAGAGTTGTGTAGAAGAATTCCATGTACAGAAGTTCTGGATTAATACAAAAATGATTTTGATTCAGACTCATGGTGTTCAAATATTCTCTGTGTATGTATTGTTGAATGTGATGCTCATGAATGGTTTACTCTTTCTGTCACGCAATTGTTGTTTATGCTATGTGTGTATGATTTCTTGTTAAATGTTTGAAATCTGAGAGAGAGAGAGAGAGAGTAAGGGAAATGAGTTTCAATTGTTTCTCTGTCTGAGTGAGTAAAATTCCTGAAAGGAGTGCAGTGGAGTTTGTCCACAAGGAGTGTGTTGACAGAAGTCAGAGTTCATCTCTGAAAACTCAGGAGAGATAGATTTTGTTCTCATTCCCTCAGAAGTGCAGCTAAGAATAGGAGCCGTGCAAGGAGTGCACAGGCCGAGTAAAGTCTCAAAGTTGCGAACCTAAGAAATTGTTGAAGGACTACTACTGCAGAGAGTGCGCAGAGTCGAAGGACTTTAATTCCTTGGAGTAATTGAGGAATTTGTCGCAAGGAGTGTAAGCAGGAGTATTCTTCAAGACTCGGAGTTGGAGAAAGCTCAGGAGGGATAGAGTCTCCATAGTCGTCGAAGAAAGCACAGGAATTTTGCGCATAGGAGCATTGAAAAGGCGTCACAAATTTGTGTCGTAGGCAATTAAGTACCGTGAGAAACACTTTGGTAAAAGGTTGCAGAAGTCCTTGAGAAGGAAGGAGAATGGACGATCGAAATTCTCCGCGGAGAATTTGCAAAGTCTCGCGAGCCGTCAGATTTCACAGAATAGAAGGGGAGTTACGGTGAGTATTTTCAAAGGGTTCAAGCTCAGGAGAGACAGAGTCGTAGATTCAAGCCATCAAGGGCCGTTGGATTATCCCGAGGATTTCCATTTCGGGGTTTTTTGGATTGAAGTCCCGAAATATTTGCATTAAGACTCGTGAAGTGCGAAGTCTCGAAAGGGTGAAAAGTCTAGTTGTGGGACCAGTGTCGGAAATCGTGTCGAGAGTTGACATTTTGGGATCTCGGGAAATAGAAAAGTCAGGATTTTGGAGGTCACGAGGCAGAGTTGCATGACATCACAACTCACAAACTCACGAAATCCGAATAGCCGAAATTGACATCGGGATTTGGGAATTTGGGTTTTGCATCGACAAGAGATTTTGATATTGAGAGTCTCGAACTTCCGATACGCGAAAAATGCGCTGACCATTGGGTCAAGCGGGGAATCACAGTCGTGGATTTATTTTGGTGACCGAACCTCGGGGTTCAGAAATTTGGGTCTCAGAGGTCTGCAGGATAAGACACTTGATTACGGATTCGCAAAATCGTGAAATTCGATCTCCCGAAGTGTAAAGTGGGAATTCCTCAAGGTTATTTGTAGGTGTAGATTTCCCGAAAGGGAAATAGAAGAGCCAAGTGTTGAGAGCTCTTCGGGCCAGTGAAAGAGGAAAGATCCTATGTGCGTTGACTTCCGACCTACAGGTTGGGAGGGCTGTGTCACAAACCCCTAATCCATTGACTTGGATTAGTCAACAACCATAATTCCTTAACTAGAATTAGAAAACCATCGATAAAAAACATGTGCCGAAAAACCACCAAAAATAGATGCAAAAAGCACATACCCAACATTCTCCCACTTGGTGTTTTCTTTGCATACAGGGAATTATAGTGTTACATAGTCAACAATCTAGGGCAACAATGCCCATAGATCCTCTACACCAAGAGAACTTATCAATGCTCACAATTTTTCTTAATGAATCTGCAACATTCTTCAAAGTGTCCACCTTCCTCAACAACACCTTCTTTTCTTCAACCATGTCTCTCACAAAGTGATATTGAACATCAATATGCTTTGTCTTTGAATGATAATTTGGGTTCTTTTCCAGGAATATTGCACTCTGACTGTCACAATCTATTCTTATATCTTGTTGTACCAACCCAATACCTGAAAATAATCTATGTAACCATATTGCTTCCTTTCTTGCATGAGTGGATGCCATGTATTCAACTTTTGTAGTTGAGAGTGCCACTATAGACTGTCTTTTTCTCATCTAATTGATTTCTCCTCCAAACAGATTAAACACATACTTGCGTATAGATCGTTCATGATCCAGATCTCCAACCTAATCTGCATCCACAAATCCATGTATGTCCAACACTCTGCCCAATCTTGGTATTCCTTGGTAGCACAAAGCATAACCAATCATGCGAATACCTGAAAACCCTCTTTGCTATTGTCCAATGTTCCTCCGCTAGTTTTGACATATACCTGCTCAAAAATCCCACTGCATTGCAATGTCTGTTCTAGTACATATCATTGCATACAACAAACTGCCAACCACACTAGCATACGGAACACGAGACATGTCCTCTTCCTTTTCTTGTGTCTTCAGACACTGATCTATAGATAAATTTATACCTATATGAATAGGGACCTTGACAGGTTTGCATTCCTACATATTAAACCTCTACAATATTGTTCCAGCATATTTCCTCTAATTTAGCCAGAGTTTCATGTGTGTTTGATATATTTTAATTTACATTCCCAAAATGAAATTTGCAACACCAAGACCCTTCATGTCAAATTTAGAGGCAAATAAATTTTCACATCTTGGATAATCTCCTTGTCGTTTCCTATCAGCAACATATCATCCACATAAAGGACCAAATAAATAAGATGATCGTCGATTAATTCATAATACACATAGTGATCCACTTTTCTCCTTGTGAATCCAAGTCCCAACATATAAGTATTAGATTTTTGATACCACATTCTTGATGATTGCTTTAACCCATACAAGGACTTTTTCAACCTGCATACCAACTCTTTCTTTCCCTTCACAACAAATCCTTCTGGTTGCTTCATGTAGATTTCTTCTTTTATATCCCCATGTAGGAATGTTTTCTTCACACCCATATGTTCTAATTTAAAATAAAATTAAGTGGAAATAGATAAAATAAACCTAATTGAAGTTAACTTGGCAACATGAGAAAAAATATCACCAAAGTCAATTGCCTCTACCTAGGAATAACCTTTTGATATTAACCAAGCTTTATATTTCTCCACTTTTACTTCTACATTCAACTTCTTCTTAAACACCCATTTTCTACCAATGGGATTTCTTCCAGTCAGAAACTCCACTAGATCCCAAGCCTCCTTCTTGTCCAAGGCTGTCATTTCTTCAATCATGGCCTTTTCCCAAAGTTTTCCATCCTATGAATCCATTGCCTCCCTAATAGTTCTAGGATCATCTTCAGTAATAGACAAAGCAAAATTTGAAAGGAAATCAGGTGGAGTATACCTTTCTGGTTTCAAAGGACTATGAGGATATTTTTCTTCTGATTCCTATTCTTCTGTAGAGTCTGATTCATCATCCTTCAAATCAAACTCTATTTTCTCTCATTCTTCCTTCCTTGGTAGTACTTCCTGTTTGAAAACATCTTTGATTTCTCTAAATGCCACATCTCGAATAAACAATACCTTCTTATTTTCTGGGTTGCAAAGATTATTACCTTCCAGAATATCTTTATACCTAATAAAGATACACTTTTTAGCCTTTTTATATAGCTTGCTCATGTTTTCCTTTGAAATATGAACATAGGAATCACAACCAGATAGCCTAAGATGCGTGAGAGAAGGTTTCTTACCAGTCCATACCTTATGTGAAGTCTTATCAATCAATGTTGATGAGGGTGATAGATTGACCAGGTGACATGCAATACCCATTGCATCTGCCCATAATTCTTGTCCTAACCCGACACCACCGAGCATGCACCTTGCTTTTTCCATCAATTTCGTGTTCATCCTTTCTACAACTCCATTCTTCTAAGGTGTATATGGAGTATTATTATACCTTTCTATACCAAAATTCTTACAAAATTCTTCAAATTCATTTCCATAGGATTCTCCACCATTATCTGTCCTCAACACCTTAATTCTTTTCTCTGTTTGATTTTCCACAAGAGCCTTAAACTCTTTAAACCTATAAAAGAATTCATACTTATTCATGAGGAAATATATCCATGTATTCTTTGAGAAGTCATTTATAAATGAGACATAGTACATAGATTTTCCCAGTGATGGAATCGACATAGGTGCAAACACATCACTCTGCGCCAACTGTAAAATTCTCTCTTCCCTCGATGCACCGAAGGGGAATATTACCCTATTCTACTCCCCATATATATATTGTTCACAAAAATAAAAATCCATAGAGAATTTAGAGACACCTTCGACCATACCTTTACCGTGTAGTAGTCGAAGTCCCTTTTCTCTGATATGCCACAATATGTGATGCCACAACATAGTATTTTCTCTAGAGACTGTAGGAGTTTTTTCTTCTTCAACTCCAATCTCAGGAAAAATGGAACTATTGCACCCATTACTAATAGTGCTTCCTTGTAACTTATACAAAGTTCCACACTGAACTCCCTTCAACAACAACATTTCTCCTTGATCTGTGTTGCAAGTTTATTTCTCGAACACTGTTTTTACCCTTGCATTGTCCATTTTGCTTACAAAAATCAAATTTCTAGCCAATCCTAGGGTGTGAAGAACATTAGGGAGTTTTATAATCCTTCCATCCATGAGACTCAACTTCAATTTTCATCGTCCTATGATTTTGGTCGTCGAGTCATCACCTCCATCATACCTTTTATATTCACAAAACCACTCCCTGTGGGGATTCATATGAAAAAATGTTCCTGAGTCAACCAACCATGCCTCATGATCTGCATGTGTGCTTGAAGAAGCCAAGTACACATCCCCTCCTTCTTTTATGAAGGTTTTTTCTTTTATAGAAGGAGTATCTTCATATCCCTTCCCTCTCTCAACACTTTTGGGTCTACATTGCTTTTTGTAGTGCCCTTGTTTTCCACATCTCCAGCATACATTTACAAAATTTCTGGGAGATTTAGATCTTCTCTTAGATTTAGATCTCCCACTTGACGACTTAGATCCATTTCTTTCCTAGGAGTGTCCTCTTGAAAATAATGCATATGTGCTCTAGATTTCCATATTTTTCTCCTCATCTCCTCTGAAAATAAGGATGATACCACATCATCGAAAGTTAAAGTACTTGAATTACTACCTATGGCCACACTCAGACTATCCCACAAATCTGGTAAAGAGCACAATAAACTAATACACTTGTCTTCATCAGAAATATTAATTCAATAGATAATAACTGACTTACCATTGTATTGAAGGTGTTCATATGCTTTGTCAACAAGTCTCCATTTTTCATCCTTATATTATACAACTTCTTCCACAAGAAAAAATTGTTTACCAGGGACTTAGACTGATACAAAGTCCCCACCTTATCGCATAATTCCTTGGATGTAGCTTCCCCTAACAAATTCAGTAATACTGAATCTAAGAAACATAACCGGATTATGCTCTTCGCCTTCCAATCCAACTTTTTCCACTATTCTGTTAATGTTCTTGTAGGTGCAGAACCTTGATCCATCGTGATCCAATGATATTTGTCTACCAATATATATTCCATCTAACGTTTCCCATTAAATTTATCGATCTCTATTTTCGAACTGTTGACCATTTATTTTCACTTGAAGAATCAATACTACAGATCTCCCACTGTAACAAGGATTATCACAGACCCGAGCCAAACCCTTAGCAACAAAGGCATCCCCTTGAAGCCAAAAAAATATTTGATACCAAATGTAGATTTTAACCTTGTGCAATTAATTGCAAGGCTTATCACAAACCCGAGTCAAAGCTTTAGCAACAAAGGCAGCCCCTGAAACCAAAAACAACTTTGATACCAAATGTAGATTTTAACCTTGTATAATTAATTACAAGGCTTATCACAGACCCAAGCCAAACCCTTAGCAACAAAGGCATCCCCCTAAAGTAAAAAACAACTCTGATACCAAATGTAGATTTTAACCATGTACAATTAATTACTACAAACTGATTCTTAATAAAAATAGAAAAGGTACAAACACACATTACATAGAGATTTTATCCTGGAAACCCAAACCGAGAAATCCAACAACCTGCTTAGATCTTCACCTCTAATATTCTATTCATCATATCTCTTCATTGTTTACAATACAATATATATAGGGTCATGTGACATACAAACCCCTAATCCATTGACTGGGATTAGTAAAAAACCCTAATTCCTTAATTGGAATTAGAAAACCATCTACGACAAACATGTGTCAAGAAACCGCCAAAAATGGATGCAAAAAACACATACACAACATGTAGGTTGAGGGGAATGAGAGACTGATAATTGTAATTGTTGTAGGAGTTTGTTACCTTGGCCTATACACCATTTGTAAATACTATTAGACCTAGTTGTCTTAGGTATCCTTTTCCCCAGTGTAGTCATAGCCCTAGCTTAGGAGTGACCTGTTATTGAGAGAGATAGAACAATAGTGTTTATGTTTGGGTGGAATGTCTAACGTCTATAGCCAATTGTTTCTTTCAATAAAGATAGTTTTTCTATATTATATGCTCTTATGTTGTGTATAATGTTTATTTATTTGTGCTTAATGTTGTTATGTTGTGAATGTTTATAATTATGTATGTTGTTATATGTTATGCATTGAATTGCATGTTGCTAGGACCACATAAGTGTATCATATGTAGGGTATATTATTATAGATTAGTATGAGAGCCTTTTTTGAGCATAACTTCTCATGGCATCAAAGAATTAATGAGCCAAGTTTAATTTTTTTGAAAATACAGTGTGTACAAAGTCGGTTTTGTAGTAATGTAGCCTAGAGGTGGGGTCTGGGCACATTACATTGTGGTATTATATCATTGGGTTCCAACACTGGAATTACATGGACCAGAGCCAGAATGAATAAATGAAACTATTAGCAGGTCTACAAATTATTTGACAAAAATTCCATTGTGAAATTGGGGGAATTTCCTGGAAATTTGTGGTAATTACAACTCAAGATTTAAAATCCCCAATTTTAACCTTTGTTTGAGAGATTACATGCCTAGAACTGGCCAAATTAAAGAATTTTAGAGCAACCATGGATGATTTTGGGGAAAATTGACAAAAATCCAATTCTCGGGGTGAATTCAGGTCAAGTTGAACCCAAAATCGTCTAGCAGATGATTAATTGTAGTAAATTGGGAAAATTTAGGATGAAATTTGGCTAGGAGGTCGAGAATTGTAAAATTCATAGTAGCTTGTGCATATGGGAATTTTTGAAAATTACAAATTATTGATAATTTCAAAACATTGGGAATTTTTGTATGGGGTGAAAAAATGGAGGACATGTGTCAGGTGACATGGTGATGGTGACGTGGAGGCGTCAACCTATGCCATGTAGGTGTCAGGGTGTGTGGTGGTAGTGCCATAGTGCCCAAGCACCATGACCGAAAAATCATTTACGGGCCCAAGTGCAAGTGGTTTTGGTTCGAGTGCATTTGGACTTGTGACCAATGATCAGGTTCCATGTGGCACTAGGGTAGTAAGTGGTTACAAGCCACAGGGAAAATTTAATGGGTGTGCTATTTGATGGCCCATAATCAACCACCGTCATCGATCTTGGGTCAATGATTACAGATGTATGCGCTAGATAAGGGGGTGTCAGAGGTGGGACCTTGTCCATCGTCATATCCAATGTGGAGGAACCAAGTGGAGGTATGTCAGAGGAGGTGGGACCCTTGTGCCATCAACGATCTAGAGGATGCTTGGTGGAAAGTCAAGTAAATGTGGGAGCCCATAATTAAATAAAATGAAAATAAGAAAAAGGAAAGATAAATGAAGAAGAGGTGATGTGTGGCAGGTCCAAGGTGGCCAGAGTGATGACATGGTTGCACCTGAGAGTGGTAAGTGGACACAGGTACCATGTATTCCAAATGCCACATAAACAAGATGATGTATTATAAATAAAAAATAAGTCTGGAGCCAAAAACATGTTTTGGACATAACATAAGAAATTAACTCTAAATTAGATGAAATTTTGGGGTTGAGTCCACAATGTTGAGGGGCATAAAAGTGCCAATGAGGGTCATTGGTTCATTCAACTCTAGATTGTCAGAAATGGTCAATTAGGTTTTTTTGAGGAATGGGGTGGTACTCTTTGACATAGGCCCTATTGTTGACATAGGCCCTCTTTGACATAGGCCCTATTTTGACAGTGAGTCAAAGAAGTAGGCATGAAAATACCTAGTGGAGAAATTGGCCAGATTACAAGGGGTTTGGAATGGGGATACACAAATATGCTAAAATACCTTATTCTAGACCATTTTTCGACGATATATGGGATCTCCAGTGGAGGAAAAGCGACCCAAGAAAAATTGGAAAATTTTCTTTTCTCAAAATTTTTCTCCTCCTCATCAATTCACACAAGTTTATCTTAGTGAATATTTCCCATTTTTTCTCTGTTTGGGAGATAGCCAATTTGGATAAAAATTCCAAGGTTGGAGAAAATGCCAAACCGACAAAGTTGACAATTCCAAAATGATAAAAAATATTCTAGGAGCATCGGATTGACAATTTGAAGGTTTCTATGTACTCATTATTATAAATATTATTGATAGCTAATATAATTTTTTTTTTTCTTTTTAGATTTTTTTCTACATGTGGCAGAAGTTGGCCTCTGAGATGATTTTGCCAATGAGACAAGTGTATAATAGGGGTAAAATGACAACTTCAAAAGGATGTAAATTCCTTTGCAAAGTTAAGAATTGAGCAAGAGAGTAATCATTGGAAATATATTGAAGAGAAGTATCCACTTGTGTGCTCAAAATTTGAATTTGAGCAATAAAGTTCTCAGAAAATCAAATGAAGATGATTGGTGGCCTTAAAGGGTAGAAATTTTGCATAATTCTCCAGAAAATTGTAGAGTTATGATAAATTTGATATTGATTATTAACTAACAGAATTTTTTGCATCCATATTTTTAGAGTTAATGGGTATAGAAAACACATAGCAAGTTTAGAATGAAGATTGTAGATATGGAGGGTGTACAAGGGGCTCACATTCATGAAGATGAAGCGAAAGGAATGAACATTAGTTTGGGAAATGAATATATAGAATCAAATGGGCATAGAGGAGGCAGAGCATATCCCATGGAGTTGGAGAGGATAATGAAAACCTTGCAAAGAGAGGTACATAGTTATATTGATGATAATGAAAGGTTAATTAGAGCCCAAGAGGAACAAAACTACATCAACACTCATCTATTGCCAAGCTTGAAAAAATTGCAGAAGCAAATGAAGAAGGAATCAAGCTCAAGGAAAGTAGCAAAACATAGATCTCATGCCAGGAGGGAGGATGTTAGAGGTTCTAGGCACTCTAAAAGTGATAGTAGACATCATCACCATTCACCAAGGAATTCATCTAGAAGGGCATGCGCATTTTTAGAATATGAAAGTATCACAAGTTTGTGTATTTTCTGACATTATAGGAAGAGGCTTGAGGTAGATGATTTTCAAGGGGAACCCAAGAAGATCAAGCCACCAACATTTGATGGAGAACAAAGGAAATGTGAATCTGCCAAATTGTAACGTCCCCCGGCCACGCACAGGCCGGGAAATGCCACTCTAGAGCAATCTCTCATGCTCTTATACCAGTTGGTAACATCCCCAGCCTTAAATAGGCCGGGCCATGCTACTCTAGGGAACACTTTCATTCACTTATTGCGGAACATACTGTAACATACCCAGTATTCAACTGAGCTATGTCACATAAATTTTCTCTTCAAACTGCATGCAACTTAAACATATACATACAACACTCTTGCGGAAGATTTACATATAAACATAAACAAATAATTACATTATGTAACATACGATTTCATACTAAAATAAAAGTAAACACAGATATGCAGCATATACAGGGAAATACCCATAACCATACACGCAATTGTAATCACATATATGATAAACCATAACATAAGCACATAAATAAAAATGCAGCATATAATTTTATCATACGATTGGTACTTATCTTGGAAATATTGTCACCAACTACATACAGACTGTCCACGAACCTCCCATCCTTAGACTGCATTGTTCATTACTCTCAACGGTGAGTCACCCCCGAGTTGGGACTGAACTCCACCTGGGTAAAGGGGTTTCTAACCAGGCTAGGGTTCATAGACAATAGGAAAGACTCTATCTTAGGTTCTTGCTCAACTAACAACCTATAGTATCTCATTCCCCACATGCCTATCCCACCCAAGGAAGTGTGCCCCTTCTCTGCTCAATAGACCCTCGGCTGCCCCACTTCCCTTCCAGGGTTTCAGCAACAGGCCGGACAGGAAGCCTCAGAGCACTATAGCTGCAGTTTAGCACCTTCGGGAATCAATCCCCAACAATTCTCTCGCTCAGAGAATTTCAACCGGGCCTGACAACCCACCTCTTCAATTTACCACGAGCCTGACAACCCGCTTCTTCAATCTTGATCCCAAGCTAACCAGGTACATCAATCGGAATGGTTAAGGAAATAGGCTCAGATACAGTGAAATGAATGTCTCAAGGATAACGGGTTGTGTGAGTAAAAGAAATGGTCATGGGATCATTGACTGGATAACTAAGTGATGGAAGGAATCATCGTGAAGTATGATAGTCAGAATGATGATCAAGCTACTGGTATCGTCTAGTGATGATGAGAATAATCCTCAAAAAGTGACCAAATGAGCTAAGTCTCCATGATATGAATGCATGTCCCCAACTTGACACTTGTCATATCGGAAGTTACTTTGGTCCACTTGTCCCCAACTTTAGAACTTGGGATAAAATAATTATCCACACTTTATGCTTTAGGAAATATTAATATAATATTCCTTTTTGGCTTAAGCTCTCTAGCTTAGCCCTTTCCCCTTGACTTTTGGCCCTCCCTTTCCATAACTGGTGAAGTTCATTCCCCCATCTCTTTTATCGTGGTCAGTCTGTGCGCAACGATGTATTTTATATTAATCATGAGACATATACAAAATAGGCGCATTGGCCTTTAACATCTAGGCGCTCTGGCCTAATTCCAAAACATAAGCATTCCAGCTTATAATAACTGGCTCACCAGCCTATAGCACATATCATGTACACAAGGTTCGTTGACCTCCATACTGCACGCACTTTAGTTACTGCGGGTGGTATCCGAGAATGTGTACACTACATCATTTTACTGCGCAGTTCATGTGCGAACTATGCCATGGAAGGTGCACTACAAAATGATGTAGAAACAACTCACCAAATTAAGTACACTTACATTACATTTACAATTGGGTTCGGCCGAGGAATATTACAATCCCCTCCCCTTATTTATGCATTGTCCTTAATGCATCATACACCCATATACAATAGAGTTTTCAAAAATATGTGGGTATTATGTCTGCATCGCATCCTCATGCTCCCAAGTAGCGTCCTTAGGACTGTAGCAGGTCCATTGGACCTTTACAAGCCCCATGGCTCAGTTCCAAATCTGCTTGACTTTCTGGTCCAAAATGCGCACCGGATGCACTTGAAAAGCACCTTCTTGCTCCACCTGAATCACATTCCAATCAATAACATGATTAGCATCAGGTATATATTTCTTTAGCAATGATACATGGAAGACATTATGAACAGACATAGATGYAGGCAATGCAATCATATAAGCAACTGGACCAATCCTCTCTAGGATTTCAAATGGCCCACAAAATCTGGCTGCCAACTTGGCACAGCTTCCCAACTTTACAGAACTCCTGTTAGCTTTCACTTTCAGGAAAACATGATCACCCACTTTAAATTCTCTGTGTGTTCTGTTCTTATCGGCATAACTTTTCTGACTGTCTTGGGCATCTTTTAAATTTTTCTTATTTTTTATCATTTGGTCCTCCATCTCCTTGAGAAACTCTGGCCCAACTACTATCCTATCAGCTGGATTATCCCAACTCACTGGAGTATTGCACTTTCTGTCGTAAAGTGCTTCAAATGGGCTCAGCTTCAATGATGCCTGATACCCATTGTTGTAAGTGAATTCTACCAAGTGTAGGTAATCTTTCCATTTCAATGGTTTGTCCATCACATACATTCTCAGTATATCTTCTATCACTATGTTCACCCTCTATGTCTGTCCATTAGATTCGGGATGATAAGTTGTACTAAAGTTCAAATTCGTTCTGAATCCTTTGAACAATCCTTTCCAGAAATTCGAGGTGAATTTCGGGTCTCTATCGGACATAATTGTTTTAGGAATTCCATGCAATCGTGCCACTTCCTTCATGAAAATATCAACAACATCTGCTTCCTTGTGAGTAGTTTTCAATGGAATAAAATGGGCAGCTTTCATAAGCTTGTCCACCACCACCATGATCGAATCATGCAACTTGCCTGTTCTGGGAAATCCCGTAATAAAATCCATTATCACCACTTCCCACTTCCATTCAGGAATGGGTAAAGGTTGCAGCAACCCTGTTGGGTGCCTATTCTCAGCTTTAACTTTTTGGCATTCCATACATCTAGCGATGTATTCAAGGATCTCTCTCTTCATACCTGGCCAAAAGTAATGGCTCTTGATCGCTGCCACTGTTTTCTGATATCCAGGGTGCCCTGCATAAGGAACATTATGCATCTCATGCAAAATCGTACGTTTCAAGTCCTGGACATTTGGAACAAAAATTTTGTTCTTGTATAGCAGTGTTCCATCTATTCCCAAATTATAATTATCCACCTTTTGTGACATTTTACCCTGTTGTAGCATTGCTACCAATTCTCTGTATTGCAGATCTACATTTGCAGCCTCCATAATTTTTCTTTTAATATCAGTCTGATACATGCTAATGGTTGTAGCATGTAGTTCATGCACCCTCCTGCTAAGTGCATCGACCACTTTATTCTCTTTCCCCTTGATATGCTTTATATCAAAGTCATATTCGCTTAGAAATTCTAACCATCTGCTTTGCCTAGAATTTAGATTTGGCTAATCAAATAAATATTTCAGACCATTGTGGTCTGTTCTTAGCTCAAATCTCTTCCCCATGAGGTAGTGTCTCCATTTCCTCAAGGCATGCACTATGGCTTCCAACTCCAAATCATGAGTGGCATAGTTTCTTTCATCATCCTTCAACTTCCTTGATTCATAACATATGACAAACCCATTTTGACTAAGGAATCCACCAAGTCCTTCATTACATGCATCGGTGCATACAATGAAGTATTCATCTGGGTCTGCAATCCTTAATATTGCATCACTTGGAAACTCTTCTCGCAATCCAGTGTCCACTGAAACTTTACTCCCTTTCTTTGCAAGGAAGTGATTGGGTGTGCAATCTTTGAGAATATTTCAATAAATATTTTGTAGTAGCCTGCAAGACCCATGAATGATCTCACCTCTGTCGCATTCTTCAGTGCTGACCATTCTCTAATGGCCTCTATCTTCTCAGGATCCACTACTATCCCATCCTTTGAAATGATATGCCCCAAATAATGAATTTGTTCCTGATAAAATGAGCACTTGCTCAATTTGGCATAAAACTGATGCTCCCTTAATACTTGTAACTCCATCCTCAAATGGTGTTCATTCTCTTCCTCTAACTTAGAATATATAAGAATTTCATCCAAAAATAAAATGACAAACTTGTCCAAATATTCTCGGAAAACACCATTCATTAAGTACATGAAAACAGCTGGTGCATTTGACAACCCAAATGGCACCACTGTGAACTCATAATGACCATACCTTGTCCTGAAGGCAGTCTTGTTGATATATTCTTCTTTAATCCTTACCTGATGGTATCCTGATATGAGATCTATCTTTGAAAATATCTTTTCATCCTTCAATTGATCAAATAGATCATCAATCCTTGGCAAAGGATAATTGTTCTTAACAGTCACTTTATTCAAATGTTTGAAGTCAATGCACAATCTTAGTGTTCCATCTTTCTTTCTCACAAACAATACTGGGGCACCCCAAGGTGACACACTTGGGCATATATACCCCTTCTTCAAAAGTTCTTCAAGCTGCATTTGCAACTCCTTCAATTCTGGTGTACTCATTTTGTAAGGAGTCTTTGATATTGGTGTTGCTCTAAGCATTAAATTTATAGAGAAATCAATGTCTCTCCTTGGGGGTAGTCCCGGTACTTTCTCGAACACATCTTCAAAATCTTCCAGGACTGCATAATCCTCCAAATTTGGCACCTTATCTCTAGGTGTCTCCGCCAAATGAACTGCAATTATTTGACACCCTTTTCTGTAACATTTCTTCAGCTGCAATGCTGAAATTTCTCTAATGGTTACTGCCCTGGGAATTCTACTTTGCTTAGTTTCCCTTCCTCATCCATGCAAGTAAATGCTTTGTTGTGGAATTCTAAGAGAGTATGATGTTGGTCCAACCAATCCATCCCAATTAGACAGTCATAGGAACCTAAAGGCAAGATGTTTAAATTTTCCTTGGTGTTCAGTCCATTCATGTCTATGAGGCATGACTTAACCATCTCATTAACTTTTCTTCTGGCTCCTGTAGCTAACTACACCAACCAGGATTTCCCATGCTTTCTTCTTGGCAGTTGCAAACTTTTCACCATCTTAGGGTCTATATAACTATGACTAGCTCCTGAATCAATTAAAATAACAATAGTTTGGTTGTTGATCATACCTTCCACGTCAATCATGTGGGACTGATACTCTGCTTGCTTGTTGTCTAGGGTTGCATAAATCCTTGGCACATATCTACCCATGTCCTCCATTGTTTCAACTTGTTGTACATTGTGCACAACCCTACCTTTTTCACCTCTGTGAGGACAATCTCTGAACCTATGATCTCCTTTACAACCCCAACATTGAATAGGTGGTTGCCTTGGCCTTTGACTCTTTGTGTCAATCATTCTGGGTTCTTTAGGCGTTTGTTGTCCCGGTGGATTATTTCTGAAGAATGGTGGCTTAGCTCCCTTCTTCTTCTGATCCATTTTGAATTTCTTATTGTCTTCCCAAGCCTTTTGGAAAGTTGGCCTTGCTTTCTGTTGATCATATAGGCATTTAGCTCTCCTTATGGTATCTTCCAATGTCTTGGGATCATCATATTGTATTTTKTCACTCATGAGTGATGGAAATCCACTCAAATACCTTTGAATTTTGACTGTCTCATCCTTGATGAAATAGACATACTTCAACAGTTCTAGAAACCTTCTCTCATATTCATCTATGGTCATACTTCCAAGCTTGAGTTCAAAGAACTCTTTCATTTTCTTGTCATAATATCTCTTAGTCAAGTATTTCTTCTCAAAATACTTCTTGAATTCCCTCCAAGTAACACTTTTCTCTTTAATGTGTTGATCCCACCACATGGAGGCTTTTCCCTTGAGTTCATAGATATCAATTCTACCTTCTGCATGAAAAGAATAATTATGCAATTCAAAATACTTTCTCATGCCCAACAACTATGTCTCTGCATCTTCATCCTTTTTGTGCTCTCCATCAAATGTAGGAGGTTTGATTTTGTTCATTTCTCCTCGTAGTTCATCTACCCCAAACCTCTTATACCTTCTGATAGGGGATGGACTCAAGCTGTTTCCTGTTCTCTTATTGGAATGCCTTGGGGAGTGATGGTGATGTCTGCTAATACTTCCTACTTTTCTTTCCTCATCCGAAGGCTTGTGACTTCCATATTTTCTTAAGCCACTCTCCTTAATCAATTTATTTTCTATTTTGTTCAAGCCCTCTAATAACTTCATGTTGAATTCATCCTGCGGCTCTTTGGCTCTCATAAGATTTTCATTATCAGCTTTATGGATTTGGAAATCCTTCTGCAAATTCTTAATGGTTTCATCCATATTCATGTTTTCATTCCTTTCTTCTCCATGTCCATTAGAGTTTGTTCCTTCAATGCCCAAATGGACATCCACCCTTCTTCTCTCATCTTGCTGACTGTAATTCCCCTGTGCTTCTTCCATTCCTTTGGAATCTGCGCTGGTCTGATCTGATCTATTTGTTGTTAATTCTGCAAAATGTGCAGGCATCGAAACTTATCAGGCTAACAATTCAACAATTCATGAAAAAATATGTACCATTTTGGTTCAATATATACATCAGAATTATCTCTCTTGATTTCCTGGTGTTATCACCATGACAATTCTAGATAGGATCCAAGTCTTGAAAACATAGACGTGCGGTGCCTTTAGAGATACATCTGGGCAAGAAGGTGGTTTGCCGAAACCCCTTTCACCAATATGTGGTATCACGTGTTTCCATAAGTCAAATCCACCACTCGTGGAGCAGGCGACGACTAGTCAGATGACCCCATTTCACTCGTTCGGTACTTCGCATCCATGTGACGTCAGCTGAAAACCACCATGTAATGAAATCGAAAGTTAATCATTTGAAATGTATTAGCCGAGCATGGCAACCCAATGCTCTTGTACGTAGTCCGTCTGCACTTCATAATTGGAATTTTATAACTACCGATCCTCAAGTATGAAGGTATCTGCTTATCCATAAACAAAGTAATCTCCAAATTGCTCGAATTTCTACTCTTTGTAAAATCATTTCGGTATCCACAAACTGAGATACATGGACAAGGCTAAATCCAGTGAGACTGGTTATTTGGGCAACATGCTAGACTTTCTTGTGAATAAGGAGGAAAGGGTACTTGCGCGCATTCTAGCGACTAAATTCCACAGGAGACGGCTATAGACTCGCAGTTGGAAGTCAGGTTGAATCCCACTATGAAGGATTTAGTCATCAACAGGCCAGCTGCTAAGAAGAAAAGGAGCAAGCGACAAAAGAGGGAGGAATCCATGGCTGAAACGGTCGAAAGTGTTGGAGAGAATCAACCAGTCTGGTTAGATTCTTTAAAGGAGGATATCGCTAAGTTGAAGTAAGTCTTCAAAGTATATTTCAGTGAATTTTGAACAGTTGGTAGCAAAGGTAAGGAGCACCAGAGATGATAGTCATGTTCTTAAACAACCCTTTTCAATAGGATAACTTCTATCATTCCCTTTTTGTAATTTTGGGATTAATACGATTATATAAATATAGAAGCGGATTTTGGAATTTTTGTTACAAAATTCTATCTGGTGGTGTTATGAGTCTTGTTTTCTTTTATAGACTGCTTTTCTTGTAAGCTTATATTTCACTTCCATCTGTCTGAATCGGAGGAATATAAAACTTGGAATTCTTTTTAATTAATGCTCTGATGTGGTTGTGTGTTTCTTTTTCTTCTAATATTATGCAATTAAACTTAGACTCGTCGCCTTCCAAATGACTTCGCGCGCACTAAACTTCAACATGTACATCCATATTTATCGTGCATAGTAACTTCACAAGGTAAAATGAGTTTTCGTGCACCTATATCCACTATGCATTTTTTCTTCGTCGCACCGACAACTTGTGCGCACTACTTTTGCGTTGTGCGCCCATATCCACTGCGCATAGTTTTGGTATTGCACACCGATACTCCACATGCATTTCACCCTGTGCATTGCACCCTGTCAAAGTTCAATATGTTCCATCGCACACAATAGTCTGCGCGCACCATTGAATACACTGTCACGAGACAACTTATACTCATACTATGCACGTACCAACAAAACTCCTCTATGTTATGCAATACTTGCGCACCCCATGTGCACATTACTATGTGTGTGCTAAACTTACAAGGATAAATTCAGCGCATGCATCCGCACACAATATTCTTCCGCGTGGTGCCACAATTTACTGCACACACTTGCACACCAACGTTTTTTGTGCGATGCCCAAAATTTACCGCGCGCGCCTGCATGCCAATATTATGAAATTTGGTCACTTCAAAATTAATCTTCTGTGAATATTTGCTTCACCTGAACCCTTTTGGCCCATCTAGGCTCAGTGTTGATACTGAAGCTCTGATACCAATTTGTAACATCCCCCAGCCACCCACAGGCCAGGGAATGCCACTCCAGAGCAATCTCTCATGCTCTGATACCAGTTGGTAACATCCCCAACATTAAACAGTTCGGGCCATGCTACTCTAGGGAACGCTTTCATTCTCTTACTGTGGAACATACTGTAACATACCCAATATTCAACTGAGCTATGCCACATAAATTTTCTCTTCAAACTGCATGCAACTTAAACATATACATACAACACTCTTACAGAAGCTTTACATATAAACATAAACAAACAATTACATTTTGTAACATATGATTTCATACTAAAATAATAGTAAACACAGATATGCAACATATACAGGGAAATGCCCATAACCATATAGGCAATTATAATCACATATATGATAAACCGTAACATAAGCACGTAAATAACAATGCAACATATAATTTTATCATACGATTGGTACTTATCTTGGAAAGATTGCCACCAACTACGTACAGACCATCCACGAACCTCCCAGCCTTAGACTGCACTGTTCATTACTCTCAACAGTGAGTCACCCTCGAGTTGGGACTGAACTCCACCCGGGTAAAGGGGTTTCTAACCAGGCTAGGCTTCATAGACAACAAGAATGACTCTATCTCAGGTGCTCGCTCAACTAACAACCTATAGTCTCTCATTCCCCACATGCTTATCCCACCCAAGGAAGTGTGCCCCTTCTCTGCTCAACAGTCCCTCGGCTGCCCCACTTCCCTTCCAGGGCTTCAGCAACAGGCCGGACAAGAAGTCTCAGAGCACTGTAGCTGCAGTTTAGCACCTTCGGGAATCAATCCCCAACAATTCTCTCACTCGGAGAATTTCTCACGGGCCTGACAACCCGCCTCTTCAATTTCCCACAGGCCTGACAACCCGCTTCTTCAATCCCACTCCCAAGCTAACCAGGTACACGAACCAGAATGGTTAAGCAAACAGGCTCATATATAGTGAAATGAATGTCTTAAGGATAACGGACTGTGTGAATAAAAGAAATGGTCATGGGATCATTGACTGGATAACTGAGTGATGGAAGGAATCATCGTGAAACTGATCATGAAGTATGATAGTCAGAATGATGGTCAAGCTACTGGTATCATCCGGTGATGGTGAGAATAATCCTAAAAAATTGACCAAATGACCTAAGTATCCATGATATGAATGCATGTCCCCAACTTGACACTTGTCATATCAGAAGTTACTTTGGTCCACTTGTCCCCAACTTTAGAACTTGGGATAAAATAATTATCCACACTTTATGCTTTAGGAAATATTAATATAATATTCCTTTCTGGCTTAAGCTCTCTAGCTTATCCCTTTCCCCTTGACTTTTGGCCCTCCCTTTCCCTAACTGATGAAGCTCAGTCCCCCATCTCTTTTATCATGGTCGGTCTGTGCGCAACGATGTATTTTATATTAATCATGAGACATATACAAAATATGCGCACTTGCCTTTAACATCTAGGCGCTCTAGCCTAATTCCAAAACATAAGCATTCCATCTTATAATAACTGGCTCACCAGCCTATAACACATATCATATACACAAGGTTCGTTGACCTCCATACTGTACGCAGTTTAGTTACTGCGCGCACTATCTGGGAATGTGTACACTACATCATTTTACTGTGCAGTTCATGCGCACACTATGCCATGGAAGGTGCATTACAAAATGATGTCGAAACAACTCACCAGCTTAAGTACACTTACATTACATTTACAATTGGGTTCGGCCGAGGGATATTACAAGAAGCATGGCGGTTGGGCATGAAGAAATATTTCTAGCTACACAATCACTTATCCAACCTTGAAGAAAAATGTTATATCTACCATATTTAGGGGAAATCTTTGATGTGGTAGGAACAAGTCAAACAAGTTAAACATATTTATGAGAAGGGGATTTCAAGGAGGAATTTCAAAAAGTGTTTTCAGAAATAATATTTTTTAGAGAATTATTATGACAAGAAGATGCAAGAATTATTTGAACTCACGCTTGGAAACATGACTATGGAAGAGTACAAAAATAGGTTTTTGGAGATTTTGAGGTATGTTGGTTTCAACAAGGATGAGAAGGTAAAACTTCAAATATTTTTGAGTGGATGTAATACCCCTAAGTCGAACCCTAGTTGACATGTAATTACAAGTATGTGTATAGGCAGTGAGCCATGAACCTCTTTTGGCCAATGAGCCTGTTTTGTATTGTATATTTTTCATTTGAAATTAATGAAAGTAAACATGACTGCATGCAGACCATCATGACAAGAAGAGTAAGGGGGATAAACTCCACTAGAATGGGAAAGGGAGGCTAAGAGTTTAGAAAAGGGGAAAAGCTAAGGGGGCTTAATCCAAAAAGGAATATTTTATCAACATTCCTAAAGTTAAAGTCTAAAGTAGGGGATAAGGCATTTTATCCTAAGTCCCTATGAGGAAACATATCACCATGTGAGGGAACCCATGTGTAGGCCATGTAGTTTCTAACATGGCAAGTGTCAAGTTGGGAACATACACATGTGTTTTGGGGACTTAAGCTCATTCGTCCACCATTCAATCATTATTCTCCCACCTCACCTCATTGTTGTCATTAGGACTTTCATGATATCATTACTGTACATGTACCTGTACTTGTATCAGGGAGAGTGTAGGATTTTGTTGAAGAGTGTCGAAAGAGAATTGTTAAGCTGAAGAAGTGGTTTGTCAATCCCATGTGAATTATCTCCATGTGAGATAATTGTAGGGAATTTGATTCCCATAGGTGCCAATTTTTCGTCATAGAACTCTAATTATTCATGTTTGGATTATTGTTGAATCTTGGAAGGAAGTGGGCAGCCATAGGGGGGCAAACTTCCTGGGTGGGATAAGCATTTGGGTAAAGTGGTACATAATTGTAAGTCTGCGAGTTCGCGTGGATGTAAAAATGGATAAGTGTTGAGACTTATGGGACAAAATTATGAAGGGAAGGCAAAAAACCATGTGTCCGCAATTATGTGAGTCTGGGAATGAAAAAGAAGCTAAGTGTTGGGGGGAGGGCTCATGAAAGGTACAATTATAGACTATGAGTATGCAATACTACCACCTGCAAGTCCATGAATACAATAGGGTTGTTAGAAGAAGCAAAAATTTTGATACCCCATCCCTTAGAAGGTACTTAGGGGGTCATATATGTTACAAAGTGGTATGAGAACTACGAGTTCAACACTAGGACTAGATGGGCCAGAGATCAGTTATAGAACATATGTATTAATGATAAGAAGATTTAGAAGTTACAAAGTTTTTGTATATCAATTTTGTCTAACAAATACTATTAATTCCAGACTTTGTAGAATTCTGAATATATATAGATCAAAATGGAGATCAACATCATGACAGATGTTGAAGAGGCACACAGGAATTCCAACCATGAGGAAGAAATCAAAGGACAACAGTTTGATATGAGTAATGCAAGAACAAAATCCAATGGGCATGACAGAAGAAAGGAGGAAAGCATGAATTTGATGGAAACCATCAAGAATCTGCAAAAATATGTTCAAAATCATAAAGCAAATAATGAAATACTGAGAACATCCAAAGAACAACAAGATGAATTCAACATCAAGCTATTACGAAACCTGAACAAGATAGAGAGGAAAATGGATAAAGAATCAAAATATATCAAGGGAAATGAACCTAAGTCTCATGAAAAAATAAGTAATATGTGGGGTGATGATAGATACCATCAAAACTTGCCTAAACACTCAACTAGGAGGCCACCTAGTAGCTCAAGGTCGTCCCCTATCAGAGAACGTAAGAGCATAACTGGGGCAAATGAGATAAGGGGAGAAATGAATAAGATCAAGCCTCCTACTTTTTATGGTGAACACAAAAAAAATGAGGATGTTGAGACTTGGATGTTGGGAATGAGGAAATACTTTCAGTTGCACAACTATTCCCCTCAGGTAGAAGGGAGAATAACAATTTATCAGCTTAAAGGAAAAGCACCAATGTGGTGGGATCATTCTGAACAAGTGTGAAACGTAGATGAGAAGAACGTTACTTGGGAAACGTTTAAGGAATATTTTGGAAAGAAATACTTAACCAAAAACTACTTTGATAGGAAAATGAAAGCGTTCTTCGAACTCAAACTTGGAAGCATGACTATAGATGAGTATGAGAGAAGGTTTTTAGAATTACTGAAATATGTGCCATTTATCAATGATGAACAAGTGAAAATTTAAAGATATTTAAGTGGATTTCCATCATTCATAAGTGATATGCTACATTATGATGATCCCAAGATGTTGGAAGAAGCCATAAGAAGAGATAAATGTCTATATGATCAACATAAAGGAGGAACAAATTTTCAAAAGGCTTGGGACGACAAAAAGAAAAAAAATATGGAGCAGAGGAAGAAGGGAAACCAACCCCGATTTTTCAGAAAATATATTCAAAGACAACCAGTTTTTGAATATCCTAGGGTGGTTGGAACTATGGGACAAATACCAAGACAACAAATCATAAAGTGTTGGGGTTGTAAAGGAAACCATATGTATAGAGAATTCCCTCTCAGAGATGAAAAAGCAAAAGTTATTCACAATGTACAACAAGATGAAACAATAGAAGATATGGGCAAGAACATTCCTAGAATTTATGTAGCCCTGGATAATAAGTAGGCCAGATTTCAGTCTCACATGATTGAGGTAAAAGGTAAAATCCACAACCAACTTATTTCTATTTTGATTGATTTAGGAGCTAGTCATAGTTATCTAGATCCTAAAATGGCAGAAAGGTTTCATCTTACAAGAAGAAAACTGGAAAAACCTTGGTTGGTACAGCTAGCTACTGAGACTAAAAGGAAGATTAATGAAATGGTTAAGGCATGTCCAATGGAAATGAATGGGTTGAGTACCAAAGTAGATATGAATATCATACCTTTGGGATCTTATGATTGTCTCATTGGAATGGACTGGTTGGATAAGCACCATGCAGTCTTGGACTATTACAAAAAAACTTTTACTTGCTTAGATAAGGAAGGGAACTTAAGGAATGTGCAGGGGATCCCAAGAGTTGTAACTATCATAGAAGTCTCAGCCTTACAACTAAAGAAATTTTTTAGAAAAGGATGTCAATTGTTCTCTACACATATGAAGGAAGCTCTTAAGGACAAGGTACCCAACATTGAGTACTATGCAACTCTAAAATAATTTGAAGTTGTGTTTGAAGAAATTCTCGAATTACCACCCAAAAGGGATATTGAATTATAAATTAATTTAATGCCCAGAGAATCCCCTACATCCAAATCTCCCTACAAAATGAGCACACCTGAGTTGAAGGAATTACAAATGCAGTTAGAAGAAATTTTTAAGAAGATATATATACGCCCAAGTGTGTCACCTTGGGGCGAACCAATATTGTTTTTGAAAAATAAGGATAGCACCTTGAGGCTTTGCATTGACTTCAAGCAACTAAATAAGGTAACAATGAAGGAAAAATATCCTCTGCCAAGGATAAATGACCTCTTTGATCAATTAGGAGATGAAAAGGTATTTTCCAAGATTTATCTGAGACCCGGATATCACCAGGTGAGGATCAAAGGAGAGGACATTAGTAATACTGATTTTAGAATGAGGTACGAACACTATGAATTTATGGTGGTAGCATTTGGATTGAAAAATGCACCAGCTGTTTTCATGTGTTTAATGAATGTTATCTTTAGATAATACTTGGACAAGTTTGTCATTATATTCCTGGATGACATCCTTGTTTATTCCAAATCTGAAGAACATGAAAAACACTTGAGAATGGTACTGCAAGTATTGAGAGAACATCTGTTATATATTAAGTTGAGTAAATGTTTTTTCTACCATATTCAGATTCATTACTTGGGCCATATCATATTAGAAGAAGGTATAGTTGTAGACTCTGACAAGATAAAATCCATCGCAGAATGGCCAACACCAAGAAATGTCTCTGAGGTGAGGTACTCATGGGACTAGCAGGTTATTATAGAAGGTTCATTGAAGGATTCTCCCACATTGCACACCCAATTACATCTCTATAGAAGAAAAGTGTGAAATTTGGATGGACACCTGAATGTGAAAGAAGATTTCAACATTTGAAGAGTTTACTAACAAGTGCACCAATTCTAAAAATTGTTGATCCTAATGCAGATTTTGTTGTATGCACTGATGCATGCAAAGAGGGGCTTGGTGGGGTCCTTAGTAAAAATGGACATGTAGTGTGCTATGAATCAAGAAAGCTAAAGGAACATGAGAGATTGTATGCCACTCATGATTTAGAGCTAGAGGGAATTGTTCATGCTCTAAAAATGTGGGGGCACTACCTTATGAGTAGGAAATTTGAAATGAGAATAGACCACGGTGGGCTGAAATATTTATTTGGACAACCAACCTTTAACGCCAGGAAAAGTAGATGGTTAGAGCTCCTCAATGAATATGAATTTTGTATTAGGCACATCAAGGGTAAAGAGAAAAAGGTGGCTAATGCACTCAACAGAAGATCACATGAGATGCATGCTACAACCATCAACATGTGCCTAATTTACAAAACAAAATTTTAGAAGTTCCAAAAACAGACCAGACATATGAGGAAATAAAATAAAAACTAAGAGAAGGAAAATTGGAGCAGAAAATCAAGAATTTTGAGCTAAAGGAAGACAAAATCCTTATGTTCAAGAATAGAATATATGTGCCATATAATCAAGAGTTGAAAATTTTTCTCTTATCAGAAATGCACAAGGTACCTTATGTTGGACACCTGGGATACCAAAAGACGATCACAACGAACAAAAATCTATATTATTGGCCAGGTATGAAAAAAGAGGTTGCAAATTTTATTGCCAAATGCTTTGAATGTCAAAAAGTCAAGGTTGAGCATAGACACTCAGCAGGTTTACTACAACCTTTTCCCATTCTGGAATGGAAATGGGAAGTGGTAACCATGGACTTTATTACTAAACTACCCAGGATGGTCATATAACATGATTCAATTATGGTAGTTATGGACAATCTTACCAAAGACGAACATTTCATTCTCGTGAAAGCAATTCACAAGGCAACCAACATTCTTTATATCTACTTGAAGGAAGTATTCAAAATTCATGGGATACCAAAGAATATTGTATCCCATAGGGATTCCAAGTTCACATTGAACTTTTGGAAAGGGTTGTTCAAAGGATTGGGCACAAATTTAAATTTTAGCACAACCTACCATCCTGAGTCAAATGGACAAACCGAAAGAGTCAACCAGATAATAGAAGACATGTTGAGAATGTATGTCATGGATAAACCCTCAAAGTGGGAGGATTACCTACACTTGGTCGAATTTGATTATAACAATGGATACCAAGCATCTATAAATATGAGTCCATTTGAAGCACTCTACAGAAGGAAATGCAATACACCAATAAGTTGGGAAAATCTAGCTGATAGAACAATAATTGGACCATATTTTCTTTAGGATATGGAGGATCAAGTGATTAAGATAAAACATAAATTAAAATTTTTCGTGGACAAATAGAAAAGTTATGTTGATAAGCATATAACTCCTAGAGAATTTTCAGTAGGTGACCATGTATTTTTGAAAGTAAAAGCAAGACAAAGTTCCCTGAGATTGGGAAGCTGTTCAAAATTATCAGCAAGATACTATGGGCCATTCAAAGTTCTGGAAAGGATTGGTCAAGTAGCTTATATGCTTGAATTACTAGCTTCCATGCGAATTCATAATGTTTTTCTTGTATCCTTTCTCAAAAAATATGTACCTGATACTAATTATGTCATTGATTGGAATGTGATTCAGGTAGATCCAAAGGGAGAATTCATGGTATAACCAATATGCATTTTTGACCGGAAAGAAAAACAAATACGGAATTGAGTCATAAATCTGGTAAAGGTCCAATGGACCTGAGGAAGCAACCTGGGAACGTGAAGATGTTGTGCGGGAATAATATCCACATCTTTTTGTAAATTTTTGAAATTTTATTTGTACATATGTATATGATGCACTGAGGACAATTCATAAATAAGGGGGAGGAGAATGTAATACTTCTAAGACGAAATCCCATTGAAATGTAATTACAAGTATGTGTATATGCTAGTGATCCATGAACCTATTTTGGCCAATGAGCCTGTTTTGTATTGCATATTTTTCATTTTAAATTAATGAAAGAAAACATGATTGCATGCATACCATCCTCACAAGAAGAGTAAGGGGGATAAACTCCACTAGAATGGGAAAGGGGATCTAAGATTCTAGAAAAGGGGATAAGTTGAGGGGGATTAAGCCAAAAAGGAATATTTTATCAATATTCCTAAAGTTAAAGTCTAAAGTATGGGATAATGCATTTTATCCTAAGTCCCTATGAGGAAATGTATCACCATGTGAGGGAACCCATGTGTGGCCCATGTAGTTTCCAACATGACATGTGTCAAGTTGGGAACATGCACATAATTTTTGGGGACTTAATCTCATTCATCCACTATTCGATCATTATTTTCCCACCTCACCTCGTTGTTATCATTGGTACTTTCATCCTGCCATTACCGTACTTGTACATGTACCAGGGAGAGCATAGGATTTTGATGAAGAGCACCGAAAGAGAATTGTTAAGCTGAAGAGGCGGATTGTCAGGACCATGTGCATTCTCTCCATGTGAGATAATTGCAGGGATTTTGATTCCTAGAGGTGCCAAGTTATCATCATAGAACTCTTATTATTCTTTTTCGACTTGTTGTTGAATCCTGGAAGAAAGTGGGCAGCCATAGGGGGCACACTTTTTGGGTGGGACAAGCATGTGGGGAAAGTAGAGTATGCAAGATTGTTGTTGAACTTGGCACCTATATTGAGATATTTCTACTGTTGAGAGACCTCCAGGGATATATTTTCCTTTCCTTAGTAGATTTCAAGCCCAGCTCAGGGGTGACCTATTCTTAATTTGTGGGGAACAATGTCTAAGGTTGGGAGGAAATTCAGAGGTCTGCATGTAATTGGTGGTTCAATTGTTCCAGATAAGTGATCATTATGTGTTTGTTTAATTATTGTTTATTGAGAATATATGAAATCTTCTGTTGAGTATTAGTGTGCAAAATACTATGAATTTTGGTCATAATTAATTGTTATTTGTAATACCGTTTAAGAAATTTTCCCTATAAAAATTGTATAGATGATGTATACTGGTAATTTTGTCACAAGTTCCATAATTATCATTATCCTGAGCGTATTGGTGATGATACTGGTTCAATAATGGAGTTTGTAGCTATAATACCCTGACAATGTTTATCAACGACTTTGTTTATATCTTCAACTGTTCATATAGAATTAATAATTGTACATATGATAAGTGGGGTAATTATCCATCTTGTTACGAGCAAACTTAAGTGAGTAAAAACTAGGTATTTTGGGCTGGAAAGGCCTTGAACAGCTGCAAACAGTGTGTTGGGCACAAATTTCTCATCCTTACATTGTGTTGAGAAAATAATAATAGTTTGGGGCGGGTTTTACAACCTCTAGATGGTCCTAAGAGTTTTACGAAATCCTCTAAGAAAAACTCAGAGCATTAAAGACTAGATTCCTACCAATTTAAGTGAGTCAATTATGACCATTGATCATTGAAGTTTGAATGATTTTTAGATCCTTAGGAATGTGTCTCTAATGATTTGAGCCATTGATCATAGCAGGGACGTCGAAGTAGTATCGGATATGGTACTTTGATGAAATACTACGAGACACCTTCTTCACCGTAGGATATATCAGTGATGGCGTGTATTTCATGTCAATCCACATAGAGGGTCCATGAGGAGAGTGGCCCACGGTGCCACATGGAATGGTGCTAAGGTATTTGGGGAAATGAAGGGTGATGTGGTCTGAGTTCCACATGTCAATCCAAGTGACATTGTTGGGTAGTTCCACATGTGTAATGTATAGGTAGTGTACTTAGGAGAATGGCAGGTTCACGATGATGGGAATATGAGATGAATGAGTCTGTGAGTCCACCAACTCATGAACCCGACAGGATCACAAAATAATCTAAGTGTTGAGACTTTTTGGACGAGATTATAAAGGGGTGGTACAAAATTGTAAGTCTGTGAGTCTGCATGGGTGGAAAAATGGCTAAGTGTCGAGACTTATAGAATAGATGTATGAAGGGAAGGCACAAAACCATGCGTCCATGAGTTCGTGAATGAAAAATAAGCCAAGTGTTGGGAGGAGGGTTCATGAAAGGTACGATTATAGACTATGAGTTCACAAGACCACCACCCGTGAGTCCATGAATATAGTAGGGTTGTTAGAAGAAGAAAAAATTTTGATACCCCATCCCTTAAAAGGTACTTAGGGGGTCGGGTATGTTACAGTGGATTTCCATCCTTCTACAATTATAAATTTCATTTTGATGAGCCTAAGACCCTAGAAGATGCCATAAGAAAAACTAAGTATTTTGAGTAATGTTAGCATTGAAAGTCACACTTTGACTGCTAAAGTGTAATCTCAACAACCATCAGTAGGTTTACATATAATTTTTTTATGATGATGTCAAATGGATCAAAACTGAGTCAGAACAGTGAAATCACAAAAAGTTCCAGAATAGATGTATCAGCAAATGAGGTCTTGGCTAACTTAGATCGGGGTTTTGAAGAGTAAAATGGATATATAGAAAACTTAATGAGAAAATGAAAATTTCTACCACTCACATCAAGCAATACCAGCAGACATCTAAGGAAATTCTTTTGACATAAAAACTTCTTTAATCAAAATATAAACTCTGAAAAACCATAGTAACATCACAACGAAACCTCCATTGTAATACAGATACAATAAATCAAATGAAAGTAAATCAAAGTAAGATTGAGATAAGATAATGGAAAGAAACCAATTTCTATTAATAAAAAAGACTCAAGTCTGATACAAAAAAACTAGAGGATGGATTTGTAATTCCACAACTTCAAAAAAGTACGAATCTCATTACAATCCTTCGAACCATTCAATGATTTTCAATCTCTATCGTATAGCCTAGGTTGTCAATGATAGCTTTACAATTCGAATTTCCCTTCTTACCTAGGATTCCCACACCTAAAGGTGGAGTAACTACAATTGTTCAACAAAAAAGTAGCAAACTTCTAAAAACCAGGAACATGTTGGTAACCTCCTCGATCATGTTAAATTTGCTTGATGACGTGTGATCTGAGCTCATCTCCCTTGGTTAGGTGTCCCTCCAGCCTTCAACTGAACTTCTAGCAGCTGTCATAACCTTATATTCCCATTTGGAAACTATTTGTTCATGCAAAACCTCTAGATCAGGAGTTCACAACGCAATTCGCAATATCAACTGTATCAGCCAGTTATCGTATAACTGCTCTGTTTGTTTGAAAATGCACAAAAACACTCCAAAATTGCCCCAAGTGTCAAAAAAATCTATAATAATATATGAAAGTGGTATAATACATAGGAGAGATTAATACATCCTCAATTAAATCCTAACTTATCAATCATAATTATCTTCAAATTAGTAAAATACCAAAATAGAAAATTGTCATAAATGGTATGATTCAAGGTGTCCATTTCATTCACTTTCTGACTCTGGAGCTCCTCCTGGTGGCATCTTTAGCTAATAGATCCAAATTCTTCTTTGCCAGCTCCTCTCTGAAAGGTTGCAGATCCATCTTATCCCTTTGATCTAACTCTGGTAGGTTATATTATGTATGTACAAGTTTCAAAGCTGCATGTGGAGAGGTCTAAATATTTTAGCTATAAACTTAGCCTTTTCAAGAGTTCCACAATACATATCCATAAGATCAATTAACTTCTTCTTTTCAACCAACTCCTCCCTTTTTAGTTTGGCAATTTCAATGCTTTCCTCTTTAAGTTGTCTGTTTAGCCTCTTAAAGGTAGGATTTTCTGGAGGAGTCGTTATGTCTACAGTTTCAATAGGCTCTTTGATAGGTACACTTTTTTCGTTTCTCTATATGTGGTCTCTCACTGACACTTTCTCCACAATGATTTCCTGCTTTGTTGATTCTCTAGTAACAGGTCTCTTGGCCTTGACCTTGTCTGCAACAGGTGGTGAAGAGAACAATAACTTTCTCCCTCTCAGATCTGTGGCTCTAGCTAAAGGAGTCTCCACTGGACTGGGAGCTAGCAAAGGTGAAACCTCTATTTGTGGGGACTAAGAATATCCTCCTTCTTCTACATGTTCCTTTGTTGCTTTATCTTTCTTAGTAAACCCGATGCTCTTCCTTTTCTTATTCATCTCCAACTGTACAATCTTGTCAACCTGAGGAGAGATTTGTAACTTAGACTGTGGGGTAGGAGCAATGTTAAGATTAAAATTGGAAGAAGTAATGAATTCTTCCCATTCCATGTTTCTCTTTCTTAATTCCTCCATCACCAACATCTTTATCAGTCCTGCATGAAAAACACTTGTATCAATTGCCTTAGTGTTATCTTGAACCCTATCAGACATTTTTCCAATACTTTTGAACAAGTAGAAAGGAAGATTCATAGCATCTTTCCCTGTGAAGTGTAGCAGTAGTCTTATGTGATATTGATAGATCATGTTAAATATCCCTTCACAGGTAAAGTATCTTTGAATTATATTCATCATTTTATCAAAACCCTCTGACATATGGTTTATGGGTACACCCTTTGACAAATTGTCTTCTTGGTGTTCTAGTTTGAGAGATTCCTTGAAAAGGCAACATTCAGAGCCATGGCCTTGAACCATATCTCCCTAGTATTAGGTATCTCAGTGCCTGTTGATATGGTCCTCTAAGATACTGAAAATTATAGTATCCCAACCTTGGTCTTGGTTCCATCAAAGTTTAGTGCAAATTATTTAGCCACCTCTGGGTGCCCTCTCTTCATTTTATGACAGAAGTTAATACAACCCACTCTTTGGAAGACCTCCCTGATCAGCGGTTCCTCAAAAAATAGTTGCACATCATAAGGCTCTATCCTCACAATGTCTCCACCTTTATGAACCTTCTTTTTCTGATTATCCATATGTGCTAGCTAGGCAGGTTTTGTCACAGTATTGAAAAATTACCCACAGTAGAGAGCAGGGGAGTAGACGAAATGACTACTGGAATCAATAAAAAAAATCCACAGATACCTCTCACAATGAAAATGTTTCTAATTAAGGCTGAAATCTTTTAACAATGAGGTTATCTTCATAAAGGACTGTGAATAGATGGTGAGTTGGAACAAAAGGCTACTTGGCAAGGATGTTGTAATAGAGATTTCACAGCGTTAGCTGACTGCACAGAGTTCGCAGCACCATAGTTAGGGTTTGGGAAATCTGTATGAAAAGAGTGATGCAGAGGCCAAGAATCATAAGATAGGGTAATTCAAGCCCATGAATGTTGATGGTTTCAAGAGATAAGTTGCAGAGCAAGGGGAGAAGGTTTTTGAGCTTAATTACAAGTCTATGAGATATTTCGCAGTGCTAGAAATCCAGTTCACAACGCCATACAAAGGAGAATACACTAACCCCTTTCTAGGCCTTAAAACAAGGTGGGAAAGCTCATGAAGTACCTGGTAGCCTGGAGCTAGAGACTGATATCTTCATATTTTCTCATGAGCGCCTGCAGGTGGTCTAACCACCAACTCATCCCTTGTAGCCAGTTCACAGCGAAGTGTGCAACACTTGTCTATAACACTAGTTTGCAGCACCAAGATGGAGGATATTTTGCACACTTGGAGAAAATGGTTGAGACATCCATAAAAATGATCCTTGAATATTGATTTAAAATTCAACTCTGAAATCAAGGATATCTCCAATGACATGACCGTTTAAGAGCAATGATGATAATAAATGCAATATGTATTTTGAAGGCACTGTGAACTCTCCTAGTGAGTTGGTAGCATACAACTTAGATTAGATATGAAATTTTAATGAGTTGAGTGAAAAGAAGATGGGGTCAGCGTACAACATGAAGAAGGTGACATGTCGGGGTTATAATGATAAATTTGAAAGATGTGACTCAATGAATTTTAACCAAAACCAAACTAATCATAATTTATTCATGCCAAAAAAATGAAAAATTGTTATGGGAAAAGGGACCTAAAACCTATAACCTAAGGTAAAAATATGACTCAAAATCAAACTAAATATTTTTATTGACCCATGACAATCTATGTGATAACATTGGCTTAAGAAGGGATGGCATGCTCCATGTGAGCTGCCAAGAACAAACAGTTTCAATGTCTTATCCAAGGGCTATGGGGTCATTATTCAAAAGAACAAAAACAAACTAAAAATGATATTTACAATGGAAGGGAAAGCCACCCATGGCTTTAAGAAAAATATTTCTTCCAAAAACTCCCATTAACTGGGCCACCAGAAAGTTCAGAGTCTTCCAAGTTCTGCAATTTATAAGTGTTATTTTGAAAAACTTCAGAAATCTTGAAAGGACCAATCCACAAGGCTTCAAATTTACCATGTTTTCCCTTGTCTTGCGTTTGTACATCCCACTTGAGCACCATGTCTCCCATATGGAAATATTCTTTGTTTATCTTCTTTTCAAAAGCTTGCTTGATATTTTGTTGATGACTCTGTGCTTTATCAAGGAGTTGCCCCGTGGTCTCCTTCTGACCATATCATATGGTTCTCCTTTGTGATATTGTAAAAACTTTGCCACAGGTAATGCACGTTGAGAAGGAAATACAACTTCAATTCCATAGATAAACTAAAAATGGGTAGTACCAATTGATCTCTTGGTGGTTACTCTATCTGCCCAAAGAGCAAATTTTAGCTTTGAATCCCAAGATTTTTTGTTATCCTCCAACATTTTTTTGATGATCTTTACTAGAATTTTGTTAGAGGACTCAACCAAGCCATTACCTTGAGGGTAATAAGGAGTATAATGAATGAGTTGGATTCCAAACTATTCACAAAACTTGACTAGGGGTTCAACTTTAAAAGTTGCAGCATTATCAGTTATAATCTTGTTAGGACATCCAAACCTTGACAAAAGGTATTCCAAAAAGACAATAACTACTTTGTGTGTTGCATTTCTTGTAGGAATGGCTTCTATCCACTTGGTGAAATAATTAGTGGCAGTCAGTATCCAATGATGTTGGCCACTTGAAGCTAGATGGATTTCTCCAATGAAATCTAATCCCCATTGTTGGAAAGGACCAGATGCCATTATGGGCTTCAGAGGTAGAGATTTTAGTTTGTGCTTACCTGAGAACTTCTGACATTTACCACAAGCCCTTATCTTTGCACATACATCAATGAATAGACTAGGAAAAAAGTACCCAACTCTAAGTATTTTATATGTTGTGGTCCTCCAAAAATGATGGCCTCCACACAGACTATCATGAAAGTCAAACATGGTTTGATTTGCCTCATCTAGGTCTAAGCATCTTAAAAGAACCCCAACAGGATCCTTCCAATACAAAACATGATCAACAATGTAGTATCTAATTGATTTGAGTTTTAAAGTTGTTGCCTTAGTCTTGTCAAGTCTAGGTGGGGGCTGCAATGTCTACAAGAAATGTATAAGGTCCTTGTACCCATTACACTCTGTCAATTTAGGATTGATTTGTGAGTTGTTGCTTATAATATCAGTATGCTAATATACAGAATCTGCATTCATGAAATTGACCCCAAGTGATTTACAGTTTGATTCAACTAACAACCTAGCTAAACTTTTCCCTTTTACCAACTTAGTAGGCTTCATTTCAAGGTCAAACTCCAAAATTTTGGAAATCCACTTACTTCTCTTTCCATCTATGTCATGATGGATTAAGATTTCTTTCACAAAAGCTTAGGGGCATAGGCAATAATTATGGAATGAAAAATATATACCCTAAAGGCTTTAAGGGATTTAACCAAAGCATAAACCTGCTTTTCCATAATATCATACCTCACCTTTGCATCCCTTAATTCCCTGTTGATGAAAGAAATGGGTTGCTCCATCCCATCTGTGTTTTTCTGAAGAATAAAAACAAGCAATTGGTCATCTAAGGAAAAACAAAATATCATAAATTATTTTGAATAATTAGGGCCGATAAGAACAGGTGCCTCAATCAATTCTTGTTTGATTTGATCAAAATAATTCTGAGCTTCAAGATTCTATTTTACCTCATTTCCCTTTCTTACCATAGATGTGATAAACTTAACCAATTCAGCAAATTTAGAGATGAATTTTCTCAAAAAGTTTATTTTACCTAGGAAAGACTGAATCTCCTTTTTGGACCTAGGGAGAGACAGATTCTTGATGGCCTCTACTCTACTTAGATCAATCCTTACCCCCTCTACTGAGACAATGTGCCCCAACAACTTACCCTCTTTCATAGCAAACAAAGACTTCTTGGGATTGAGTGACAATACAAACTTTCTACATTTTATGACAACTTTCTTCAAATGATGATAATGTTCCTTATCATATCTTAAGAACACTGTAATTTCATTTAGATAGATGACCACAAATTTTTCCTTTTCTCCAATGAAGGAAATATCCATTGCGCGTTGGAAGGTTGTGTTGACGGGCGAAACAGTCCATCCGTCAACTGGGAGAGTGGAACCGGTCCGGGGTTGTCTAAATAACCCAAGTCGTTTGGTATGGACCACCCTGACGAGTTTAACGGCTCCGTTGGCCGCTCTAAGGTCTCGTAAGGAAACCAAAGAGAAAATGATCTGAGCTAAATAATCTAAACTAAGGAAACTAAAAAAACTAATAAAACAAACTAAAATAAACTAACTAACTAACTAAATAAAAAGAAATCAAACTAAATTAGAGGAAACTAGAAACTAATAAAAACAAACTTAACTTAACTATACTAATCTAACTATAAACTACTAACTATTATATATTTACAAGATACTAACTATGATTATAATAACTCAAATCAACTACTTAATTATCAGCTATGATCATTCTTTATGCACAAATATACAATATGGAAAAATTACAGATTTAATTAAAACCTGCAAAACTCATGTGTTCGCTGCCCTAAGACAGCCAAGAATCTATTTTTGTCTTTTTTGTATTTATGAAACCAAAAGAAAGCTAACTGAAATTAAGCGATCTAATCTAAATCTAACTAAACTACTAATTAATCAAAGCAATAAACATCTAACTAATTAACCTAGAAACGCTCCAAGTCTGCCCTGTGTATGATGGCTTCTTAAGCTGGTTGGAGGAAGAAATTCACACCATTTAGCCCTTAAGCTTCTCGCAAAGGATCAGCTGTGATGCTTCCTGAAGTAAGTTACAGGACAAACAATACATAAAAGAAATCATAACAGTTTTTGGATTATAAACTTGTGCAAAAGGGAAACCTATTATGCAACAAATTCATATATGATAATTCAATTGATAAAGAAGACAAAGCTATCATTCATAAACTGAATCCTTAACTGTTATGTTTTTTATCAAATTGGAAGCAACAAGGAATGCATAATAATAAAAAATTATATCACTTGAATTTGATTTAGATAGCAAAGTAATACTAAACCAGACACAAAATGATATACAAAACTTGGAACAAAGTGTCGATATATTGAAAAG
>ML776983.1:1504720-1523107 GCA_009831015.1 Picea engelmannii
CTGAATCGAAATCAAATTGTAATTGTCGCAGAATGAGATGAATGTCTAGAAGTACAATGCGACAATGATTTGTCATAATACCACAAGGGGTGTAGGCAGCTTTTGAGAGCAATCAAAAAAATTGGGTTGGCTGCCAACAAGTTGTTCCTACATTCATGAGACATTTTGGCATACATGAATGTGCCTCAAGGAGTAGTGAAATTTTTTTTCTCTCTGTCTTCAGGTAAAACAAAGATCTGATTGTAGCCTGAGAAGCCATCAATCATGGACATCCTTGTTGAACCAATTACCCTTTTCAAAATATGTTCCATCTTAGGCAAAGGATAATTGTCTTTCTTGGAACTCCTATTTAGATTTATGAAATCAACACAAAGTTCGATTTCACCATTCTTTTTCCTCACATGGACTAGAGAATCCACCCACTCAGAGTACCTCAAAGGTATGATGATCTTAGCATCAAGCAACTTCTTGAATTCCTTTTCCATAATAGGCAACAACATGGGGTTAATATGTCTTAATTTTTTCCTAAATGGTTTGGTATCATCTTTCAAAGGAATTTGTGTTCAATGCTGCTTGTATCATAAGTTTGTAGGTCCTCATAATTCCAAGCATATACATCAACAAACTCCTTTAATAATTTCACATATTCATACCTTTGTTCCTCTCACAGACTGCTATACAACTTGACATATTTGGGGTTTTGCTCAATACCTAAATTGCATTATGTTACATCAACTTCTTCATTTGAGACATTAACCTTTACAGCCACATCATTTCTATCAAACAGTCTCTCCAAAGGGACCAATCCTTTGCAAGTATGGTTACTAGGCAATTAGACAATCTTGTGGTTTGCAGTTTTGTTCAGGAATATGTCAGCATGAGGGTTTTTCTCAATATCTTGATCTTGATCAATGTGAAGAGAAGAAAACTCTTCCACAGTTTCCAGAAATATTTTAATCTCAAGATCATCCTCAAAAACCTTCCAATGTTCAACATTGTTAGGAATAGAGGGCCTATACTTCACTTCTACATCATACTTGAGTTTTGGGGGTAATGGGATTTTGAAATTGCTAGCAGGAACAACCAAAGAGTCAACCATAGCATTCTCTTCTCTAGAAACAAAAGAGATGTTAAAATCTAGGAAACAATTATCAATGAGATCCCATACCTCATGTCTATAAGTCCTCAACCATGGATTCTTTGTTTGATACATATTTATTACTTGATGCACAATCAATTCGACATCCCTAAAAACTGATAACTCCTCAATTTTCATATCTTTAGTTGCCCTCAACCCCAAAACTAGAGCCTCATACTCTGCAACATTATTTATAGTTTTAAACTCCAACTTACAAGACAAGGATATGAATTCTTGAGAAGGATAAATAAAAACCACTCCAGCACCAACACTTTTTTTAGAAGAGGACCCATCAAAATACATCTTCCAAACTTGGGTAACTTGACAAGGTGTATCACACATTGTTGGAGGTTGCTTTCTTATTTCCAAGGGTGTCTGGTGAAAATCAATAAGTTGCAAAATAATGGAACCTAAATCAATTTCAACTACATAAATAGGATGGTTTATGGGATTGGCTTCATCACTCATAATGTAAGCTAGATGTGATTCTCTGTACAACCTTCTGTGCTCACCTCCAAACACAAGAATAGTGGCATATGAGAGGTCCATCTGCAATGTTCCCCCCAATATTTTAATCCAAGACCTTGACAATAACATCCCAAACTTAGGGGGAACATCAACCACTACAATATCCATGACCACACTCTTCATGGGCAGTTGAAACAAGGTAACAACCAGATCTTTACTCACTCCAAGGAATTTCACCTTCCTAGAGTCAAACAAGTATATATCATGATATTTTTTGGTAATTTCAAGACCCAGCTCATCCATGATGGTTTTAGTCATTAGGTTATGAGATGCACTTGAGTCCATCAAGAAATTATGCATAATTTTATCATGACTATTCAATGAGGTGTTAAATGGAGGAGAGGAGTCATCCCTATCTTCTATTAAGGGCCCCAATATGACTGTTGGTTTTTCATCTTGTAAATTCATTGAGTCTATTGAGTGTGAAGTAGGCTCAGGCTGCAGCATTTTGGAAAGGTACCTCTTAAATTATTCATTCTTGATCAACTATAAAAATGGGATTGGAATCTTAATTTTTTGTATTTCATTTTCAAAGCTAAAGGAAGAAGGAGATTCCAAGATCTCTTTAATTTTTGGAACAAGGGCCTTACTCATAGGTTGATTGTTTGGTTCCTCGTTTTCTTTACTAGTTGTAGTCACTGTTATAGCAAAATTTTCTGATTTCTTAGGATTATTGGAAGTACTAGGCTTTCCTTCCTTCTATTTAGACCTCAAGTTGTACTTGTTTTGATTTTATTTTGTTTTCTCTCCTTTACTCAATTCATTTAGTTGGTTGTTCATAAGAGATTCTTCATAGGCAAACTGAGTTAAATGAGGGGAGGTAGAGGTGTCATCTAAACAGTGAATTTATTGATCTACTCCTTCATCGTCTCCTTCTTCATCATCAACCATGTTATTTTGAAGAGGAGTCTGGACCTTTTGGTCATCTCTATTTCTCTAATCTCTTTGAAGGCTCTGAGGAGCATTAAATGTCTTCTGAAATTACCCTTGTTTCCAGTATCTTGTGTGTTTCTGTTAGCTTGTCTTCCCTCAAGTTTCATTTTTTCCATCTTTGTAGACAATTATTTAACCAATTTAGTCAATTCATCCACCTGAGGGTTGACACCAGAAGAATCAGAAGTTGAAACCTCAGATTTTTGTTTTCTTCTTTCTCTATCATATTTTCCTCTTAGTTTATCAGCTACCAATATATTTGATTCCACCTCCAATGCTGCATATTGCATATGAGCTAAAGAGGTAGATCTTCTCTCTCTCAATAGGAGGAAAAATTCAGGATCAAAGGCACTAGCATAAGTAATTTTGATATAGGTTTTAGTAGGTTTCATTTCTATAGGGATTTTATTGTACCTTTTATTAAACCTTTTGGAAAAATCTGATATTGATTGCCCTTCTTTCCTCTTGAGTGACCCAAACTCTGTAATATAATACAAAAATTATTTCTTATCACCCCAATGCCTTAAAAAGGAATCATCAAGGGCTTCAATCCCAACAATTTATCCAAGAGGTAAATCCCTAAACCATTTCCTGGATTCACCATCAAGGCCTTGTAAAACAATTCTCATCCATACATCCTCATTTTCAATGTTTAGATTATCAACATAGCTATAAAAAGATGCAAGATGCTCCTCTGCAGTTATGTCCTCTTCTCCTGTGAACTTGGGAATGTACTTAAGATAGTATCCTACTGGGAGAGCATTCATAGGCTGAGGCAACACAAGAGGAGCATACCTAGCAGCCACTATGGCATCCATCCTATTTCTAGGAGGGTTTGCAACTACCATTTGATTATGAAGAGGAGGATTACAAAGTCTAGGAGAACTAGGGGGAGACTTAATTGGTACATCTACAGTATGAATGATGGGTAGCTTACGATAAGGAAGAGTATAGTATGGGGAAGTTTCAGTATTAACAAATAGAGGTTGAGTATTGGAAGAGGATGGTAAAAATTCCAAGGGAACTAAGGTTCCTTCTTCTTTGGTCACAACAAATTTAAAAGAGGGAGGAGAAGGAGAACCTAGGGTAGGAAAATCCTCTAGACTCTCAAGTATAAACCAACTTACAACATCAGGCGAGGCAAGCACTTCAAAATTTTCAAATCTTTCTTCTTTCAACTGGGGGGAAAAGAGGAATACTCTACAAGGAAATATCCAAGATTTAATCTTTTAGGAGTTTCAAAAAAAGGTAAAAGAGGAGCACTAGATACAACTATTGGTGTTTTTAAAGTAGAATCAAGAAAGTTTCTAGTAGTACCTGAAATAGTAGCTGAAAATTCTTCTTGAGAAGCTTTTCCTTTCTTAATGATCTTCTCTAGGTCAGCTTCAGGTGTATCCAGATGTAAATGTGGAGTAGACCTCGTGTGTCTACCTTTAGGAGCCACAACTGAAACAATGGAGTCGCTCGGTGAAAACTGCAGTCTTCAATTTACTAATTGTCATGCACCCTCAGAATCAATATTTTCTTTGTTGTTCAATCCCAGGGAAATGTTTTCAATCCGTCCCCGAAAACGATGATGACGCCAAGAATGTTAGCATTGAAAGTCACACTTTGACTTCTAAAGTGTAATATCAACACCCATTAGTAGGTTTAAAGATAATTTTTTTATGATGATGTCAAATGGATCAAAACTCAGTCAGAACAGTGAAATCACAGAAAGTTCCATAATAGATGTATCAGCAAATGAGGTCTTGCCTAACTTAGATCAGGGTTTTGAAGAGTAAAATGGATATATAGAATACTTAATGAGAAAATGAAAATGTCTACCACTCACATCAGGAAATACCAGTAGACATCTGAGGAAACTCTTCTGACATAAGAACTTCTTTAATCAAAAGATAAGCTATGACAAACCATAGCAACATCACAACGAAACCTCCATTGCAATACATATACAATAAATCAAATGAATCACTCAAATGACAGTAAATCAGAGTAACATTGAGATAAGATAATGGAAAGAAATTGATTTCTATTAATCAAAAAGTCTCAAGTCTGATACACAAAATCAAGAGAATGGCTCAGTAATTCCACAACTTCAAAAACGTATGATTCTCATTACAATCCTTCGAACTATTCAATGATTTTCAATCTCTATCTTATCGACTAGGATGTCAATGACAACTTTATAATTCAAATTTCCCTTCTTTCCTAGGATTCCCACACCTAAAGGTGGAGTAACTACAATTGTTCAACAAAAAAGTAACAAACTGCTAAAAACTAGGAACATGTTGGTAACCTCCTTGATCATATTAAATGTGCTTGATGACGTGTGATCTAAGCGTATCTCCCTTGGTCAGTTGTCCCTCCAACCTTCAACTGAATTTCTAGCAACTGGCATAACCTTATCTTCCCAATTGGAAACCGTTTGTTCCTCTGAAACCTCCAGATCAGGAGTTCGCAATGCCAAACTGTATCAACTAGTTCGAATCGTCAGGCGCTGCGAACTCTCTTGTAGCTGCTATGTTTGTTTGAAAATGCATCAAAAACACTCCAAAAATGTCCCAAGTGTCAACAACTGCTATAATAATATATGATAGTGGTATAATACATAGGAGAGCTTAGTACATCCTCTATTAAATCCTGACTTATCAATCATAACTGTCTTCAAATTAGAAAAATACCAAAACTTAAAACTGTAAAAAATGGTATGATTCAAGGTGTCCATATCCTTCACTTTCTGACTCTGGAGCTCCTCCTAGTGGCAACTTTAGCTAATAGATCAAAATTCTTCTTGGACAGCTCCTCTCTGAAAGGTTGCAGCTCCATCTTTAGCCCTCTGATCTGACTATGGTAGGATATATTCTGTCTATAAAGTTTCTAATCTGTCTTTGGAGAGGTCTAAATATTTTAGCTATAATACTTAGTCTTTTCAAGAGTTCCATGATACATATCCATAAGATCACTTAACTTCTTCTTTTCAACCAACTCCTCCCTTTTTAGTTTGCCAATTTCAGTCCTTTCCTCTTTAAGTTGTTTGTTTAGCCTCTTAATTAAAGGTAGGATTTTCTAGAGGAGTGGTTATGTCTACAATTTCAATGGGCTCTTTGATAGGTACACTTTTGCCCTTTCTCTGGATGAGGGCTCTCACTGAAACTTTCTCCACAATTATTTCCTACTTTTTTTATTATGTAGTAACAGGTCTCTTGGCCTTGACCTTGTCTGCAGCAAGTGGTGAAGAGAACAATAACTTTCTTCCTCTCATACCTGTGGATCTAGCTGAAGGAGTATCCACTAGACTGGGAGCTGGCAAAGGTGAAACCTCTCTTTATGGGGATTGAGAAGATCCTCCTTCTTCTACATGTTCCTTTGTTGCTTTTTCTTTCTTATCAAACTCGATGCTCTTCCTTTTCTTATTCATCTTCAATTGTACAGTCTTGTCAACCTGAGGAGGGCTTCCTAACTTAGATTGTGGGGTAGGAACAATGTTAAGATGAAAAGTAGAAGAAGTAATGAATTCTTCCCATTCCATGTTTCTCTTTCTTAATTTATCCATCACCAACATATTTATCAGTCATGGATGAAAAACACTTGTATCAACTGCCTTAGACTTAGCCTGAACACTATCATAAATTTTTCCAATACTTTTGAACAAGTAGAAAAGAAGATTCATAGCATCTTTCCCTGTGAAGTGTAGCAATAGTCTTATGTGATATTGATAGATCATGTTAAATATCCCTTCATAGGTAAAGTATCTTTGAATTATCTTCAACATTTTATCAAAACCCTCTGACATATGGTTTATGGGCACACCCTTTGAGAAATTATCTTCTTGGTGTTTTGGTTTTAGGAATTCCCTTGAAAAGGAAACATTTAGAGTCATGGTCTTGAACCATCTCTCCCCAGTACTAGGTATCTTGATATGGTCCTCTCATATACCTCAAATTATAGTATCCCAACCTTGGTCTTGGTTCCATCAAAGTTTAGTGCAAATTATTTAGCCACCTCTGGGTTCCCTCTCTACATTTTTTGACATAATTTAATACAAACCACTCTTTGGAAGACCTCCCTAATCAGGGGTTCCTCAACAAATAGTTGCATATCATAGGGATATGTACTCACAATGTCTCCACCTTTATGAACCTTCTTTTGTTGATGATCCATATGTGCTATCTAGGCATGTTTTCTCACGGTATTGAAAAATTACCCACAGTAGAGAGCAGGGGAGTAGAGGAAATGATTACTGGAATCAATAATAAAAATCCACACAGACCTCTCACAGTGAAAATGTTTCTAAGTAAGGATAAATATTTTAACACTGAGGTTATCTTCATAAAGTACTATGAATAGATGGTGAATTGGAAAAAAAGGCTACTTTGCAAGGATGTTGGAACAAAGAGTTTGTAGCGTTGGCTGACTACAGAGAGTTCGCAGTGCTAGATTTAGGGTTTGGGAAAAGTTGTATGAAAAGAGTGATGTAGAGGCCAAGGATCATAATATAGGGTAATTCAATCCCATGAATGTTGATGGTTTCAAGAGATAAGATGCAGAGCAAGGGGAGAAGGTTCTGGAGCTTAATTACAAGTATGTGAGATAGTTCACAATGCCAAAAATCCAATTCGCAACACCATACAAAGGAGAAGCCACTAACCCCTTTCCAAGCCTTAAAACAAAGTGGGAAAGCTCATGAAGTACCTGGTATCCTGGAGCTGGAGGCTGATATCTTCAAATCTTCTCAGGAGCGTCTGTAGGTGTTCTAACTGCCAACTCATCCCCTATAGCCAGTTCATAGAGAAGTGTGTAGCACCTGTCTGTAACACCATTTTGCAGCGCCAAGTTGGAGGATATCTTGCACACTTGGAGAAAACGGTTAAGACATCCATAAAAATGATCCTTGAATATCGATTTAAAATTCAACTCTGAAATCGAGGAGATCTCTAATGACATGACCTTTTAAGAGCAATGGTGATAATAAATGCAATATGTACTTTGAAGGCGTTGCGAACTCTCCTAGTGAGTTGGCAGCGTACAACTCATATTAGATATGACATTTTAACGAGATGAGTGACAAGAAGATGGGTTCAACGTACAACATGGAGAATGTGACATGTCAGGGTGAAAATGATAAATTTGAAAGATGTGACTCAATGAATTTTAACCAAAACCAAACTAATCATAATTTATTCATGTCAAAAAAATGAAAAATTGCTATGGGAAAAGGGACCTAAAACCTATAACCTAAGGTAAAACTATGACTCAAAATCAAACCAAAGATTTTTATTGACCCATGACAATCTATGTGATAACACGTATAATAAGGGAAGGCCATATTTTCAAAAGCCTTGAGATGAAAAGAAGAAAGACAAGATGAAACAAAGAAAGAAAGGGTATAAGCCACCATTTTTCAGTAATAGTCCTCAAGCACACCAAAAAGGACAATGAGCATAGGATGATAGAGTATTTGGGGAAAAGGCCAAGACAACAAATCATAAAATGTTGGGGGTGTGAGGGAGACCACATGTATAAAGATTGTCCTCACAAAGGAGATAGGATGATGATTGTCCATAATATTCAGGGTGTTGATACAATTGAAGACATAGGCATAAGCATTCCAATGATTTATGAAGCCTTGCATAATATGCAAGTGTCACATGATTGAGGTAGAAGGTAAGATCAATAACCATCCCATAGATGTTTTAATATATTTTGAAGCTAGTTGTATCTATATAGATCCTAATATTGTTGAGAGGTTTCATTTGAAAAAAAGAAAGCACATAAAATCTTGGTTGGTCTAGCTAGCTACTGGAGCCAAGAGAAGGATCAATGAGTTGGTTAAGGGTGTCAGATTTATACAACCAAGATGGAAGAGGCGACCGAGGATAAAGTGATAAGTATTGAATACCATCCAGTCTTGACAAAGTATAAGGATGTGTTTGGAGAATTGCTAGGATTGCCACCAAAGAGGTTTTCACTATTGACTTCATCATTAAACTACTTGGGATTGTAAGGCAACATGATTTCATCATGGTAGTGTTGGATAAGTTAACAAAGACTGCTCATTTTATTCCAGTCAAATTGGCACATTAGGGAGCCAACATTGCTAAGATTTACATGAAGGAAATTGCTAGGTTACATGGTGTTCCTAAGGCAATAGACTCTGACAAAGATCCCAATTTCACTTCAAATTATTGAAAATAATTATTTAAATGAATTGGGACAAATTTAAATTTTAGTACAACATATCAACTGGAGTCAAATGGGTAGACATAGAAGATCAATTAGGTGATTGAAGTTATGGCGATAATTTATGTTATGGACAAGCTTTCCAGGTGGGAAGACTACCTTCATCTTGTTGAATTTTCTTATAATAATGGGTGTCAAGCATATTTGAAGATGAGCCCCTTTAAAGCATTGTATGGATGTAGGTGTAACACACCTATGAGGTTGAATAACCCAGTTGATAGAGAAATCATTGGGCTACAGTTGCTCAGGGAAATGGAAGAGTAGTTAGTGAAAATAAAGCAGAACTTAAAATCTGCATAGAACAAGTAGAAAAGTTGTGCAGACGAAGACAAAACACAAAGGGAATTCAGAGTGGGTGAGCATGTTTTCTTCAAATTGAAGGCTAAAAAGAGCTCACTGAGATTGAGAAGTTGCCCAAAAGTGGAAACAAGATATTGTGGACCAGTTGAAATCCTAGAGGATTGATCTTTTTGCATACATGCTTGCCTTACCTGCATTCATGTCCATTCATAACATGTTCCATGTTTCTTTGCTTAAAAAATATGCGCCTGATTCTAACCACATAATTGATTGGACTATGATCTAGCTGGAGCACGAAGGTGACTTCCAGTTTCAGTGGATGCACATATTGGATAGGAAGATTAAGGTGCTCTAGAATTGAGACATTGGCTTGGTAAATGTTCAATGAACTTGCTACAACCTTGAATATGCTATGTGGGAGTATGAGGATGCATGTGTACATATGATATTTTAGGCTGATGAGCCAGTATGTTTTTGGTTTAAGTGCATGTGTATGTATGTTTTGAGCCAAAGTGCTTGTGTGATATTAGGTTAGAAAGTCTATATGTTGAAAGGTCGGTGAGTATAACATTATACATGGTAATCACACTCGTATATATTAATAAAATATATCAGGACTATAGACTAAGTCACATAAAAAAACACATAAAGCTATAGCATTAGAGATTTAAGAAAAGGGAATAAGCCAAGCTTAAATTTAAAAAAAATGGTTTTCTTTTTTCAATTTTTTTGCCATGTCATTTGGTTATAAGCCCCCTAAAGTAGGACCCACTTAAATTCCGGAAAATTGTAGAGCGACCATGGATGATTTTGGGAAAAATTGACAAAACATCCAAATCTCGGGGTGAACTGAGGTCGAGTTGCACCTAAAATTGTCCAGGAGATGATTAATTGCAGTAAATTGGGCAAATTTAGGATGAAATTTGGCTAGGAGGTTGAGAATTGTAAAATTCATGGTAGCTCGTGCATATGGGAATTTTTGAAAATTACAAATTATTGATAATTTTAGAACATTGGAAATTTTCGTATGGGTGATAAAGTGGAGGCCATGTGTCGGGTGACATGGTGATGGTGACGTGGAGGCGTCAACTTGTGTGGTGGTAGCGCCATAATGCCCAAGCACCATGACAGAAAAAGCAGTTTATGGGCTTGAGTGCAGGTGGTTTTGGTTTGAGTGGTTACAGGCCGCGGGGAAAATTTAACAGGTGTGCTATTTGATGGCCCATAATCCACCACCGCCATTGATATTGGGTTGATGATCGCGAATGTATGCACTAACTAGGGGGGTGTTAGAGGTGGGACCTCGTACATCATCGCATCCAATGTGGAGGAACCAAGTGGAGGTATGTGAGAGGAGGTGTGATCCCTATGCCATCGACGATCTAGAGGGTGCTAGGTGTAATGTCAAGTATGGGTGGGGGGCGACAATTAAATCAAATAAAAATTAGAAAAAGGAAAGATAAAGGTATAAGAGGTGATGCATGGTAGGTCAAAGGTGGCCAGAGTGATGACATGGTTGCACCTGAGAGTGCTAGGTGGACACATGTGCCACGTTTTCCAAATGCTACATCAACAATATGATGGATTATACATAAAAAATAATTATGGAGCCAAAAACTTGTTTTGGACATAACATAAGAAATTAACTCAAAATTAGATGAAATTTTGGGGTTACGTCCACAGTGTTGAGGGGAATAAAAATACCAATGAGGGCCATTGGCTTATTCAACTCTAGATTATCAAAAATGGTCAATTAGTTTTTTTTTTTTAGGAACAAGGTGGTACTCTTTGACATAGACCCTATTGTTGAAAAGATTTTGACAGTGACTGGAAAAAGTAGACATGAAACTACCTAGTGGATAAATTGGCCTGAGTACAAGGGATTTGGAATGGGGATGCACAAATATGCTAAAATCCATTATTACAGACCATTTTTGGGGGGTTTATGGGATCTTCAGAGGAAGAAAATGGATCCCATAAAAATTGGGAAAAATTCTTTCCTCAAAATTTTGCCTCCTCATGAATTCACACAAATTTATCTTAGTGAATATTTCCCAATTTTGCTCCGTTTGGGAGATAGGTAATTTGGCTAAAAATTCCAAGGTTGGAGAAAAAGCCAAACTGACAAAGTTGACAATTCCAGATTGATACAAAATATTCTAGGAGCATTGGATTGACAATTTGAAGGTTTCTGTGTACTCATTATTATAAATATTATCTACACTTGCTATAAAAGTTTTCTTTGTTCTTCATAGATTTTCTTCTACATGTGGCAGAAGTTGGCCTCTCTGTTGATTGTGCCAATGAGACAAATGTAGAATAGGGGTAAAATGACAACTTCAAAAAGCCATAATTTCCCGCTCAAAGATCATAATTGAGCAAGAGAGTAATAATTGGAAACATATTGAAGAGAAGTATCCATTTAAGTGCTCAGAATTTGAATTTGAGCAATAAAGTTCTCAGAAAATCAAATGAAGATGATTGGTAGCCTTAAAGGGTATAAATTATGCATAATTCTCCAGAAAATTGAAAAGTTATGATAAATTTGATATTGACTATTAACTAACAAATTTTTTTGCATCCACAATTTTAGAATTGGGGGTATAGACAAAACATATCAAGTTTAGAATGAAGACCAGAGATATGGAGGGTGCATAAGGGGCTTACAATCACGAAGATGAAGTGAAAGGACTTAACATTAGTTTGGGAAATGAAGAGATAGAATCAAATGGGCACAAAGGAGGCAGAACATATCCCACGAAGTTGGATAGGATCATGAAAACCTTGCAAAGAGAAGTACATGGTTATATGGATGATAATGAAAGGTTAATTAGAGCCCAAGAGGAACAAAACTACATCAACACTCAACTATTACTAAGCCACAAAAAATTGCAGAAGCAAATGAACAAGGAATCAAGCTCAAGGAAAGTAGCAGAACATAGATCTCAATCCAGGAGGGAGGATGTTAGAGGTTCTAGAAACTCTAGAAGTGCTAGTAGACATAATCATCATTCACCAAGGAATTCATCTAGAAAGGCACATGCATTTTTAGAATATGAAAGTAGCCCAATTTTGTGTCCTGTCTAAAATCATAGGAGGAGGCTTGAGGTAGATGATTTGCAAGGGGAACTCATGAATATCAATCCACCAACATTTGATGGACAACATAGGAAATGCGAATATGCCGAAACATGGTTGTTGGGCATGAAGAAACATTTCTAGCTACACAAGTACTTATCCAACCTTGAAGCAAAAAATGTTATCTACCATCTTTAGGGGAAAGATTTAATGTGGTAGGAACAACTCAATCATGTTAAACACATTGATGAGAAGGGGATTTCATGGAGGAATTTCAAAAAGTATTTTACGAAACAATACTTGTTAGAGCATTATTATGACAAGAAGATGCAAGAGTTATTTGAACTCAAGCTTGGAAACATGACTATGGAAGAGTACGGAAATAGGGTTTTAGAGCTTTTGAGGTATGTTGGTTTCAACAAGGATGAGAAGGTAAAAATGCAGATATGTTTGAGTGGATTTCCATCCTTCTACAGTTATAAAATTCATTTTGATGAGCCCAAGACCCTGGAAGATTCCATAAGAAAAGATAAGTATTTGTATGAGTAGAATAAGGGAAGGCTATATTTTCAAAAGGCTTGAGACATTGACAAGAAGAAAGACAAGATGAAACAAAGAAAGAAAGGGTATAAGCCACCATTTTTCAGAAATAGTCCTCAAGCACACCAAAAAGGACAATGAGCAAAATGAGCATAGGATGATAGAGTCTTTGGGGAAAAGGCCAAGACAACAACTCATAAAATGTTGGGGGTGTGAGGGAGACCACATGTATAAATATTGTCCTCACAAAGGAGATAGGACGAGGATTGTCCATAATATTCAGGGTGTTGATACAATTGAAGACATGGGTAGAAGCATTCCAATGATTTATGAAGCCTTGGATAATAGGCAAGTAGACCATTAATCTCACATGATTGAGGTAGAAGATGAGATCAATAACCATCTCATAGATGTTTTAATAGATTCTGAAGCTAGTCGTAACTATATAGATCTTAATCTTCTTGAGAGGTTTCATTTGAAAAAGAGCAAGCACACAAAATCTTGGTTGGTCTAGCTAGCTACTGGAGCCAAGAGAAGGATCGATGAGTTGGTTAAGGGTGTCATATTTATGCAACCAATATGGCAGAGGCATTCGAGGATAAAGTGATAAGTATTGAAGACCATCCAATCTTAATAGAGTATACAGATGTGTTTGGAGAATGGCTAGGATTGCCACCAAAGAAAGACATTGACTTCTCCATTGATTTGGTTCCTGCAACTGTCTCAATGCCTAAGACTTCTTATAGAATGAGCACATCATAGCTAAAGGAATTGTAGATGCAATGTAAAGAAATTTAAAAAAAGGGTTACATACGCCCAAGTGTGTTATCTTGGGGCGCCTCGGTGCTATTTGTGAAGAAGAAGGATGGAACCTGAAGGATGTGGATTGATTTCAGGTAGTTGAATAAGGTTACCATAAAGAGAAAATATCATTTTCCAAGAATTGATGATCTCTTTGATCAACTGAAAAGTGCAAGGATAATTTCCAATATAGACCCGAGTTTAGATAACTATTAGGTGAGAATTAGAGAAGAAGACATTAACAAGACTACATTTAGAACAATGTATGACCATTATGAATTTGTAGTAGTACCATTTGCATTATCAAATGCACCAGTTGTGTTTATGTACCTGACAAATGGAGTGTTTAGAGATTACCTGGACAAGTTAGTTGTTGTCTTCTTGGATGATACTCTTATCTACTCCAAGTCAGAGGAGGAGCATTAAGAACACTTGAGCTTGGTGCTATATGTGTTGAGAAAACACCAATTGTTTTCCAAGCTAAGCAAGTGCACTTTCTATCAAAGACAAATCCATTATTTGGGCCACATTATTTTAGAAGAGGGAATAACAGTGGACCTAGAGAAGATTGAGGCAATCAGAGGATGGCCGACACTAACTAATATGTATGAGGCGAGGTCCTTCATGGGACTTATAGGCAATCACTTCTTTGCAAAAAAGGGTGTGAAGTTCAAATGTACTTCTAAATGTGGAGATTTTTCAACATTTGAAGGACTTATTGACAAGTGCACCAATCTTGAATACGTGATCAAGAGGAAGATTTCATAGTGTGCATTGATGCATGCAAGGAAGAGATTGGTGGAGTCTGTACACAAAATGAGCATGTGGTATTTACGAGTCAAGGAAGTTGAAAGAGCATGAGAGAAACTATGTCACACATGACTTAGAGTTGGTAGTCATAGCTCATGCCTTAAAGATGCAGAGACATGTTTTCATGGGAAAAAAATTTGAGTTGAGGACATACCATATTGGTCTAAAGTATTTGTTTGAACAACCAACATTGAATATCAAACAAATGAGATGGTTGGAATTCCTCAGTGAGTATGATTTTGATATAAATCATATCAAAGACAAAGAAATAAAGTGGCTAATGCACTCAATAGGATAGTGCATGACATGCATGCTATAGCCATAAGTATGTGCAGGTCTGATTTAAAAGACAAAATTTTGGGTGTTGTAAATTTAGATTAGCATTATTTACAAGTAAAGGAAGCATCACAACAAGCTAATTTACAATAGAAATATAAAGATTACATGCTGGAAGAGGATCGAATCCTCCTGTATAAGAACAAAGTTTATGTTCCAAATTTTCACGAGTTGATAAATTTAGTGCTTAAAGAAATGCACAATGTATCATATGATGAACATCCAGGGTACCAAAAGACAATTGTAGTTGTAAGAGACCAATACTTTTGGCAAGACACGAAGAAAGATGTGGCTGATTATATAATAAAATGCATGGAATGTCAGAAGGTAAAGGCTGTGCATAGACATCCAACATGATTTCCACAACCATTGTCCATTCTTAAATGGAAATGAGAGGTTGTCACTATTGACTTCATCATTAAACTACCCAGGATTTTAAGGCAACATGATTTCATCATGGTAGTGTTGGATAAGTTAACAAAGACTACTCATTTTATTCCAGTGAAATTGACACTTAGGGAGCCAAAATTGCTAAGATTTACATGAAGGAAATTGCTAGGTTACATGGTGTTCCTAGGGCAATAGACTCTAACAAAGATCCAAAATTCAATTCAAATTATTGAAAATAATTATTTAAAGGATTTGGGACAAATTTAAATTTTAGTACAACATATCATCTAGAGTCAAATGGGTAGACATAGAAGATCAATTAGGTGATTGAAGTTATGTCGAGAATTTATGTTATGAACAAGCTTTCCAAGTGGGAAGACTACCTTCATCTTGTTGAATTTGCTTATAATAATGGGTGTCAAGCATCTTCGAAGAAGAGCCCATTTGAATGCTTGTATGGTTGGAGGTGTAACACACCTGTGAGCTGGAATAACCCGACTGATAGAGAAACCATTGGGCTAGAGTTGCTCAGGGAAATTGAAGAGCAGATAGTGAAAATAAAACACAACTTAAAAGCTGCATAAAACAAGTAGAAAAGTTATGCGGAAAAAAACACAACACAAAGGGAATTTAGAGTGGGTGAGCATGTTTTCCTAAAAGTGAAGGTTAAAAAGAGCACACTAAGATTGGGAAGCTGCCCAAAAGCAACAACAAGATATTGTGGACCATTTGAAATCATGGAAATGATTGATATTCTTGCATACATGCTTGCATTGTCTACATCCATGCACATTCATAACATGTTCCATGTGTCTCTGCTTAAAGAATATGCACATGATCCTAACCACATAATTGATTGGACTATGATCTAGGTGGAGCACAAAAGTGACTTCAAGGTTCAATGAATGCAAATATTGGATAGGAAGATCAAGGTGCTCGAGAATTGAGCCAAGGTTCAATAAACTTGCTACAACCTTGAAGATGCTATGTAGGAGTATAAAAATGCATATGTACATATTTTTCACTAATAAGCCAATATGTTTTGGATTGAATTACATGTGTATATATGTTTTGAGCCAAAATACTTATGTTATATTAAGTTAGAAAATCTATATGTTAAAAGATCAATGATTCTAACATTATACATGGTAATCACATTCTATATATTAATAAAATATATTGGAACTATAGACTAAGTCAAATGAAAAAAAGAAGCTATAACACTAAAGATTTAAGAAAAGGTACTAAGCCGGACTTAAATTTAAAAAAAATGGTTTTCTTTTTCAAATTTTATGCCATGTCATTTGGTTATAAACCCCCTAAAGTACGACCCACTCAAATTCAATCACCAACGGAGGGAACTTACTCAACTCATAATATCAATAAATGAGATCCTTCACACAAATGATTAAAAGAGTAAGCCCTTTTTAAAAAAAAAAAATGGGGTGAATAGGACCAGATTTTAAGGGGTAGTCTTAATATTGATTAAAATTTCATGTATTTTAAAATAAAACTTTATTTTAAGAGTTTTATCCCATTTTAAACCAACTAAAATTCAAGAGAAAAAATTACTCCAAAGTTAAACCACTCCATGATTAAATCCGTGAAATCTAAAAATAGTAAAAATAACGCTAAACCACTCCATGGTTAAATCCGTGAAATCTAAAAATAGTAATAATAACGCTTTCCAGGGGAGTGAAACCAGCACCGACAAAGTCATGTGTCTCTAAACTCACCTTCTCCACTAAAACGTTGAGTTTTCCCTCTCATTAATCTCCAATTTCAAATTTCACGCCGTCCGGCTCGCTCTTTTCATGCGAGTTTGAATTTGGCCGATTTTCATTCTCCCTCGTCCTTCAAAATTTAAACCTCACAAATCACAAATGGCTCCCAAATCTGAAATCCGCCCACCCGCCATTGAATCAAATCAGTCTTACAAATACATCTCAGACTCATCTCAGACTCATCTCCCCTTCAGTCCTCCACACTCTCCTCGCTACCTGCCACGCTTCTTCAGACAGTGCCGTGCAGGCAGGCAACGCAAGTATTATTATTATTCGGCATCATTATCTCAAATGGAAATGCAGACGGATTTCCAACTACATTTTCTTCGTCCTCAGCTTGCAGGCAGCAATTCTTCTCTGAGAGAAGAAGAAGATCACACGAAGAATAAGGAGAACATTCTCCCCTTTTCCTCTCATTCTTCCCCCTCTCTTTTGCCATTACCCCATCCAAGGAAGCCTCTCCAAGACATCACTCACCTCATCGCATCCGTCACTCGTCATGTAAGTATTTCGAGCTTTTAATTTGGCTTTCTCTGCACATTTTCAATCCAATGCTTTCGCTCAACATATATATGTGAATTAAATATGTGGCTGTTCTTTGTTCTGTTTTTCAGGTAAGTTCTTCCCCCTCTGTAGCAGAAGCGAGGGCACATGTAAGATTGAGGGTATGCTCTTCCAGCAGAAAGTGCAGTAAAAAGAAGGCGGCCGCACATCTGTCCAGTGTGGGCGTCGTTTTGAGTCAGAAAAGCTGCCAAAGACATGAAATGCCCATACTGAGAAAGAGCTTCAGATAGACGATGCGGTGGTATTGCCGACTGTAATTATAATTCTGTTAGGGTTTCCATTCAAGCGCGGAAGTGACTGTCACTGAGGAGAGCACGGGTTAATTCTGTTAGGGTTTCCATTCAGGCCCGGAAGTGACTGTAACTGAGGAGAGCACGGGTTAATTCTGCTAGGGTTTCCATTGAAGCCCGGAAGTTCATTCACATGATGATATCATCATCTAGATCACAGGAAATGATCGTTTCCTTTCATTATTTTTTTTTTTTGGGGTATTTTTTTTTTGGGGTAGTGTTGTATGTTTAGATTTTTTTTTTATATTTTGTAGGGATATTTCTAAACTAGGTGAAAAATTATTGGATTTCCATATTTGAATGGTTAATTTTGTATACTTTTATTTCTACATTTAAATTAAAAAAATGTGATTTTATACAAATTTATATGGCAGAATTGAACAATAAAACTGTTCTTTCCACCCAATCAAAATACAACTAAAAATATTTATGCTGAAAGGTGTACACCTATTGACAATGGACAGATTTAATAAGGGTTTAGTGCTTAATAAGTTTTCTATGGACATGATTAAATATGGTTGGAATATTCTTAGTAGTCACACAAAATAAATGGTTGTGATTTCAATCATTAACTTCTTAGCTATTATAAAGACATCTGTTTATGTGTTTACTTTTTTACATTTACCTAATCATATTTAAAAATTACTTTGAT
>ML776983.1:1556668-1572044 GCA_009831015.1 Picea engelmannii
TAATAACAATAATATTAATAATGAAATGATTAATCCTCAATGGGGATTTAATCCAAATAATAATAATAACATGATTAATCCACAATGGGGATTTAATACAATAACAAAATAATAAGAATGCTCTTCGCAGTTACATTATTTCAACACCAGACACCCCAACAGACAATCAAAGGTAAATCTCTTATTTTCTTTTTACTAGCATATGAGGACCAAGATCTCCATGCTTATTCCACATAAATTCCCCTCCTAGAGAAATTTAATTATAATAAGGAGGAGCAATCTTTCCAAACCTTTTGCGTAAAAGGGAAAGAGAGAAAGCGATGGTCTGTTGATTCCTCATCATTTTTGCATAGAGAGAATCAACCTGGTCCTTTGTTCATCCTTTTCTTCATACGATCCCAAGTTGGTATTTTATTTTCTAATAAGCACCACATAAAAATGGAACTTTTTAAAGGGCACTTAGACTTCCACATGACTTTCGACCACCAATTTGGATCTTTAAGTAACAGTTTGATATTTAGATGAACATACCCCTTCTTTGGTGTGTAAGTGCCATGCTCCAGATGTATCCATACTAATTCATCCTCCCTGTCTGTTAACCTGACGTGTGTATATTTCAAAGCCAAGAGATAGTTTGACCAGATTTCTGTTTGATGTGCTTCCAACCCCACATGAGCAACACTTATCCAACCTTTATTCCAAATCGAGGAAGTTTTTGGATATGCTATATAAATTAGATGGAAAAATCCCCTTTCCTGAATTTGTTGTATAGTATCTTCCGACAATAGATGATTATGACCACTTCCTGCCCAGGGATCTGAGCCAATTCTGGATTTGGCTCAGATCCTTGGGAAGGAATATAAATCATTTGATTGAAAGGAAGATACAAAATTAAAAGGAGAGCAGAGAAAATAAGGAGGCATACCCAAAAAACTGCTCAAATCTTGGAGCTAAGGGGGGCCAGTATGACCAACCAGAGGAGGAAAGATTCTTCCCAGAGCTTCGTGAGTTGGCATAATCACTTATTCCAAATTTAATGCACCCCCATCCACCGAGACTTCTAAAATGAGTTTCGAGGGGTTTATATCCTTTGGCTCCAAATCGATAGCTTTTGCCGAACTAGAGGAGTTCTCTTCCAAGCTCGAAGCCGACTTCTAAAAATCCTGGTCTTTTCTTTGCCTCCTCCAACCCTTAAAGGGAAGAGTTCACTTGTTTTCTAGATGCCTAATAAGGTGGAAACAATGACAATGGAAAGTCACCCCCTCATAATCCAACTTTTGGATGAAATACCTATTACCCATGACAATCTCCAAATCTACATACAAGCTTCTACGCATATTGATGGAGACCAAAATTTGAGCCATACTATGAGAACTTGTTTCTTTGTATGACCAATCAACATCCAGAAAAGTACCCAGAAGATTTGCCAACACCTTGAAGCATTTTTCATTCCAAAACTCAAGCAACAACCCTAGGAGCCTAACCCATACATGAATAACATCCACCCTTTCTCTTTCAGCATCGAAAAGGGGCGACTAGGTTTTTAGCATCATAGGTGAGGAATCAACAAACCAATACTTTTGGAGGATCTTTTTGACATTAGTTGTTGAAAATAACTTAAAGTAAAACCAGCCTTGCGACAATGTACCTACCACTAGAGGGGATGAGAGTAGTGAGGACCATATTGTTGAATCCGATTACTGTAAAAATATTTTTCCTAGTCCCATCCATGAACCCTACCAACTAGGGTTAGTTCCACCATTGATTCAANTTGAATTCCTATAAAGTTATACATTTATGTTGAAATTAGAGAATAAGGTGGTCGATTTATTGAATTTGATATCTTTGGCATTCAAAAAAATCAAACATTTGCATTTTCCAGATTGAATTCATGTACGTCATGGAATATTGTGGAAATACAAGCACAAAGGATAAAAGTGTTGAGAAATATTATTTCTTGCAGTGGCTTTTTTAATATTTAAAGGTAAGAGATTGTGCTTTATGTTCATTGCGTGAAAATGTAATAATAGAGATTCAAAACAAATTATTAGCAGATAACTTTGGAAGGGATAAAAACCAAAGTTTGCGACAAGAAATATATTATTAGCCTATCGTGAGAAGATATGTGGGAATATTTATTTGGGAGATGTATAATTTTTTAGGTGGCTTAGGAGTGAGTCATAATATAGTGTTGTATACTCCATTGTCTATTATGAAAGGACCATGGGAGGATATATTTATGGATTCTTTTATTAATATTTACTAACATGTAGAGAGAGGACATGAATTAATGATTGTGTATTAGATAGATTTTCCAAGATGGCACACATTCTTCCTTGTAGTAAAACCAGTTATGCAAGTTATTGTATAATTACCTTTTCAAGGAAATTGCGAGAATACATGGGCTTCTGAAGTCTATTAATTTATATATAGATAAAAAAAATCCTTACATCTAATTCAGTTTTCTTATGGTCATCTATTTTAATAATTTAATGTACTCCTCTCAAGTTAGGATTTGAAACTTCCTTATTGCATTGATATGATTCCTTTTCTTTGAAAACTGATTGAATATAGATAATCATGTAATGAGTTGAGGAGGAATTTTTTTTTGGCATCGTCATGGAACACATTTTGGGCAATTAGATTGGGCATATGTCACAACTTGTGCATGACAAGTTATTTGAGAGGCCTCCAACTAGGGATTATGATGATTCATGTCAACCCAAGATTTTTCTTCCTCCTTGAGACCACTAATAAAACTTATTGCTCAAAAAATTCATTAATCAAATTTTCTATTTTGATTGCAAATCACTCAAAAGAATCAATATATTCTTCCATTGTTCTTGATTGATGTAATGTAGTAAGTAGTCCCATAAAATTAGTATCCTTTTCAAAGCGAGTAACAAGGGATTTCACAAAATGATTCCATGCAATCAATCCCAGGGATTATTTTCTTGTGCCATTAATACCACTACCAACGTTCCTAATATAGATATAAAAATCCTATTCCAAGTCTCAATAGGTCATCCTTTATAGCATCGAGGGAAAATTAGTTTTCCATTTGGTCAACCCGTCCTATTGATCAAACCCATCAAACTTAGTTAGATATACCTTGGGTAATTGATGCGACATATTGGGGGAATGACTAGGAAAGGGGTTGCAGTTGCAAGAGCCTTCACCCATGGAACATTCACCATCATCATTCTTACCCTCTAGATTTTCAAGTTTATAAAAAGAATGTGAGAGTTATTTGTTGATGGCAGTCATCTGGTTCTGAAGTTCGTCCTTGGTTGCATCAATTGTTTGTGTGAGGAAGTTGATTACTAGCACTATGCCATTCATTATGTCATCCATGGATGACATGTTTCTATTATGATTCATGGGACCACGAGGACCACCTGAAGGGTTGTTGAGGAAGAAGAGGAACATAATCAACGTTGGAAGAGGATATTGTTGAGATAGGTTGTTGGTAAAGATTAGGTCCAACCTAGGTCCACCCTAGGTCCACACAAAGGTTACCCAAGAGTTATATCAATGCAATTATCATGATGCAAGGAGTATTTGGAGATAATTCTTCAATAATCATCTAGTCGAGCCGAGAAAAATGTATTTACTCTTGCTTGAGTATTATTATATTGACAAAATTCTCAAATTCTTGATATTTGATGTTATGTAGGAATTTCTATGCCTATGTTGTAAAGGAAATGGTTTTACAGGTCCTTAAGAGAAAAAGAATGCCAGCCAGTATAACTCTTTGATAAACCCGAGGTTTTCCTACAATGGCAATCGACCAATATTTCACCATGCTAACCAAGAAGGATAAATTGTACCCTTATCTTTACTACTCAATTCCCTATTATGTGAGATTGATCTGCTCAAGTGTTTTTCTTGATGTACTATAGAAAAAGGGAATTGAAATTTTGATGTAAAGATGGTTTCAGGTGTGCCAAGGGAGATTTCAATATACTTGAGGTTACATGGAACATCAAATCAATATATAGATCATGTCTAATGTGATATTACTCGCCAAGTACCAACAAAGGTGTACAAGGGTGTCCAATTGGATGACCTCACTTGTATCCATTATGTGTATGCTTACCAACAAGAATTTTAAATGTTAAATAACAAATCACTATGTTTAAATATGTTGGAGCATGTCTCTAGCCTAAAAAAACTCTCTATAAATTGGGTGCATAACATAGGAAATTTCCTTGAAATCACTTTTGGTGTACCTTGATATCTAAAACAAAAAAATCAAATCAATATTGACATAAACGTATTCGTAGAAATGTTATACCACAATTTTCCACATCAATTGCATTTGTGAGATGGCTTAATCCTATTCCCTAGCTTGGAAACTTAAATCCCTTCCTCTTGCATCAAATTAATCTAAAAAACAACATTTGTGTTGCCATCTGCGGGCCACCCATGTGTAAACCGCAAATGTTCACGCCTTTTTAGTGTGCAACTCACGGATGACCTTAACAAATATGAAAAAATAAAATAATCCACATTTTTGGGTGGGTTTTTTCATTGGGCTCATTCCCAAACTCCCCTGGGACCGTAAACAATGAAATTCAACCACCTGAAGCCCTTGAGGATGGTATAGAGGCACCTTTGATGGCATGGATGAGGAGTACAACCTTGGTGCAAGATTATGCTGACAATTTTCCAAGCTTCCCTTATTCCCTGATCCTCTAGGTAACATCCCCTTGTTATGGCACTTGCTTTTCAGTACTCCTTCTTCTCCCTTATATGACCATAGGGTGTGTTCCTATCCCTTTTGGGTCATTTGAAGAAGGGACATCTTCCTGAGTTGATTCTTGAAGGACCAGTGGAGGAACTTGAGTGGTTGGATTCAAGGTAGTGTCGATGGTTCGAGTCAGGTTGTTATTACCCACTTTTACTGTTTTCAATAAAAATGTTCTCTTTCCCTCCATACATGTGTAAATTGATTTCAATTTGTTGATATATGTTAGTTTTCTTCATATACATGAATATTTTCACATTATATGTATGATTTGAATGCATAACTACCTTGTTGCGGTACATGCTTGATCTTCTTTTGTAGGTTGTTACTAGTAGAGATCAGGAGAAACATCAAAGGTAGAGAGAGAGGATCGACATTAGATGTAGGATACAAGGTGTGAGGCCTCTCTCTCTCTCTCTCTCTCTCTCTCTCTCTCTCTCTCTCTTCAAAGTAGTTATTTTTCACATAACATTGTTGTGTGTGAGGGTAGGTTATGTATTTTATATATGGTCTCTCTCTACCATGACATGAGCCAAGGACATAGGGGAAAAATCCCATAATAGAATTGGCAACCATACCGGGGATATCTTCTCCTAGTTTGGGTTAGTCTTAGGGTGTCTTTTGTTGTCTTTGATTTCTGTATCTTTTCCTATTTTCTAGGATTTATTTTTCAAATAATTTTCCATCTAGAAACTTTTTCCAAAGTTTCTAGAAGCCTCCTTCTGGATTGGTTTTTTTTTTATTTTTCAAGTTTTATCGGTGCATCTGCACTTTGTCCCTTTATGAGATGCATATATCTGCAATTTTCCTTTGTACGACCCGTCGGTATCCGTGATTCCTAGTGCACACAATCACAAATCTGTGTAAGAATTGGAATTTTTTAGCCTTTCTCTTAGTTATGGCAGGGTTTGGTTTGGTTCTTCGGTGTAATTTGAGCCTTCTGGGTTTTATTTTGATTTTGATTGTTGTGTTAAGTCTTTGAAAACTTTGAAATCATCCTAAAGGTTCTTGCTCTTGGTTTCCTAGTGTTTTTGGCTTACTTTTTGTCTCTCTGCTAAATTTTGAGTTTTGGGATTTATACCCATTTTTCCAATCTTTTATATTTGTATCCTTTCTTTGCTTTCACATAAACCGCATAAATTCACTACCCTTATATAGGGTTGAATCACAGATTTTAGTCATATTCATGCTTTGTATAATGCCAAACAACATATATCCATGCTTTATGGAAGGCCAAACTGTGGATAAACTTCATCCACACTTCCTACAATGATACAAACCATGTTTATAAGATTATATCCATGATTCATAGTGGGGTGACCCGCAGATGCCTCCAAAAAGGGATTTTTTGCTTGTTTTTCAACCTTTTTGGAACCATGTTTCAGCTAGTTTGGGGGTCTTTTTTGGGGAGTTTGGTCCCGAAAATTTTTGTAGCCTCTAGGAGGTTAGTAAGGCCTTAAATTTGAATGGAAAACCAAGTTTTTTTATCCATATTTTTTTCCAGTTTAGTCGTTGGATTGCATGACTATAAGACTAGTCTTGTTCTCAAGATCTTGGTTTTCTGGTCAATGTTGTGGTCATATTTGAAACTTGAGTTTATATTTGATTTCGAGAATTTTTTTTCTGTTTTCCTTGTATTTTTCAAACATAAAACTAAAAAAGTTTCTTTCTTTTAGCATCTTTTTTTAGTTTTTCTTTGGTAGAAAGAAAAAGAAAACAAAAAAAAAACCTAGTTTTTCTGCTAGTTAGGTCTCTTTCTTTCTTTGCATTGTCATTTGAAAAAGAAAAAGATGTTAGCATAGGATTTTGGTATCTTCTCAAATTGAAATCATTTGAAAGGAAAAATAACAAAAAACATTTTTTTGTTTTCTTCTTTTGCTTTTCTCAAAAGGTCGCATTGTGCATTTTGCATAGAAAGAGAAAAATTTACATTTTAAGGTTTGAAGGATTGTTCATGCATTTTCTTTTTGAAACTCTTTTTCATTTGAAGGGTTAATGTAAAGTATTATTTTCCAGTGTTCTTATAAGTTTCATTTTTTGCAAGAGTCTCAAACATTGTTCAGTTTCACTCCATGCCCTTTGATTAAAAAACAATCGCTAAACCTAAAATGTACTAGACTTTGTTTCTAGGGTTCACAAACAAGTTTAGGGTTAGGGCCTTGGTTTAGGTTGGAGAGTTAATTTCTCCAGGGATAGAAAACAAAAATAGGAGTTTGATATAGGAATATTTTCAAATCCAACTGTTGTATAAGTATAGTGAGGAAGCTCCTCTAACACATGAGTCAAACACGAGGTTGCGTAAAGGATATCTGAGGAGATATCCCCTCCAAATCTTAACTGAGCATAGTGGAGATATCGTATTTTGGGGGATTTTCCTAAAGTGATATTGAACCATCTGGCATTAGTCCTCTGGAAGAGTTTTGGGCTTAGCTACCATTCCCATACATTCAATCTTGACTGTTGAATGTACCCCCCAGACATTGATTGCGACTTGGTAAGATTTTCCTAGGTATCTGAAAGGTGACTGAGGGGGTTTTTCATGGTACTTGGGGTAGATTTAGTATACAAATTTTCAGTACTATTGGAGGTTCCAATCGAAGCATGGGTGATTGCACCAGATAAGGTTGGTTAGTGGAGGTTGGGATAATTGCTTCTCACTCCTTCATTCATTGGTTCATGAGACTTAGTCAATGCATGCCTTCGTCTGGAAGGTCCCTTTCCAATTTTTCATTGCTTTGGACTAAGGAACTCATCTACCTAAGATGAATATTTGAAAAATTTGTTTGATTGCGATGTTTCGCTTAGGAATTTTTAGTGGAGTGTTTATTTGTATAGTCGACATCATGTTGTTTTAGTATCACCACTTTTGGATCATCGATTCAAGGTATTCGACCAACCGCTCCCCTAGTCGGGAAGGACCCTTGGTATTTCTCTTGAAAGTGTGGAGCTAACTCTTAGAAGGCATGGATTTTTATACCATTGGTTCACCAGAGTCAGTGTGTGAGACAAACAACCAATCATTATGAGTCATGATGGAAGCGCGAGTCTAGACACTGCGATTCATACTTGCATTATTTCACTAACCTTTGTGAGTCATGTTTGAGATAGGTCAAAAATCTATGGGAGTCATGTTGAGGGAAAGAAATTGACCTCTATGAGTCATGTTGGGAGAAAAATTCTAGTCAGTGCTAGTCATACTGGACAAATGTCACCAACCTTTGCAAGTCATGTTGGAGATCATCACCTAGCCACTGCAAGTCATGCTGGGGGAATTGATATTGTTGAAAACTCTAGATGAATAGGATGTAAGGCTAGGTTCCCTTGTAATATTTGCAAAGGATATAGCCTTACTCATTTGTGTCCTACTATTTCAGTGGTATGAAGAGCGTGGTCCATGTCTGAAGGCCCTTCTAGTTCTAATCCGTCTTCGATTTCCCAACATTCTATTCAATCATTAGTTGATGAAGTGGTCATTCTGATGCAACCTACATTCGATACCACTCTCATTTTGGGGGATGAAGTGTCTCTTGACCATGTTGTCTCGCATCCTATTCAACTAGTGGTTGAGGAAGTGGTTGTGCCAATGAAATCTTCGATCGATCCCACTCTTCTCTCGGAGAATGACGAGTCTAAGGAGGTGATCTCACCAATGCAATCTTCGGTTGATCCTACTATTATTTCAGGGAGTGATGCATATTTTGACTACATATTTAGTATTTCCAGTTTAGTACCTTCTAAACAAGGGGGCATTCCACTCTCTTCGAGCATTCTCCCTCCAAGTCCTAGGATGGTTTCCTTTGATTGGAATGATCTTGTGGAGTCTCTCCTTCCTTCTTCTGCACCTTTCCAAATAACGGTTATGGTTGAATCTATGTTGAAATGAGTTCATCGATGTGTTGTAGATTAAGGATCCTATGAAAAAGTTTTATCCTCCTCGTCTTGGCAAATGTTGGGTTCTCCCAAGATTTTTTCAACTGCCGGTGAGTTGCTAGATTTCGACAGAAGACCTTGTGAATGTCTGGGGATTCTTCCTAAGTTTCCTATCACGTTAGGTGGGAATACTGTGCTAACCAATATGTTAGTGGTGTCGGGCCCTTTAGACTTCAATATGATTCTTGGGCATCATTCTGTTTATGCGATGAAGGATATGGTCTACATTCTTTCGCTTGATGCATTTCCCTCACAACGGAAGCATTGTCAACATTGATAAAATTTCATCTGATAATAACCATCCTATTTCGATTTCATCTCAGGTTTCCCCTTTGTTTGTTCCTAGTGTTCGAGTAGACTCTTCCCTGCCACGGGTGAATTATGTGGCGTCTTGTCCTCGATGTTCAATTGCTTCTAAGAAAGGATATTTATAGTTATGTTCAACTTCTTGAGACAAGGTCTTAGTAATTGATCAGGTGTTGTATCCAATGGGGGCATGTAAGAATTTTCTTTCCCCTCTTGGCCCAAGTAATCTGGCATTTCCTCTTGAGTCTGATATTACTATTTGTGAGACCTAGAGCCCTGGTATTTGTGTGTTTTTGAGCCCCGGTTTTATGTATGTTGAGTTTCTTTCAGATAATGCTATCCTTAAAGCTATGAATATGGATCTTCAACGTCCTCCTGAACTGGAAACTTTACAGGTTGGTTACTAAAGAATCCATTGGCTTGAGCATATCAATGGGATCTACCTAGAGAAATACTATGCATAAGACGCATGGATGTGCAATCCTTTGTACATATTTTACTTTTATGGTTTCTTTTTTTCAAATTGCGTATCCCATAACACTCGTTTTTATCAAAGGTTTCTATATTGGACTACTTAACTTCTGGGTGAGTGTTTTTGGTCTTATATATAGGAATTTGAAGATATTTTTCTTTGGTACCTTTTCGTTCCATGTCTGTCCGTTCTGACATGTCATGATATTGAAACTGGCATATAGGTTAGATTTTCCCCTCCATGCATTTTTTAATTATTTGTTTCCTATTTCATTTTTCCTTAGGATCGACCCCACTGATTTGCGACATAGAGCCTTCTCTATTGTTTAGAAGTGTTGTAATTCACGTGATAGAGCCTATCTTCCATAAGCGTCCTATCTTAGAATCCCTTTGCATTCAGGCGCTCATGCTGCAAGTTTTCTATTAGGCTCGGGAGTCCTGTTTAGTCCCACCATGACTTTGCATTGAAGTTGGAAATCTTCCTCTCAATTGTTTTTTTTCCATTACCTACAGGAGTCCCCTAACGTGTGCTGATACATACACCAACATTCTTCATATTCTTCAAAAGGTATTGTGTTCTTTACTAGCATATAGGGTAGGTTCCATTCCACCTACATAATGCATTTATTTTTATCGCTCACATATCTACCATAGGGTCCACCCCATTCGCTAGTGGCACTAAACCTTTCTAGCTACTTAAAAGTGTCACTTATGGATGGTAGAGCTTACCTCTCCATGGGTATCCTAGTTAGTACCTCACTGGCCTTTTGACACTAATCTTGCATTCATTTTGTAGGCTTGGAAGACATGTCTAGTCCCACCATGTCTTTGTGTTGAAGCTTCATGACTTCCTCTCAATCTATTTCTAGATAATTCACCAATGGGGATTTCAAAATTTTGTTGAGTTGTAATTTCATTGCATATTAAAAACTCACACTTTTAGGCCTAATGTCGAGTTCAACTTGCTATTGTTGAACCATTTTATTATGCATTCCTACCATTTTCTAGCCTTGCAATTTATGCCTTTGCAACTCGACACATTTATCCATGGAGGAGACATTCCCCTGAGTGTCCTTATCCTACACATGCTTCCTTGCATTTAGAATAGGTATGTTTATTTATTTTTGGAACTAGTTTTCTTTCCCACAATACTCATTTCCTCCACTGTTCTATAGAATTCTTTTATTCTTTTCAGGATTTAATCATATGAAAAAGACAAAAAAACAAAGGGGGGGAAATTTCTATCTCTTTTGTCGGTAGCAGTCTTTTGTCCCTTGAACAAAGCACAATCTTTGAGTCAGTATCTTAATATTTTGGGTTTATTATGTCTTTAGGATAATTTTTCTCATTTTTTAGCATAATCTCCTCTGGTTGGTTATTCTTCCAATGATATGGAGCATTTGTTGTTGCCTCATGTATCATGAATGTATCCCAATTTTAAATCCATGCTACCTAAGTCACATAATGTGTCGTGATTTTTTTCAAGGGAAGTTTAAGCTCGAGTCAACCATTCTACAAAAAGTCTTTGAACTTTTCAAGTTGGCATTCCTGTGTCATTCAAGTACATCTCATTATCACAAGTATCTATGTATCTCAATCGTGCTAGTATAAAAGGTCCTCATTGAATTTTTACTGGAGGGTTTTCTCTTATCAACTTTGACACATTGCTCTAAGAGTATGACCTAGAGTTTCACCATGGGCATATTTACATCATTGATAGTTGAATTGCACTCAACAGATGAAAATCCATCATTGGATGATGATTGAGCGGTTTCCCTTGTGTTCGACGTCAACAATAATCATCACACATAGGTATTCATGCGATACCTTGGTTTCCGTTTGACCCAATTGGTGGATTCCTCATCTTTTTCAGTAGTATTTATCATTAGCTATTATTCAAAGAGTCTTTGTCATGGGATATTCCATGTGGTGCATGCCAGAGTCATACCTCGGTGTGGTCCTTACAATATGTTCATCAGAGTCCTTCCAAATATTTGGCCTTCTACTGCTCCTCGTGATGGATGATGGAGGATTCCTTAATGCCTTCCTTCCAACGGATCTCTTCCTATCGACTTCAACACATATTTCTCTGGGACAGAGATCTAGAGTTATTTATGCTACCTTGGGGATTGTAGTCATTAGTGGTAGGTTCTCTCGTTATTGACAGTGGGAGTACATCAATGTTGCTTGATCGATAAATTCGATGAGGAGTTCGACACCAATTAATTTATTCACACTTGTTAGATTGTACCATGGTACCTTGACACCCATTATCATCATCTATGGGTCATCTCGCGATTGTTAATGGTATACATCAATGACCGGTAATCAAATAGTGTCTCATTGTGTTCGACCCCAACACATCTATTCACATGGTGTAGACTCGTACCACGATAGATCATTTTGAAGACTTTGGGTGAAGTATAAGCATCACATATTTTGTGCTCCTACCCGACATATTGTACTTCTCCTCAGACATTGGTACTTTCATAGGATCAACTTGTTCACTCCATTGATTCCATATATCCTTTGATTTTGATTTTGAAACATAGCTCTACTGTGTATCTATTCATGCCTATGATATATTTTTGCATGGATCCATTGTGTATTCCTCGTGGAAATGATTTCTACTTTATATATCACATGGATCCATTGTGTATTATTCGTGGCCATGGAAATTAATCATAATTTCATATATGCCATGGATCTGCATTGTACTTGATTTGGAGGCCATGCTTACATCACTCCTGAGCAAGGGTATTCCTGAATTAGGAAGATAATACTCTTACTTGATATCTGCTGACAGTTTCTATTCTTGGATAAACTATTCAGGATATTTCATTGGATCTGCTTCATTGCATCCTTTCATCTTAGAGTAATAATGTATTTTGGCCATCAGTTTCCCTTATGAACTCACACATTATGGGGCATTTGTTATACCACAATTTTCCACATCAATTGCATTTGTGAGATGACTTAGTCCTTTTCCCTAGCTTGAAAATTTAAATCCTATCCTCCTGCATCAAAATCATCTAGAAAAAAACATTTTTGTTACCATTTGTGGGTCACCCATGTGCAACCCGTGGATGTTCGCACCTTGCTAGTGTGCAACTCATAGATGCCCTAAAAAAATATGAAAAAATAAAATAATCCACATTTTCAGGTGGGTTTTTTGGTTGGGATCATTCTCAAACTCTCTTGGGCCTGTAAAATATGTAATTAAACCACCTCAACCCCTTAAGGATTGATTGAGGTGGATATTTTTGGCCACCCACTTGTTTCAAATTCCAACTAGCTCATCTTGACAGTTTTCAGTTCTATGCGTTTCTCTGTAATGGGGAAATTTCTTTGTAATTGTGGGTTCTGCACTTATGGGGCTGTCCTAAAGCCATATACAACATCCAGGGGGATATTGGTGGCCTCCCACCTATTATAACTAGATTATTTTGGAAGTTTTTATGTCAGGACATCTTTTTGTACTTCGAGGGCCGTTTTGGGGCTCTAAATAGTGTTTTCTTGTCTTGCCACAATTAAGCTATAGACACAGTCAAATTTTGATGGCATAATGCATAGTTCTCGAAAATACCTTTCCAACAGGCTATCACATGCCTAAAACTGATATTGTATGCAAAAGTTACGATCCCGAAAAGTTAATGTACTAACTTACCCCAACGGGGTCGACATGACTTTTGGCACTTCATCTCCTAGGGTTAGGTTTTTGGAAGTCTATGGTTTTGTAATTCATGTTTATCATAAAAAAACCTTCAGAGCCTCATTGTAATTATATTTTTGTGAATGAGTGTAGCCGTCACATATCTTCTCAGAGATAAATCTTCCACCATTCTAGCGAGTCTTGCACTCTATATTTTTACAGTCTTTGTACATTTATTTCATTAATAGAAATCATGTATTTTTGTATTTGTTTGTTTGTGGAAGTTTTTATGTGTATTTCATTGTAAAATATTTATTTTCATTTTGTTCCGAAAATAATTTGGATCAATGGTATCAGAGTAGGCGACTCTTGATTGTTTTTCAGTGCATGTCCTCGACGAGGTCTGAGTATATAAAGTGTTAGACAACTGAGAGGGGGGGTGAATCAGTTGTTACCGTGCTTAAACAATTATGGTTCTTTTAAAATCTTTGTAGAGACACTAAATGATGATCACAATAATGTAGAGAAATAAACAGTGGTACTTTCAGCATCATTCACATATATGAGAAACACAGAGACAGATATTTCCCGAGGAAACCCATGCAGGGTAAAAACCTCCTTTTTCTTTATATGATAAGTAATGGTTACAATATTTACAGTATCATACATATGAGCACCAACTCATAATGAGGCTATAACCTCAGTTTTGCAAGCTGCAACTTGCTGAGAGCACCAACTCTCTGTTTTCTCTAGCACCCACTAGAAGGAAGCACCAACTCCCTGGTTTCTCTAGCACCCACTAGAAGGAAGCACCATATCCCTAGTTTCTCTAACACCAACTAGAAGGAAGCACCAACTCCCTGTGTTCAAGCACCCACCTGAACCTTTGAGGACACCAGTCCTCCCTAGCCCCTCCCAACCACCCTGAAATATAAATCTTTGCTCCTTAATTTATTACAGTGATATGATGTTCGACGATGGCTTACCTGACTTATCACTGTTCTGCTACATTTCGTTTCTTTGTTTGCCTCATTGCCTTTCTGCTCACATCACTTGCGTTGTTTGTTCTTCTACTTTTTATGCTCTGTGTGCAATGTCCATTCGCTACACAGTTCCTCTTCTCTACTCTTCAGCTGCTGCACTCTCCTCCTTCTTCACATATGAATTTCCTTCCCCAACAACAATCACAACAACCTCCAACAACAACAACAACCTCCTTCTCTTCTCTGTATTGTGTATTTATAGCTTTTGTGCACCTTGTGCATGCAATGTTTGCAATGCCTCTGCATGCTGACTCTGCACCGTTATCCTCCACCTCTTCGAGTGTTCTATCTGATCATCATCGTGACTCTTCAGCTTCTTTGGTGGTTCGCCCCGTGTGTCCAACATCACTGTATGTTATCCTGAGATTCCTCAGCCTCTCTGGTAGTTTGAGACTCTTCGTCTTCTCTGTGACAATCAAACTCACTTTCTCTGTTTCAGTTACAGGCCTCAATTCCCATCCATTTGTCAATCGCTTCTAAGAATAGTCTTCCTTCACCGGACGAAGCTTGGAGACTCTTCATCTCCTCTGGCGATCACACAACGATCTCTTCGACTTATCTAGCAGTCGTCATCAATGGTTTCTAGCAGTCTCACTGCATCGTGCCTTAGTAGCCCTCCGATCTTGTTTAAAATCATCTACATCGTTGGATATGCGGCGAGAAAATCTAGACGGTTAGTATCTGTGCTCTCAGATCTACGGTCGGGATTCGATTCCGGAGCCCCCTTGCCATTCTATCTTTAAGCGGNGGGGTTCAGAATGGTGGAGTATTGACAAAGGGCCCCACTCCTGTCGTGTCACCTTTTGTGTCGTTCTCCACCTAACCGTGTGATAAGGCTCGACTCCTCCTTGTCTTCTGACATCTGTCCATCTCTCACTGATGTGACCAAGGGCTGTGACCACAGCCTTATGCATTTGTTCTTTCCCTTTTGAATTCGCGATCCCCGAAACTCCGATATGGAGTTACATGTACGGTCTAGATCCAAGCTTGATTTTAATGGCTGCGATTGAATCGCGATTTTTCATATCACGAAATCAACATTCTTGATGCATTGGGTTCTTTGCCTCTCCAAGTCGTGATCTCGGATACTTTGAAATGGTGTGGGATCAACGGTCCTGACCAACACTTGATCTGACGGCTCAGATCATTTCACGATTTCGGGGTTCCTGATGTCAATAAACTTTGACATGTCCAACTCTCGATCCCCAAAACTCCGACAAAGAC
>ML776983.1:1578069-1600415 GCA_009831015.1 Picea engelmannii
GAGAGGGGGGGTGAATCAATTGTTACCGTGCTTAAACAATTATGGTTCTTTTAAACTCTTTGTAGAGACACTAAATGATGATCACAATAATGTAGAGAAATAAACAGTGGTACTTTCAGCATCATTCACATATATGAGAAACACAAAGACAAATATTTCTCGAGGAAACCCATGCAGGGTAAAAACCTCATTTTTCTTTATATGATAAGTAATGGTTACAATCTTTACAGTATCATACATATGAGCACCAACTCATAAAGAGGCTACAACCTTAGTTTTGCAAGCTGCAACTTGTTGAGAGCACCAACTCTCTGTTTTCTCTAGAACCCACTAGAAGGAAGCACCAACTCCCTGGTTTCTCTAGCACCCACTAGAAGGAAGCACCATCTCCCTAGTTTCTCTAGCACCAACTAGAAGGAAGCACCAACTCCCTGTGTTCAAGCACCCACCTGAACCTTTGAGGACACCAATCCTCCCTAGCTCCTCCCAACCACCCTGAAATATAAATCTTTGCTCCTGAATTTATTACAGTGATATGATGTTCGACGATGGCTTACCTGAATTATCACTGTTCTGCTACATTTTGTTTCTCTGTCTGCCTCATTGCCTTTCTGCTCACATCACTTGCGCTGTCTGCTCTTCTGCTTTTTATGCTCTGTGTGCAATGTCCATTCGCTACATAGTTCCTCTTCTCTTCTCTTCAACTGCTGCACTCTCCTCCTTCTTCACACATGAATTGCCTTCCCCAACAACAATCACAACAACCTCCAACAACAACAACAACCTCCTTCTCTTCTCTGTACTATGTATTTATAGCTTCTGTGCACCTTGTGCATGCAATGTTCACAATTCCTATGCATGCTGACTCCGCGCCGTTATCCTCCACCTCTTCGAGTGTTCTGTCTGATCATCATCATGACTCTTCAACTTCTCTGGTGGTTCGCCCTGCGTGTCCAGCATCATTGTATGTTATCCTGAGATTCCTCAGCCTCTATGGAAGTTTGAGACTCTTCGTCTTATCTGTGACAATTGAACTCACTTTCTCTATTTCAGTTACAGGCCTCAATTCCCATCCATCTGTCAATCCCTTCTAAGAATAGTCTTCCTTCACCGGATGAAGCTTGGAGACTCTTCATCTCCTTTGGAAATCACACATCGGTCTCTTCGACTTCTCTAAGAGACGTCATCAATGGTTTCTGGCAGTCTCACTGCGTCGTTCCTTAGTAGCCCTCCGATCTTGTTTAAAATCATCTACATCATTGGATATGAGGTGAGAAAATCTAGACGGTCAGTATCTGTGCTCTCAGATCTACGGTTGGGATTCGATTCCGGAGCCCCCTTGCCATTCTATCTTTAAGCGGAGGGGGGGGGGGTACGGAATTGGGCGTGCATCTCTCGAGCGGTCAGGATTAAAGTACCTACATCAACGATGCTCAAGCGATTCCAGACCCCCCTTGCCTTTCTGTCTTTAATACGGGGGGGGGGTCCAGAATGGTGGAGTATTGACGAAGGGCCCCACTCCTGTTGTGTCACCTTCTGTGTCATTCTCCACCTGATCGTGTGATAAGGCTCGACTCCTCCTTGTCTTCTGACATCTGTCCATCTCTCGCTGATGTGACCAAGGGTTGTGACCACAACCTTATGCATTTGTTCTTTGCCTTTTGAATTCGCGATCCCCGAAACTCTGATATGGAGTTACATCTACAGTCTAGATCCAAGCTTGATTTTAATGGCTGCGATATAATTGCGATTTCGCATATCGCGAAATCAACATTCTTGATGCATTGGGTTCTTTTCCTCTCCAAGTCTTGATCCCCGATACTTTGAAATGGAGTGGGATCAATGGTCCTGACCAACACTTGATTTGACGGCTCAGATCATTTCGTGATTTCGGGGTTTTTGATGTCAATAAACTTTGACATGTCCAACTCTCGATCCCCAAAACTTCGACAAAGACTGGGATCAATGGTCCATATTTGTCCTCGATCCAACGGTCGAGATTATATAGGGGTATCGCATATCACAATTTCATGAGTCCTGTGGTTATTATTCTTTGACTTCTTCAACTTGCGATCCTTGAAACCCTGACAGGGAGTCGGATCAATGGTCCACATAACCCCTTGAGATGGATGGTCCTCCTGCTTTCGAGATTTTGTGTGCCCGCTTTCACCTTGCACTTTAAGCACCGTGCAGGTTTTCCCCGATCCAACGGTGGTCTGATCCTATGCTCAGATCTAACGCCTGAGATCTATCCTCCTCTTCAGCGCACGCTCTTCTTGTTTTTATTCAGATCTGACGGCCCTCATGCTGTCGGGAAGTTTGAATGAGATCCAACGACTCTCGATCTTTGTCTTCCTTCTCCTCTGCGAACTCCTGTATCTTGAGCTTTGCTGTGCGTGTTCTCCTCGACTCCGTTCCTCCTAATATTTCACGTCCGAATCCCCAAGGGATTTTATCCTTCTTATCTTGCCATCTCCACTGTTGTACTTGCCATCAATGACAAGCATGCACTACTTTTTAAACATTTTCCAACATAAAGTTGGGTCTCAATCTTGTCTCTCTTGAGGACAATCTCTCTCACACGCCCAATAAACCCTCTATGGTGACATAGAAGAAAAATGACAAGGAAAAATTCTATTAACCTATTGCTTGAGTAAGTTCTGACATGACACAGGGACGAAATGATGGATAATTTTTACCACATCCTTCAATGCCTGATGATAGCAACAAGCACATATTCATCTAGCTACCACTTTAGAGGAACCTCTCCATTCAAGGTACAAGTTACTTTTGATATTCTCGTATTTGAAGGTTAGATAGATGCAAATGCCTTAGAAAAATGGTTGAGTCTGCTAGAAGGTTATTTCTTTGTTCACAATTTTTAAGACAGAGAAAATATAACCTTCACACTCCTCAAGTATCTCCCCTGTGTCAAACATTGGTGGGAAACGTATTAGGAGAAAAGTTCCAAAAAGGAATCTGGAATATATGGGGTCGAGCCCCACTTGGGATTTTTTTGTGGATGCGATCAAGGAACAATACTACCCTATTGATAACTATGAATACCAATACATGAGATGTACCACACTGTGGAAAGAGAAGAGTCAAGCATATCCATATTTCGTAAATACTTTTCATACCTTGCACACCAAGCCGGGTATCAAATACTCCAAGTGACATATGGTTCTGAAATACCGTGGGGCTGTACATAGGTACATCCAAACCGAAATGGATTTCCTAAACATCTCATCATTGGGCGCTGCCTATCGATATGTTGTCAAAATCGAGTAGAAATTTAAACACCAGAACAAATGGGAGTTCGGGTATACAAATCCGAAACAACCAAAGCATGGTAAAGACAACCCTAACCAACAACCTCCCGACAACCAATCCAAGACACATGAAAAGAAGGGTAAATTAAAGACAAAGAATGAGACTAGGAAGTGGTGTGACTTCCACAAAAGCCCTTGGAACAACACTAGTCATTGGTGGTTGAGGTAAACGACAAGGAGCCGAACCTTGATTTAGAATATGATCCAGAAAATATTGAAAACAGAGAAATCATCGACATAGACCCTACTGCTATTGTTGCGATTGCAACAATTCAACTAGAAGAAGTAGTAGATCATGAAGAGGGGGAGCACCTATTCCATTCACAGATGTGGGTGAAGGGGACCCTATTGCATTTCATTGTTGATAGCAGCAGCCAGAAGAACCTCATCTCAGTATATGGGGAAAAACCCCTTATACTGGGTCCAAGGTAAAGGTAAAGCGCTAACTCCCTTAAAATATTGTTCTACCCTTAAAATACCCCAAAACCAACTAAAGTAAGTGGTGGGAAAGAAAGGAAATACGATTAATGAGTGCACCTTTAGTCCTTGCGGTTGGTGTCGACCTCTTTCCCTTGTTTTTGCCTCCTTAATTACTGGTCTCCTCCCAAAGTTGACCTACAAATGGTTAGGAATACAATGCGACAACATATGCTATCTCTACTAATAATTTTAAAATGTTAGACATATATATAAATGGACAAATAAACAAAATCATGTAAACAGAAGGTTTTGGGACAAGAATAAACTCTTTTATTCAATTTCAAAACAAAAAAGGATTACAACCTTTGTCGGAAATCACTCCATGAACCAAGTCCTGGCTCCTCTGTCGTGTCTCCAAGTGCATAAATCCCATGTTAGCTTCTCACAACCAACATATCACCTAGGGAAGGAGGAAGAGTTGCATAAGGAGAAAGGGATGGAGGAGAAGGCTGAGGCCAAAACTTAGAATATGATACAAATCTTGGGCTAAGAAGGGAAAAGGATTTTGGCAGATTTTTCTTATTCTCTTGCTTGCCTTTCTAAATGAAACCCCGAGACCTCTTTTTATATGAGAAAAGATGGTTATTCATTTTGGGGATAGGATACAAGGGGTAAAATGGTTAGGAAACCCTTTATAGCTCGTAAACTCCGCTGAATTCTGTGCAATTTTATATTTTTTGCAACTTTTGGAGGTAAACGCGGGCCAATTAGCATGTAGCTCTCGTATGTACGTAGGCTAACTAGCATGAAACATGCGTGTGTATGTGGGCTATTAGTGCAGCATGGCTCGTACACTATCCAAAAAATGGTTTTTTAAGAGGAAGCCTCAACAATATTTTGGCAAAGTATGTAAGTGGAAGGCCAATGTCTTGTATGCACATATAAGTCATTTTTGGACTATAACATATGCTCCCTAATGTGTGAGGTCAGAAGATAAAATTATGGTTGAAATACATTACAATATATTTACACATTGGAAAGGCACAGGGTTGAGTGAGCCTGAGACGACTGTTCGTGAGCATGACATCTGCAAAAAAAAATGATAATCTATTCGATGTGGGTATACCCATGCTCGAGATAAATTAAGCATGGTTTCCAATCAAGTACACTGCATATCCATGTCACAAACGACTACTAGACAAAATATAAATGAACATATAAAGTGCATCCGCGAACAATACACAATGGATCTACATCTCAATATCATTTGAAGATATACAAGTACAATATGATACACATCTGCAAGAAGCATCAATGCATGTGGCTGGAGATGAGGACTTCATTGCTTAAGCAAAAACTTCAATATCTTCAAAAGCTCAGGTAGGAGTACAATAGGAGTGTAAGACTCACTACCTTGAGGTCTTCGACATGTCTTCGGGGAAAAAATAGAGGATCTTGATCATCAGGTGCAGAACTTCATTGATTTTAAATCTGAACTTGACTGGACTCTTGAGATGGCCGACTCATGAAATTCAAGAGATAAACTACAAAATGGTCGACCCAGGTTGGATAAAACTTCCCTTGGAAAAAATCAAGACAAAATTATGATACTCAGGCAACGTAATATTGACATAATTTTGTGATATAGGAGGCACCACAAACTCTCCATATGTTTGGAAGAGTTAACCAAAAGAAGGAGGGCACCATTCTATGTAACGATAATATCTTCCTAAGGTCATACTAGATCCGAATGCTTGGAAAACAAATAGAAGGATGTGCTTTGTCAAAGGGTGACCATCTTGCTGCCGAAAAAAGAGATTGTATATCCCATCCCATCTTTTTGGAATATTTTATTTTTTTGTGTTTTTTCAAAATTTTAACGAGCTTGAAAAAGAATAAAAGAATGTTATGTTACAAAGAAGGAACCAATGTTGCGAGCAAGCAAACTAGTTCCAAGCGCATGGAACATATTAATGATCAGTGCAAGGAGACATGTGCAGTATAAGGACACTCGGTAAAATTCCTCCATGGGTCAACGTGTCAGATCGCAAGGGAAATTAGTGCTACAAGGATTTCATTTAAGGATTGCTTTGAGGGTTAAATTATTAGCAACATGAAGGCCTCATTAGGCCAAAGACGAAAGGATGAGACATGCGATGTGATTAATTATGACACAACATGACTCCTTCCATGTGAATTTTTACGATCCCAAAGAAGGTAAGCTTGGTGGTTTTTCATGTTTAGAGAGTCTGAAGAACACTAAAATAAGACTCCAGAGTGTTCCCTTTTCATAATTGTACTAGTCGGTTTGAAAAAGGGTTAAAATATACCGAAAGGATGTCTCTTCAAAACCATTTTAACGAGTGTGACTGAGACAAGATCACTCAACTATCTTTTCAATTTTAAGGAATCTATAAAGAGATTAACTATGGACTCACAACCTTTTTCTAAGTTTTGTCTGCTTAGCCCGAAAAAGTATAAAATATAACTTAGGAGAACTCTCTCGGTGAGACATGTCTCCTGAGGCATACCCTTTTTTTGGATAATCTATTGGCTAAAAAAAGGGTTAAACTTATGCCAAATAGATATTCCTTCTGGACCAATTAACGAGTGTGAAAAGAATAAGATCACTTAGCAATATTTTCATATTTAGGGATTCTGAAAAGAGCTTAACTATGGACTCCAAGGGGGTTCCTTTTTTGTAGATAGTCTCTAAGGCTTGAAAAAAAGATAAACCAAAACCAAGGAGAATGACCCTTTTTCAAAAATTTAGTCCCTCGGGCCCGAAAAGGGTTAAACTTACACTCAAGAATACTTTCCTAGTGAACCAAAGCTCCTAGGGAATACCTTTATTCGTAAATTAACTGTCCGGACCAAAAAAAAGGTAAACTACCACCAGATAGATGTGCCTTCAAATTTGATTTGACGAGAGTGAAGGGCAACAAGATCGCTCGACAATATTTTCAATTTTAGAGAGTCTGGAAAGGGCTTAAAGAAGACTCCATGGGGGATTCTTTTCTGAAGTAATCCAGACGAGATCAAAAACGATAAATAATCTCTCATTAGATGTTTCTTTCAAAATTTAAGAGATTCTGAAATACAACAAACTATGCTCATGGGGAGTCCCTCGGGTAAGATCCATAAAAGATGAAGAAGAATGGGGCTTTGAAATGTAATCATGGTAGGACTAAAAGGAATCCCAAGCCTATGGATAAAACTCACAACATGGACACCAAAATTCTGCAAAGGATCTACCTAGGTAAACCATGTAAAGGAAGGCTCTACCAAATAATTACGACACTTCTAAAGCAACAAAGAAGTTTCAATGTCGCACTTCGGTGGGATCGATCTTATGGAAAAGTGAAACAGTCAACAATATGAAAAATGTAGGGTGGTGAAAACCTAACCTATATGCAAATGTTGAAAAACGACTTTTACCATGAGATGATATAAGTGTAACCCTTCTCATAAAAAACTCCAAACCAAAATAACAAGTTCAATAGAATGACCCAAGGATCCCTCAAAAAATAACTCAAGTAGCCACCGAACCAAGAAAAGGGAAAAAGAGGACCAAATTGGGGAAAAGGGGGCCAAAAATAGTCTATAAATAGAGGTGGATAACTCATTTTAACCATTGCAATTTGGTAAATAACCAAAAGGTAAAAAAAGTCTCTTCCTCAAAACGTGAATTCAAGGAGCTATGGTGGACGAAAGATCCTCAAACCTGAACCAAGTACAAATGACCTTTGCTTTCATTTTAATCCATTATTTATTTCCTAATGTATTGTTTGGAGGGTGTGCACCCTTGTAAAAGGGTCAGGCCTGTGTGTACACAGGTTGTCCACGCCCAACACACGTATGTACGTGAGAAAAGTAACACTTAGCCTACGTACATATGCATTTGTCTTAAAGACAACCCGCATACATCTTGTTTAACTTTCAAAAAAAGTGAAACAAGGGGCTAACATCACCCAAAAAAAATTGCAACAGGATGTATGTTCATTGGAGGGAAAAGGAAGATGAAGAATTAGATGTCTTGGTAGAGGAGGATCTAGGAGCCATTTCCATGCTTAGACAATGTGGTATGTGGAAATTTTTTCCGTGTCAATTCATGAGGGAACAACCAATATTATTAAACCACTTGATAGAGTACTTCAATCCAGATGCAAAGGCCTTCATGCTGAAAGGTCAATCATTGACTCTGATGATAGAGGAAATTTATTTTTTGACCAGCCTCTCCAGGAGGGGGGAACCGGTCAACTTGAGGACCTTTCCTCTAGGACCATATAACATAGAGGACTATATTGGGATGTATTGCGAGGCTGGAACTAAGAAAGTAGGATCTTAGGTGTCGATAAATAAGATCACGAGCCTCATTGTTTGGATAATACTCTTCATGATTGGGTGGATCACGATATCCAAAGCACTTCATCAAACTTCCCGTGCGCAGATGCATTATGCAGTTCATTGTCTAGACACTACTATTTTTTATTGGAGCACTACAATGCTCACATGCATGAAAAAACAACCAACCAATTGTCGAAGAAGAATGAACAAGAACTTCGGGTTCGGGACTATATTGTGCACTTTATTTTTCAATAGAGTGCCAATACATAGCTCGAGGGAGACAATATGAGGCCATATTGCCTCCTTTCCTTCATTGTGCAGGTGGGAAGCTTTCCTTCCTAGACAAGGTGCGGGGAGATTCGAGGAGGCACTTGATTAATAAAATTTCGATTTGTGGGCCCGTTAGATTCCTGTGATCGAGGAATATCCTTATGCATGGATCATTTTCCTAAGGGATCCTGATATTCCCATGACCCTTAGTGAGGGGCGTAGAGGTATAGGTAAACACAATTTGAAGTTATTTAAATTTTAAAATTTTAAACATTATCCTTTTTATGGTAATGCCAAAGTGCTAACTCAATGATCTGTTATATACAGATGTGGGACCAGTGTGACCAATTGACTTTTCTAGGACCATAAGTCATCCTCAAGAAGATGTCGAACTAGCAGGTGTAGGAGGACCCCCATCCTGAGAGGCCGAGAGATTACTTTAACGAGTAGAGAGGAACCCGACATCTCTCACTCATGTAGTGCTGATGGAAAAGATAGAGTACCTTCCCCCGGATATGCAACCACATGTTGTAGGGGTGCCTAGGATTTGGGTCCAATTATTCCGGTGTGTTTTGAACGTTGTAGTTCATTATAGTAGGGCCAATAGGCCTAGACCATAGTGAGTACTGGACCACACATGTGCTGAGGGAACTTTTTTTACTCTATAGTGAGGGCTTGAGCCAAACGATGTATACCGACTCTTTTTGAGGATTTATGGCCCACTTTGTACTCATGAAATTATATTTTGGGAAATATTATTATATGTACATATTTACATGTGAGTGTATGTGTGTGTTTTTACTTTTATGTGTGAGCAACATGCCAATCTAATACTTGATTAGCCAATGTATTAGTTACTTGATTAGATCTCCTAGGGACATGAATATAAGTAATATAATCAAAATATCGTTCTAAGTGACGTACCCTAAGGAATCGTCGGTGAAGGGTGGGATTATAGACATGGTATACTCCATTTAACTGAGACATGACCAATTGAGCATCTAAATAAACACGGAGGTGAGAAATACCATGTGACAAGGAATCACGTAGTAATGTTATTACAACACTATACTTGGTAATATTATTGGTTGCTTCGCCTTGACAAAATCCTCCAGAAGACATCAACTGACCAAAATGTGTAAAAATTGCCCAAGCTATGGAAGCAAGCCTTCAAGTGTGTCGGCTAGCACCATCTGCAAACCTAATATAAACCTCATATTCACTTGACATCTTCCAGACTGAAAAGAAATACAACAAACTACATGTCCATAAAACAAAAAGACAATATTGTATAAATAAAGCTATACATATATACAAGAAGTCACGCTTAGGAAACCAACCTAAGCATAATACTTCTTAAGGTAGAGCCCATTTATAGGATCCAATAAACTGTTACCCTCGAAATCAACCAGTTGATAGGCACCCTTTTCTAAGACTTTCTTAACAATGAACGGTTTGAACCACATGGGTTTGAACTTGCATGCCCCCAAGGGATATTTATCTTGGTTGTGGACCATGACAAGATCACCTTCAGAGAAAACCCAAGGGCGGACAGACCGATCATATAGACACTTGACATGTTTTTTGTGAGCCTTGTTGGCTAAGGATACATCTCGGCATTGCTCATCAGGTTTCTCGAGATATAAAAGACGCTCCTCAAATGGTGTAATGTTGGGAAGTAGTTCCACTGCCAAATTAAAAGAAGGGATTTGGCATTCTATGAGAAATACCACCTCCAACCCATAAACGAGTTGGAAAGGAGAAAAATTGGTAGCAGTCTTGACTAAAGTTCGATAAGCCCAAAGTGTCGAGTACAACATCAAATGCCAATTTGACTTGGCCGAATTAATCGTTCATCGAAGAATAGTATTGAGATACTTATTAAAAACCTCTACTTGACCATTCTCCTGTGGGTAGTAAGGTGATGAATGTTCCTGTTTAAACCCCAGTTTTGATGTTAATTCAGACATCATTTTGTTCTGGAATTGACTTCCATGATCTGTGACAATGTCCTTCGGAATACCGAACCTGACTACAATCTAGTTAAAAATGAAAAGGGCAGTCATTTTCCTGTCATTGTTGAATTTTGACATAGCTTCGACCCACTTAGTAAAGTATTCTATTTCTACGATTATATAGTGATGCCCCCTAGCTGAAACTAGGTGGCATGTAGTGAAATCAATCCCCCACTTGGTGAAGGAGTCAACAACAATAAATGGGAACATAGGAGTTGGGTGTTCCTGCATCTTCCGAGATAATATTTGGCATGGGTGACACTTCTTGACCACCTCTACACAATATTTGATTAACGAGATCCAAAAGTATCCAGCGTGAAGAATCTTTTGGGTTGTTGCCAACCCAGATAGGTGACCGCCACATGCTCTTGTGTGATAGTTGCTTAATTTTTTTTTTGCCTCCTCATGAGTGAGACATCGACGAAGAATTCAATCCACTCCTCAATGATATAAAGTATCGTCAAGGATAATATAGTTCTATGCTTGATGGCATATTCATCGACACTCATCGCGAGAAGCAGAAGATGGGCACTTCAAAGTCTGAAGATACACAAGTATATCTCCATACCAAGGGTTTGAAGATGCAATAAGAAAAAGATATTCATTGATCGGTGACTCTTTGAGAAAAATATTACCACTCTCGACTGGAAGTTATGAGATTATTTCAAAAAAGACTAAGGACTTTTTAGATTTCGCTGAAACAAAATCCAAGTCAAATTCTTACAGGATGACTATCCATCGAATGATTCTCCCGCCAATGACCCATCGTGTTAAAAAAAATTGAAAAGGGTTGACAAAAAATACGACGGTGGTCTTTCGAAGTAATATGTAATTACATAACCGTTCGACATCATGAACAACTACCAAAGAAAGTTTCTGAACATGTGTGTAGTTGAGTTCCGGTCCAACCAAGCCTTGACTAAGATAGTAGATAACATGTTGTTCGAGCGCATCATCCTCTTGGACCAAGACCATGCTGATAGTAGACTCTGCAACAGCCAAATACAACAATAAATCCTTGCCATAACCTGGAGGATTGAGTAGAGGGGAAGACATCAGAGCATGTCTCAATGTTTCGAAAGAGCATTGACCTACTTCATCCCAATAGAATGGGACCCATTTTTTCAAGAGACGCATGAACCCTTTAGTAATCTCAGCATAGATAGCAAGAAAATGCCGAAGAAAATTGGCTTTCCCCTGTAGACTTTGAAGCTGGGGGATTATGCATGGGGGAGACAATTTAACTATTGCGTCAACCTTTAGAGGATCGACCATGATCCCTCTAGTTGAAACGATAAAACCTAACAAGCATCCCTATGTCATGCAAAAACTACACTTATTTGGATTCAGGCGAATTCGATAGTAGCAACACCTCTCAAAGATAAGTCATAAATGAGAGGGATGATCAGATATCTTACGAGAACGTGATGTTATATCATCAAGATATGCCTCGAATATGTGTTTGAGGTCATGGAAGGAAAACGACATGGCCCGTTGAAAAGTGGCTCCAACATTCTTAAGGCCAAAAACCATTTTTATGTATGCAAATTTACCCCAAGGATAAATCAAATTTGTTTAATGTCGGTCCTCGGGATTGATATGAATCTGACTGTACCCAAAAGAACCATCCATAAAAGAAAATACCTCACAACCCACACATTCATCAACAATCTAGTCAATGGATGGGGTTGGAAAATTGTCTTTCGGGCAAGTTTTGTTCAAGTTACGAAAGTCCATATATACATGGATTGTACCTTGATTTTTGTTGACAGGAACATGGTTTGACACCCATTCCGTCAATTGCATAGGATAGATGAAACCAACCTTGATGAGTTTCTCTACCTCAGCCTTGATCGTCGTTGCCTTGCAAGGAATGACCGGGCGAAGCTTTTATTGGACATGATTAATATCGGGGTAAGTTGTGATCTCGTGTTCAATGATATGTGGATCAATCCCTGACATCTCCTCAGAAGACCAGGAAGAGATGTCACAAAACTCTTTAAATAATTCAATGTAGATCTAAATCTCTTCAAGAGAACTATGCTCTGATGAAGACATTTTCCACGATGCCAAGGGTTCTAGAGATGTTGATAGGAATCATTTTAGCTATACTTTCCATGTTTCCCTCGACATAGATTATGTGCATGGATAGAGGGTTAATAGGACAAGAGGAATCTCCCTTCATTGTCGCAATGAAATCTCCTCCCTCTATTTTCTTCAGCTTAGGTAAGACATATTATCTGTGCTGAAGATCATCCCAAGGTTTGTTTGGCCCAGTCATTGCCTCTAAAATCACCTTGTCAGAAGGAAAGACTAAGTCTAGGGGATTGTAAGTGATGGGAGATTCTTGAGCCCAAACATGCTCTAAAATGGGATCTAGCTCCTATGGGGGAGTTAGATAAAAGTTGGTTGAGGCTTGATAGACAATATTGTATGCAACCTCAACAATGGATAAGGGCATAGACATTCCAGGGTGCCCTACCCCTTCCATCGAAGTCGATGGGGAAGGTAAAATCCACGGGTCATTAAAGTAACTCAGTCTAAAATATGCGACTTGAAAAATTGCAGCCTTCAGCTGGTCGGGGATAGACCAAATAAAATTGACATCATTGGCAGGCGACGGATAATCAAAAGTCCCCATTAAATATGGAAACAATTTGACACCTAAGTTTACGGTACCTGGTTGCGGGTTGTCAATCATCGGGACCGTGGATGCCCCCGATGAAGGGTCAGGACGTGAGAAGGATAAATGATCAATGACTATAATCCACCCTTCGTGAGGAAAACATAAAGATCTGAAAAAACGATGGATACAACAGTTTTCATAGCGTAGGTCCAACTTCTCCCTAAAAAAATATTGTAGTTGAGAGGCGCATAGACTACTTCTACTTCAATGCATATAATTTTTCCCTCTAACTACACGGGGAAGGAGGAAATTATGCCATGTGGTCTAAAATATCGGATGTCAAATGCATATATCATTGTGGGCGGCAGAGACAAATCAGGTTGGTTGATGGCATTCCAACATGCCAATGACATTACACAAGTCGAGGCACCCTCATCAACCACCGTATGGAAACTTTTCTATTTCAATGATTTCATGGCATATGCCACTACTATCTAAAAAGAGACGTGGTGAGGAAGATGAGGTTTATAATATATAAGATCAAAGAAAATCATTCCTGAGTTAGTAGTCTTTGTCATTCCCAAGGGAGACACCAATGATTTCCTCTATGAGGGGTAACTCTGAAGAACTTCCAGAGCGAACATTGCACAAGGAGATTGTGCCAGATCCTCCACGACAGAGTAATTATGACCAACCCTTGTGTTTGGGTTGTGAGAAACCTTTTTGAACGCACCCTTATGGATGTGATTCATAGTTTCTACCACATTCTTCTCAATTTGAAGAGGATTCATTGGGTTGGAAGCTTCTTTTCCCTTCTCAACAGATTCTGGCATTCCGTAATTATGAGCCCTGGTCTATAGATGAGCTTCAAGCTTCATCATATAAACGTTTGTGGCTCCGTTTTTAGTATTAGGCATAGGGGCTTCCTGATTCCCCCCAGGCGCATTCATGGATGAGGAAGCTTAAGCCAAATTTTTTCCTTGCGGAAAAGGATTTGTTAACATGGAAAGTTGTTTCTATGCCAATAGATTTTGAGCTTCTTCAAGCTGAGGGAATTGTCGATTCAAGTGGTCGTTCATGCAAAGCTTACATGAAAAATTCACCTTTATCTTTTCATTTTTTCCCTCACCAACATTATTTGCATCCTTCTTATCCCCCTTACCCTTCTTGTTTTTAGATTTCCTCTTTCCCTCGGTTTTTTGGTTACCCTTGGGATTTGTCGATTGCACACTATGTACATCCAACATTTGGGTTATGGGGGAAGTCGAACTAGGAGTTTGACTAGCCACAGTCTGTTGAATCGATAATTGTTATAACTGATTAGTCAACTGATCTGAGGGATTGCTCTGTGCTGAGCACTCTATGTAGTCAGCGTGAGGCCCAGACTTTTGTTTGGTCTTGTCACCATGGTGCGTTAGGTACGATCTCGTATAACATACCAGACTGAGAGTAAATCAATTCCAGTTGTCGAGCTCTCATGAAAACCTCTTCTTCAAGAAAAACCCCGGACTTTGCGATGTCTTTGGATACACAAGGCACCAAATACTTTAGGAACCACTCGAACAAAAATGTGGGAGGGACCTTAACTTTGATTAAACTCTTTTTTCATCGCCATTCTCAGATGTGATCCGATATATGATCAAATTTTGTTTTCTCAAAGTTGGCCAACAACTCGATGTCGACATCGTATATTACCGGTAACTAGAAATAGTTTAGGAAGACCATATCCAGGTCGTTAAAGTAATCTTACTTTGAGATATCAAGCTCGATATACCATTTCGCAACACCCCCTATAAGAGTGTGTTGAAACAAACGTAATTGATCAGAATCATCCTTTAACGAGTTGGATGAGCACCATAAATGAAAAGTTGTAACATGATCACCTGGATCTTCGCTAGGATTTTCTTCTAACTTAGGGATGTCTGAGGGAAACTTAGTCGGAATAGGGGGCCAATGCGGATCATGAAAAATTGGGTCATTTAAAAGTCTCGACAAGTTTGACAAATGCAGAGTTTCCAAGAAAGGTATTCTAGGTTGTGGTGGATTCAGATGAAAAGAGGGCCCTGGATTTTGGCTGGCACCAAGTTGCCACAAAAAGTTTGGTTGTTGGATAGGGTTTTGGTAGAAACCATGGTGGCCCTATCTAGTAAAAGTAACTTGCATTTGATTCTACATCAACAAATGATTCTCATAGTTGGATGAAATACCTTGTGTCAGGATTGTTCTCTGTACATTATTCCAAGGACCTTGGTTGAGGATTCCCCCAGGCGACCTGGAATAAGTATTGAACCCTGCTCGAGGTTCCACTGAGTGTGGGAGGGGTTTCCCCTGATCGACATCCCTTGTGAAGGAGGAAACAAGCCCTACCAAGGATTTCAAATACCTTATGGGGAGTAAACTCATCTCATCGCTCTCTACAAAGGAATTAAACCTTGCATAGGTTTTGGTTGACCAAAACTGAGGTTTCCCCTAGTTGAGAGAGCAGACGATGAGAAAACGTTATTTCCAAATGCACCAAAAAAATAAAAAGGCACAGACCCTACTAGATTCATGTATGATTCAGGTCCATGTCTCCCCCCACTGAACAAATTAGAGTTGGTATTAATCTTGATCGACTACTGGAAAACACCTCCGAGCGAAGGGGACAAAGGAGAGATGTGACCCCCACCACAAGGGATAACGTTGAATGGGGTAGTGGTTCCTGTGACAGATCCTTGCAAGGGAGCATTAGAGATCCCTTCCCCCAGACCAATGGTTTGTAGAGTAGAGTAGGTTGGAACTGAACTGGAGACAAAACCTAACATCCTATATGAAAAGGGAGTGCTAGATTCATTCTAGATAGAGGGAATAGTGGTGATATTCGTTGAAGGGATTGTTCCACTACTCGAACTAGTGGGTGTCTAAACAACCATATTCCTTCCAGGTGGAGGTGGGGGAGGAGGTACAACACACCCACCCGCGACAAATGATATGGGAGTATGAGGACTCTCAGATGAATTAACACTAGTTTCTTCCATCATCTATCATCTAACAAACTGATTTTCATATGAAATCACCTTAGGAGGGACTACATGAATCATAAACGACATTGATAAGTCAATGATTGAAGGGTTTGTAGGCTTGAAGCCTTTTGCTTCGAGGTAAAAAATGATGGACTCCTCCAGTGCAGGAAAGTATTCACTAAAATATGGCTCAGGTATATTTTTATGTGGCATGGTCACTTCAAATGCACCCTCTTGATCTATCCTGCGCCTCAGTAGTGGCAGAGGTGGATCCAAAGTAACTGGAGGTACGCCCTGAAGCCTACGTGAATGACAGAGTTGTTGATGTTCCACCTTTTGAAATGATAAACCAACAATGTAAGGTTGAGCTAGCGTGAAACACATATCACACACCAAAAATTTATAAACAAAAAATTAAGAAAACAACTATCTGGCAGGAAGAACAGTTATGCCAATTATCACTAGAGAAACTTACTAGTGCAAGTGTAACTCGAACATAGAAACACCCTCCAGGTATACTCTAAAAAGTGTGATCTGACCTCTTCCCTAGGTATCATGGTTATAACCCCACAATCACCTATGTAGGCCCCTAAAAATAGGCAATTGGTTGCCATCTCGCAGTCAATCACCAGGCGGGTACATTCGGAAGTCGGGTTGATCATAATGAGCAGGATAACAAAGTCTAAAGCCTTTCAAGGGTAACGAAGGAAAATGGTCTAGAATACAATTGAGGATATTGAATGGATTCGAGTTCCATGAGGCTCCATTTTCAAATGTGATTAGCGTAATTCCCAAGAACGACCCTCAATATATGATCCCCACTACTCTTGGTCCGACTTTTGAGGTGTTATCTCCTCTATTTTTCCTCACGCGACCTCGTGTTTAACCCCTGTGTTAGATGAGGGTCCTAGTTGAATCTTACTAAACTGTACTCTGACACTCCCTATCATAAACTCTTATGTTTGTTTAAACGACCTTGAAGAATTTCCTCTTCACACCTATTTCAAGGCCCTAGAGCCCAGACTACTTGGTGAACCCTACAAACAAAATTCTATTTGATTTTAAGTGTTAATAAATGATTTTAATTGGGTTGCTTTACTCAAAAGGGTAGGGACGTGAAACTTATGGTGTTTACAAGAGATAAAATAGAATAAAAACTTTAGAGCATTCGTGCAAAAGCAAACTGGGTTCTTCAATTGAAAGAAATGGCTTTTAAATCTTTGTAAATGCAAACTTTTCGAAATAGTATTCCAAGATCCTATAGTGCAAAAAGTTTCCTAAAATGTGTTTTTCATTTTACAATGTAAATGAAAACTACTAAACTTTTAGGGAAATAGAAAAGAAGGAACTTTGAAAAATAACTCTTTTCTTTTGTAATAAACAACCTATGCTACAACTACCAAACAAAAATGCATTACTAAATGCAATAGTTTTTAATTTTTTGAATGCTTAGAAAAGAAAATCACAATTAAATGATCTTTTTCATTTTTCAAAGCATAAACAATATAAATATAAAATAAACCCAAGACTAACACATACCCTAAACCATTTCCTGAATGCAAGGATTCACTGGAATCCACGAGAGGATCTAATGCTTATAGGTTCACCCTAAACCTTCAAAGCAAACAAAAGAAAATAAAGAAACAACAGGGGTTCTTTACAAAGATAAAGATAAACCAAATAAATACCCCAACCAAACACAATTAACAAAGACCTTGAAGAGTTTCAAAAAGGCCTAATAGGCACAAATCTTCTTGCGAGGAAAGGAAAAATCCCCTTTAAAAAAAAAACTTCCAAAAAATAGAGACATGTGTTGTGCACAAGTATCCTGCATATGTACGTGCGATGTATGATATGCATACTACGTATGTACATGGGATATATAGAGGATAAGGTGTGTACACCTCTGCAAATTTTTAAAAAGAAAAAGGTTTGGATAGCCAACTGGGCAGGGAAAGATTGTAGGCACCTGGAAAGTGACCGAAAACCCTAACTGACTCAGAAAACTTGGAAAACTAAAAAAACACTGAAAAAAATAAATCAAACCAAAATCTCCCACTAATACCCTAGAGAGACTCCCCATTGGAGTCACCAATTATGCTATGGGGAAAATCCCCCTATACTAGGTCTAAGGTAAAGTCAGAGTGCTAACTCCCTTAAAATACTGTTCTATCCTTAAACTACCCCAAAACCAACTAAACTAAGCAATGAGAAAGAAAGGAAAGAGGATTAATGAGTGCAACGTTATTGCTTGTGGTTGGTGTTGGCCTCTTTCACTTGTTTCCGCCTCCTAGATTACTGGTCTCCTCCCAAAGATGACCTGCAAAAGGTTAGGAATACAATGCAACAACAAATTTTATCTCCACTAATAACTTTAAAAGTTTAGACATAGATATAAATGCACAAATCAACAAAAACATGCAATCATAAGGTTTTGGGACAAGAATGAACTCTTTTATTCAATTTCAAGACAAAAAGGATTACAACCTTTGTCAAAAATCACTCCACAAACCAATTCTAGGCTCCTCTATTGTGGCTCGAAGTTTATCAATCCCACATTATCTTCTCACAACCAACATATCACCTAGGGAAGGAGGAAGGGTTTCATAAGGAGAAAGGGCTGGGCGGGAGGGTTGATGCCAAAAATCAAAATAGGATGCAAATCTTGGGATAAGAAGGGAAAGGGATTTTGGTAGAGTTTTCTTATTCTCTTTCTTGTCTTTCTAAATGACACCCCGAGAAACCCTCTATATCCCGTAAACTCTGTCAAATTCCGTGCAATTTTATATTTTTTGCAACTTTTGGAGGTAAACGCGAGCTAATTAACATGCAGCTTGCGTATGTATGTGGGATAACTAGCATGCAATACACATGTGTACATGGGCTATTAGTGCAGTAGGGCATGTACAGTATCCAATTTGTATGCCATAGTACCAATCTTTTGCAACACCTTATAAGGGACATAGTACTTTGGTGACAATTTATTATCCTTCTTGGCTTGCTTGAGGGACATCAATTTGTATGTTTGTAGTCTTAAAAACACCCAATCCCCTACTTCAAAACTTCTTTCACTATGATGTTGATATGCTTGTTGTTTCATGCGGTTATGTGCCATGGTCAGGTTGTCATTTAAGATTTGGAGAACTTGTTGTTGATGCTCGATGCGATCTTCCACTTCTTGAACCTTAGATTTTTATTTTAGAGAAGAAGTGATGGAAGGAGGGCCGTATCCATAGAGTGCCATAAATGGTGTCATTTTTGTTGTTGTATGAAAGGAAGTGTTATACCACCATTCTTCCAAGGGTAACCATTTGAACCATTGTGTTTGTTTATTAGAGACAAAGCAACGAAGGTAGTCTTCCAGACATTTGTTCACTATCTTGGTTTGTCCATCAGATTGAGGATGCTAGGATGATCTATGAGCCAATTGAGTACCCAAACAAGAAAACAATTATGTCCTAAAATGTTCAGTGAATATAGGATCTATGTCACTTACAATAATCTTTCGGATTCCATGTAGTTTTTGAATTGTCTCCATGAATGTGGTGGCAACTGTACTGGCTTTGAAGGGATGAGAGAGTGAACACAAGTGTGCATACTTGGTTAGTATATCAAAAATCACCATGATGACACTCTTTCCTTCAGACTTCGGTAACACTATGATGAAATCCATGGAAAAATCCTCCCAGTGCGGACTTGGGATGACTAATGGTTATAAAATACCCGAGGTCTTAATTGTTTCCACCTTATTTTGTTGGCAAAACAAACATTTTGATACAAACCTTTGAACATCAGTTTTAAGGCCATCCCAAAAAAAATCCTTCTTGACCCTATGGTAGGTTTTCAAAAAAGTCAAGTGCCCTCCTCTTGGAGAGGTGTGCAATTCCAATAGTAACTTTTGTTTGAGTTGGGAGTTCTTACATAAATATAATCGATATTTGTACCATAGTGAATCATTTTTCCATGTAAATGTATCTGATGCACTGGAATCCTGTTGAAACCTTTGAATGCGATTCCACATGTTTTCATCAATCTTCCATTCATCCCTCGCTTCTATTATCCAATCAGGTTGAATGATCAATATAGCACAGAGAAAGGACTCAACATCTTCATCCTTTCTTGAGAGTGCATCTGCCACAACATTTCGATTCCCTTTTTTATAGATGATTTAAAAATCATAACCCAATATCTTGGTCACCCATTTTTGTTGTTCTTTTGAATATAGTATTTGTTTCAAGAAGTATTTAAGACTATCAAGATCTGTTTTGACCTTGAATTACCTACCTATTAGGTAAGGGTGCCATTTCTTCAATGCATGTAGTATTTCCATCATTTCCTTCTCATAAATGAGTTTGTGTAAGTCCTTTCCCTTGAGTGGTCGACTTTAAAAAGCCAGGCGTTTTCCTTCTTGCATTAGGACAACACCAATGCCATTTCCTGAGGCATCACATTCCACAATAAAGGTTTTTGTGAAGTATGGTGTGGTCAAGACAAGATCTTTTCATGTCACCTCTTTAAGTTGTTCAAAATATTTATTTTCCTCTGGAGTCGATGAAAATGCATCCTTCTTAGTTAGTGTCGTTAAGGGTGCTGCTATTCTCCCATAGTTCTGAACAAAATTGTGGTAGTAACCTGTCAAACCCAAAAATCCCCTAAGATTATTCAATGTTTTGGGAATTGGCCAGTCCATCATGGCATTAACCTTGTTAGGGTATACCTTTACACCTTCATGAGATACAATATGACCCAAATACTCTACCTCCTTCACCCCAAAGAAACATTTGGACAGTTTGGCATATAGTTGTTACTCCTTTATTAGTTGTAGCACCTTTTCAACATGTTGCACATGATCTTCCCAAGACTTGCTATAGATTAGTATATCACCAAAAAACACTAACACAAATTTTCGAAGGAAGGGGTTGAAAATGGAATTCATCAACCCTTGGAATGTGGAAGGTGCATTAGTAAGGCCAAAAGGCATGACCGGAAATTCATAGTGGCCTTCATGAGTTCGGAATATTGTTTTTGGGATATCTTCTTCCTTCATTCTAATCTGATGATACCTTGAAGGAAGATCCACCTTTGTGAAATATATTGATCCATGTAGTTCATCTAACCATTCATCAATGACAGGAATGGGAAACTTATCTTTAATAGTGATCTTGTTGAGCTCTCTATAATTTGGACACATACACCATGAGCCATCTTTCTTGAATACCATTACCACCGGTGCAGAGTAAGAACTTTGGCTAGGTCTAATAATGCCAACCTCTAACATTTCTTCAACCATGCGCTCAATTTCACTCTTCTAGGCATAAGGGTATCTGTACGGCTTGATGTTAGGAGGAACACTCCCAGTAATTAGGTGAATATCATGATCATGATTTTGAGTGGGTGGAAGACCTTTGGGAATATCTTCAAATACTTTGGAATTATTATCAATGATATCTTGGAGATATAGGGGAATAGATGGCTTAGATGTTTGAACATCTAGTGAGAATAGTTGTGCAATTGCACCTTGATGCCCCTTTTTCAATAATTTTTTCATGCCATTAGAGATTATCACCTTAATGGGTTTCCTTGCGATACCTCTTAACTCAATTTCTTTTCCTTCCAATGAAAATTTCATGAAAAGTTCTTGAAAATTAAAATCCACTGTTCCTAATGATTGTAATCATTGGATTCCTAGTACGACATCAACACATCCATGGGTATAGAAATCATTGGACTATTCATTACATGTTCCCCCATAGTAAGATTTATCTTATTGCATTTTCCTAAGAAATTGATAGTTCCTCCATCTGCAATCATTACTTGAAACTCTGGTGCTGGACATACAAAGCAATTGAGAGCTTTGGCTAATTTATAGTGAATGAAATTATGAGTACTACCAGAATCAATTAGGACTATTACCTTTTTATTTTTGATATATCCTTCAATCTTGAGGGTTTGACGAGTGCTAATTCCAACCAATGCATTACACGATACCGTAGGAGTCAACTCTTTAGAAGAAATTGTGTCTACGTTTTCATCTTGAGATGGTTCTTGTTCTTGTTCTTCTTCCTCTTCACAATCTATGTAGAATAATTTCTTCTCACCACACTTATGTCCCTTACTTTACTTACTATCACAATTAAAGCATAAACCTTTTGCTTTTATTTCCTCCAATTGGTGAGGTGTCAACCTTGTAGGTTGAGGTGTTTTAGAAGAAAGAACATTATTCTCTCGATATATGTTAAGAGTGGTCCTTTTATTAGTCATAACCATATTTTTACTTTCAACATTTCTTGCCACCCTAAATACAGTCTCCAATGATTTGGGTTCCCAAAGGCGA
>ML776984.1:1667-62067 GCA_009831015.1 Picea engelmannii
AAAGAGGCTTATTATCTGAAATTATCTCTTTTTCAAGGCGTTGAGTACTTTTCCTGAGGTTTTTCTATGCTATATTGATGTTTGGTTCTTAACATGGTACCCCTTCGATTGGTACTGCATCATACATGATTTGTACACACCTATCACTCCTACATACTGTTAGGTATATAGGGAGTCCCCTAGGTATCCTAAAACTATTCCTAGATCAGTCAATCCACTGCCTGACTTCTATAGTGACATCGAGAACAACATTCAAGAAGACACTCTCTAGTACCTGGGTAATTGGGTAGTATGAATAAGGGTACAATCGAGCCTCTTCAGTTGGTCATATTGGGATGAGTACTACTATTAGACCCCACAAGTATATCAAAGAGCTATAACATAGGGGAAACCATTGTTTGTAGGAGCCCTGAAAACCCTAACCATTGGGAAAGGAGAATAACAAAAAAGGAACTGAAGAGATTTATTGCCGCACATCACTGCCTCCTTCATTTTGGTTTCCAAATTCCTACACAATTTTTCTTGTTAAAAATTTGAGCAATTTTTATGTAGTATTCTTTAGTCCATCATATAAATCTACATTAGTAAAAAAAAACAAAGTATAATGGTATTTTCGTTACCCTTATTTGGGACCTATCCCATTGGATTCCTTTCTTCGCCCTGATCATCATGGTACTTATCATTTTTAAGGACTTTTTTTCATGGACCTTGTTGACACAAAGTTTATTTTTTCCTATCATTGAAAACTAAAGCTTCATATTTTCCTAAATCGTGGAGCCGCCCTTAATCAAAAGGGAAATCTGAGCTTTCCATTCCTTTTCGGGTTTTCGAGATTCAATTTTTCTCGAAGTATGATTTTCAACTATCTTGTTTTCCCAGTGCCGAAGCCCCAAAAATGTTTAACATATTAAAAAAGTTAAAAGGGGGGAGAAATAAAAGTTACCGTTTTCATCACTTTCCACAAAGCACTCTTTAAACCCGTAACTATTTAAGTTTCTAAATGTAATTATCTTTCCCTTAATCTTTAGCGATTCAGGTTTTTTCTTTCTACTAAAATGCTTTTGAACTCTCAATCGTCAAACTCCCGATCCTCACTTTTCCAAAAAGGTTAAAAGGATAATTAATTATTAACCTGTATTAATTAAATCCCTAATATGTGTCTTAGCGCCTCACTAATCTCATCACAATTTCACGACCCAGAGATTTCTTATGACTTATCCACTCACGCTAGGATCCCCAATGTTCCGAAACGCGAAATCACATTTTCCCTAAACAAGGTTTAAGATTAAGGTTAATTCATTTTTAAAACAGGATTAGTGATAATTAAACCACCTTTCGCATTTCGGGAATTGAGGAAGGCCGTGTTTTTTGAAACGCCAGTTCCAAAATCGTCGATATACGGAAGCATTAATAACGGATAAATGAATATTTTTTCGACACAAAAGCGTATCTCCAGGCATATCTTTCCATTTAAAAAAACTATTTTTTCATCGTTTGTGTCTGTACACTCATTATAACACGAAATTGAAAGTTAATAAAGTCTTATATTTCGAACTTTATAGTTATTCTTTACATCTGCAACAAGTCACATTTACCTGGTTTCCTCTGTAAACAGGTTTCTAATCTAGCACAGGTATCACAACACCTAAGAATCCACCCAAGAAAAGAGACAAAATTGCAGAAATCTCGAGTCCAGACGGAGCCGTTATATCTGATACAACACCGCATGCCATCGATTCCTTAAAATCCTGGAGGCGGATTTTCGAGACTCTGGATTATGAAATAAAAAATTTCCCTCATGACAGTACCATTTTCAAGGAAACCTAACGTCGAACTCGGTCTTTCAGATCAAACTAGCATCACCCTAAATTTATTTAACACCATTTTACAAACAAATAGTAATTGGGTTGAGTTAGAACATTCATGGGCAGCAATTGAGAGAGATATCAACATTCAAGAAAACTGGGAATTTAGAAAGAGCCAGTTGAGAAACCAACTTTAGTCCTTATCTTTTAAATAATTTTCCTTTCTGTCCTCTGTTCCTCTATCTTTCATATTCCTTGATGGTATAATTTAGATCCTTAAAGTATAAACTCGGGAACAACATCTTTTTGGCGTTGTTGCCGGGGAGTGGAGTAACGAAGCTTTTTCCCTGGGAAGAACGACATTGACACTTTCCATATTTGGTAGTGAACAAAGTTTGGAAACCTTCTAAGGATACCTTTATATTTCACTTGGGGACTCCACACTGTTTAAAATGTCTCTTAACCAGAAGAATACTAGGAAGAGTCCAGACGACAAGAAAATTTTGCCTTCTTCCAACCCAGAAAAAATTCTAAAATCAAGAAATTTATTTCGGCAGTCTGCCTTATCGACGAATAAATATTATCAACTTAAATTCACACAGACTGAATCCGAATATCAACACGACAAACCAAGTATTCCATCCCCTAACAGGGAATACTCCTCTAATAAAGTTACAACCCCATAATCAAATCTCATTCTGCCTATTTTTGAGACCAAAGATTTCTTGGTCGTTTCCCATATCAATAGAAAACAAAGGTCTACCTCACTTCCTGTTGCGATAGAATCCCCCTCGCTTCTCGAGGTTCGTTTTCCCACCTCTCAAAACTCAAACAATTATCCCATATATAATGATTCAACTTCTGTTGATTCTCTTACATTTTCACCCTGTGATTCTGAAGGAACCAACCCACATTCCCCAAGCTCCTTTTTCTCAAGTTTCATCCCCGCTGATAACCAAATTCTTGAAACCCTTCCTTATAACCCCCAAACTTTTACTGCTAAAGCCACAATGGCCGCGACTGGAGCTGGTGGGGCAGGAGGTGCTTCCGTAGGTGGTCCAGGAGGAGGGGTAGGTGGCCAAGCACTACCTCTTCGAACATTTGCAAAGCTTGCTGCAAGATATGTTCCTCTGGTTCTACCGGTCCCTCTCCATGATTTACTGGAAAATTACATGAAAAAACTGCCTAAGTTCACAGGAGAGGGAGATTTAATGGTAGCTGAGGATATAAATTTTTTCGATCAATTCGCCAACATTATGGTATTGGAACATGAAGATGTTTACTCCAGACTCTTGGTTCAAACCTTTGAAGGGAAAATGAGAACTTGGTTTCGAAGCCTAGCATCCAGATCTATACCTTCATACGATGAACTTGAAAACACTTTTATCAGACAATGGGGTGAGCGAAAAGACCATCTTTATTATCTAACCGAATTCATAGATCTTCGAAAGAAAAACTTTGAATCATTCCTCGAGTTTACCCAATGATTCAATAAATTATATAATAATATCCCAACCGAGGTTAAACCCTCACAACCTGCAATGAAGGTGACTTTAGCTGGATCTTTTGACCCTAACTTCGCCCTTTTATTAAGGGAGAGAAGATCAATTGATCTTACCAAGATGCAAGACGATGCCTTGGAAATCGAATCTAACAAGATGGCATCAGGAAAGATGAAAACCAAATTCGAGACTGGAAACAAAGAAATAAGGAGATACAGGGAGCAAGGACGACCCTCTGGACCAGGGAGATCCTCAGAAGATAAAATGGACGATATGGCTAGAATCATCAAAGAATTGTCAAACAAAATATCGAGAATGAAACGTGATCAAGATAAAAATGAACATTACCCTAGAAAATAATTCAGGAAGAGCCCTAATCCTTAAAACCACCAAAAAAAATTTAAGCATGAAGATCAAAAAATCCAAACCCCTTTTAAAAGAAAAAACTTTATAGGAGGGAAAGACTTGGAGGATTTCGAAGAGTTAGAAGAGGATATGAACAATCTTGGTGAAGACTACTTACAACCTTATATAACAAGACACAATTACGAAAAGTCTTTGACTACAGAATATAGGACTGAGAGTAACAAGAATAGCAGTGTTTCTGAAGATTCGATTTATCATAGAGTAACGGATGGTATAATGGCCGAGCTCCACTAGGAATACAACCTGAGACCTAGAAAATTGGTTTCCACAACCGATCTAGTTAAAAATATACTACTGAGGGTTGAAACTAACCAAGCATCTTCAAAAAACACTGAAAAACAGACTTCTAACATACAAACTATCAAAACAAAGACAACAGAGACCTCATCCTTAAGCGCACCGAAAATAAACACCCCTGTTACCGAAACGAAGGCTCTTCAACCCAGGAAAGTAGAAAGGAGAGGGATAGAAACTCAAACTGTGGAAACTGACAAAACCATTGGAAGTTTTAACCTAGAGAATGAGATCAATAATATCAAAATCCCTATCCCCCTCGTTGAACTAGCTAAGAACCTGATATACCGGAAACAAATTTCTAAAATGACTAGTTTTTCGGAAAATGAAAGTCAGGACGATGCCATTAACTTAGAAGATGATAAGAATAACATAATTTTCGACCCACATTTCAAATGTGCTAGACACGCCATTGCCCCTTTCTACATCACTTTGACAGTTTTCGATCATCTTCTCCATAACTACATGTTAGATTCTGGGGCCTCTCACAATGTGATGCCTAAATAAATCATGGACAGACTCGACCTAGAAATCACCATACCTTATGGAGATTTGTGTTTGTTCGACTCAAGGAAAGTCAAGTGTATAGGCATGATAAAAGACTTAGTCGTAAATCTCTTGTCTTAGTCCAAGTATGGCATGCTCTTGTCTTAGTCCTGGGGTGCTAAACTTGGAGGTTCTCTTCAACTTGATTTGACGTACACAATAATTCCAATTTTCGGAGGCCAGTTCACACGATTGTATAGGGAAACCAGATTAGCGTTTACGGTTAGTGATCCTGTCAGCCCAAATAATTACCCTGTATATATTGCTAATCAGGATTTAGGTAATTGTATATTATCTATAGATGATGATGTTGATGCATGTGTAGAAGAAAATTGTATAGGAAATAAAAAAGAAAAAGAACAAATAGAAAAAGATGTATATAGCAATGGTGTTTGGAAAATGTTTTTTGACGACGCCTCATCTTATCTTGGAGCTGGGGCGGGAGTAATTTTTGTAGCACCTGATAACCAATTTGTTATCCCTTTCTCTTATAGGATACAATGGAACATTGACCACACTAATAATGTATGTGAGTATGAATCATTAGTGTTAGGTTTAGAGGCCGCTAGGAGGATGAAAATTAAAAACTTGGAAGTTTTTGGTGATGCAGAGTTAATCATGAAAAAATTCAATCGCCAGTACCAGGCCAAACATCCTAGATTAATGTCATATCAAAATTGTGTTTGGGACCTAATTGAATTTTTTTTCTCTTCTGTAAATATTCACTTCATTCCAAGAGCCGAAAATCAAAAGGCGAATGCCTTAGTCAAAGATGCTTCGACTTTCGCACCTCCCACTACTTTCAAACTCAAGTATCATATACAAATGAGACATAGTCCTTCCATAACCAATAACGTACAACATTAGCAAGTCTTTGAGGATGACAACCAACTCATAATTTTTTTGGAAACGGTAGACGAGTTTTCCGAAATGCATGCTGACCAAGAGAAATAGAATGATCCTATTTGGATCATGCAAGAAGGGGAAGACCCCCAAGCGTTCCAAGATAAAATAAAAAATCACTGTATGTTTGTTTTAAAAAATAACCAAATACCCAAGGGATTGATTCCCTTAGAAAGACTCTTTAATCATGATGACATCCCTTTGAAGACTATCTTACAGCCTCAACCGGAAGAAGTTGAAGATTGCAATATAGGTACCAAAGAGAGTCCTAGGTTAGTTAAGGTATCTAGGTACATGTCCCCCGAAATCAAGAACAAATATATTGAATTGCTTAAAAAATACAAATATGTTTTTGCTTGGTCCTATGACGAGTTGAGAACTTATGACACGACTATAATGGAACATAAAATTCCATTAAAATCGGGTGTCAAACCTTTTAGGCAGAAACTCAGATAGATTAACCCTATCCTATTACCGGTGATAGAAAAAGAGGTCAAGAAACTCCTGGATGCTAAAATTATAGTCCCATCGAGATATTCTGAGTGGGTTGCTAATTTAGTCCCAGTGAGAAAGAAAAACGATGAGATCAGACTGTGTGTCGATTTCAGAAACCTGAATCGGTCGTCACTCAAAGACAATTACCCATTACCTAAGATGGATCATGTTTTAGAAAAAGTAGTTGGAGCTAAGAAAATTTCTATGATTGATGGTTTTTCAGGTTACAATAAGATCGCAATGCATCAGGACGATAAAGAAAAAACTTCTTTCACTACCCCTTGGTGTACTTTTATGTACGATAAAATGCCTTTTGGTTTAATGAATGCGGGGGAAAATTTTCAACGAGCCATGTATATTTCTTTAGTGGGTGAGAGAGACAAGTTCGTTGTTATCTATCTTGATGACCTGACTGTTTTCTCCAAATCTGATGCAGAACATCTAATGCACCTTAAACAAACCTTTGAGAAATGCTGAAAGTTTGGTTTGTCACTCAGTCCCAAGAAATCTCATTTCGCAATGCAAGAAGGTAAACTCTTGGGCCATATCATGTCTAGGGACAAAATCAAAATTGATCCCAAAAGGGTTGAGGCAATAGATGCAAAAACGTTTCCTAGAAATGTAAAAGAAATTCAGTCTTTTTTAGGAAAAATAAATTTCTTAAGGAGATTCATCCCTAACTTTGCCGAAATTGTGAAATTGATAACAAATATGCTCAAAAAGGACAGTGAAGTGAAATTCTCAAGCGAAGCCAAAGCCTCCTTTCAACGCATCAAGAAAGTAATAAGTGAAGCACCGGTCTTGGTCATCCCAGATTACACAAAAGAATTTTTTCTTTTTTCTTTTTCTTCAGAACATACTATAGCAGTTGTGTTGTTACAAAACAATGAGGAAAGTTTTGAGCAACCTATTTCATTTTTTAGCGAAAGTCTCAAGGATGCCGAGTTGAAATATGATATATTGGAGAAACAGGCCTATGCAATGGTGAAATCTCTCAAGGATTTCAGAACTTACGTGTTGCACTCAAAATTTATTGCTTATGTGCCCTCTAGCTCTATTAAAGATATCCTGGTGGAACCAGATAGCGATGAAAGAAGAGGAAAGTGGTTAGCTAAGATCCAAGAGTTTGACCTAGAAGTCAAACCAACTAAAATTGTCAAAGGTCAGGGTTTGGCCAAATTGCTTGCTGAACCAAACTTAAAAGCACTAGGGATAAATCAATTGCAATAGACCGAGGGATTTATAGAAATAGACAAGCTTGATGCCTCTGCACCTACAACTGAAATTCAGGACAAGTTTTCTACTTTGACCTGGTATCATGACATTGTCCATTACCTACTCACGCTCCAATGTCCTACTGAGTTAACCCCGTCTAAGGCTAGGACATTAAAATTACATGGTGTAAAATACTCTATCATAGATGCTAAATTGTATTGGAAAGACCCCGTGGGTTTCCTTCTGAGGTGTTTAGTCAAAACTGAAACAGAAGAAGTTATAGATGAATTCCATGTCAGGGTGTGTGGAGGAAATCATGCGTGGCGAGAAACAACTTATAAGATCTTAAGAGCTGGATACTACTGCCCCAAATTGTTCATAGAAGTGAACACTAGAGTTCGAAATTGTGTCCCTTGTCAGTTGTTCACATGAAAATAGAAGATCCCATCTTTGCCCCTTATACCAGTTAATACAAAAGCACCATTTAAGCAATGGGGATTTGATTTCATTGGAGAAATTCATCCACACTCCAGCACATAGCATAAATGGATCCTAACAGATACTGATTACTTCACTAAATGGGTGGAAGTTATCCCCACAAGAAATTCAAGCGATTCGGTAGTAATCAGTTTCTTGGAAGATAATATTTTATACAGATTCAGGTGTCCTCAGAATATAGTCACTGATAATGCACAAGATTTTAAATCGATGACCATGATAAATTTTTGCCACATCATACTAGGACACTCCACGACTTACTATCCACAAGGTAATGGTCTGGCTTAATCGTCTAACAAAAGCCTGATTACCATGATAAAAAAGGTTTCAACTGAAAACAAGAAAGCGTGGCATATCCATCTAAAATATGCACTATGGGCCAAAAAAATAAGCACTAAAAGATCAATTGGGATTTCCCCTTTCCAGATGGTATATGGCACTGATGTCATTTTACCAATAAACGTAGCTCTACCAGTGATGAAAGTCTGGTAGGATTCGAATGAAGAACACAATGATGTTACCAGAAGGATAAACCAACTGGTCAAAGTTCAACAAGATAGGGCCAAAGTAAATGAAAGATTACAAAGATATCAGGATAAAATGAAGGCCTTGTTCAGTCGGAAAGCTAAAGATAGAGAATTCCTCCCTGGTGACTTGGTATTGAAATGGGAAGCCAGGAAAGAGGATGCTGGAAAACATGGAAAATTCGATCCCATCTGGTCCGGTCCATACAGGATTTCGGCCTCGAAAGGAAAAAACACGTGGTTATTAGAAAACATAGATGGAGACATCCATAATGCCCCTGTGAATGGGTGGCATCTTAAACACTTCATGCAATAATGTGTTTCTAAATTCTCATTGTACATATCATTTTTTTTCATGCTTTGGATTAAAATAATAATAATAATAATAATTATTATTATTATTATTATTTTCATGATGTTTCCTAATGATTATAATCTTATGTTATTTGCAGGGAAAATTTCTCACCAGACAACGAACCTGAAGTGCTGAAAGGTGACATGTGCAGGTATTCTTATTAAGTATCTCACAATGACAAAGGTAATGGATGAGTAATCTTTGGGATGGTAATATAAGAGCTAATAAAGGTATGAAATCCCATTTCAAAATTCGAGATGAAAGCCCTAAGAAGTACGAATGATTTCAAAAAAAAAAAAAAAAAAAAACCTTTACCCTCCTCTTGACCATAGTAAAGAATTTCCCCACTTAACCATGGAGGTCTGGTCTTGAAGTTTCCTGAAAACAGAGGGGTCTTGCTCTGGTCTTGAAAACTCATGAACAAACTTTCCATAAAGAGAGTGGGTTTTGTTTTTAAGTTCTTCGACTTTAGCTGGTTCACAAACATGTCTAGGTTAATCCCGACCTCACTAGTTATCCTAACATGAATAAATGATTAGTTTTTCTCAAGGAAGTTCCTTGGACTAAAGGAAAAAAAGTTTCCCTTAAGAAGTTCTTTGAATCCCATGATTTTTTAAGGCAGAGGAGAATATTAACCCAGAGCTATTTAAATGAGTTGACATAATTTGATTCTTTTTCTAACAGATGTCTTCCCGAGTATATTGTATGCTCATTGATTTCCCCCACTTCAAAAAATTTAAAAAAATGAATATAGACAGATGGTGAAATGAAATTCAATATTGATTTCCCCCATCTAGTTTGAATAAATGAAGAAAGGAAATCCATTATATTGATTGCCCTCATCTCAGCATTTAAATGCTTCGAAACAATGAAGTGGTGAAAGGAAATTCAATGTGGGAAGTCAGATAACTTCACCGGGGTACTGGATAGGCTCGCTGGTAGTGAAGCAATATCCTCATATCTGATAAAAGTTGTTATAAATGTGTTACATGATGCTCTGGTAATTTCTCTTCTTTTCGACTGGATTTTCATCATAGGTTTCTAGGATCTCCTTACCGGACACAACACAAATACTTACCTTGATGCAAACAGAATCACGTGAAATCTAATAGGATGCTTGGTTTGCTTTTGATTAACTTACACAGTTTTGAGCTCAGTTTCACAAGAAGAGGTTTAAGGAAAACCCACTCGAGATAGTACGAATTTTTGTCTTTGGAGAGATTTTCAAGGTTAACGATGAGACCCTACTCTTGTTCTATTGTTCCCGAAAGTCTATTTAACCGAGCCAAATCATTGACCCCATTACCCAATGAAGGCATTTGGTCTGCATGTTCTTCTTGTCCAACAAGGAGACGAGATCCCTAGATGGAGCCTAATGTTGACACGAAGTTTATTTTTTCCTATCCTTGAAAACTAATGCTTCATATTTTCCTAAATCGTGGAGCCACCCTTAATCAAAAGGGAAATATGAGCTTTCCATTCCTTTTCGGGTTTTTGAGATTCGGTTTTTCTTGAAGTATGATTTTCAACTATCTTATTTTCCCGGTGCCGAAGTCCCGAAAATGTTTAACATATTAAAAAAGATAAAAGTGGGGAGAAATGAAAGTTACATTTTCCGTCGCTTTCCACAAAGCACTCTTTAAACCCATAATTATTTAAGTTTTTAAATGTAATTATCTTTCCCTTAATCCTTTCGCGATTCGGGTTTTTTCTTTCTACTAAAACGCTTTTGAACTCTCAACCGTTAAACTCCCGATCCTCACTTTTTTGAAAAAGTTAAAAGGATAATTAATTATTAACCTGTATTAATTAAATCCCTAATACATGTCTTAGTGCCTCACTAATCTCATCACAATTTCACGATTTGGGGATTGCTTATGACTTATCCCCTCACGCTAGGATCCCCGAAGTTCCAAACCATGAAATTGCGTTTTCACTAAACAAGGTTTAATATTAAGGTTAATTCGTTTTTAAAACAGGATTAGTGATAATTAAACAACCTTTCGCATTTCGGGAATTGAGGAAGGCAGTTTTTTTTGAAACGCCAGTTCCAAAATCGTCGATATATGACAGCATTAATAACATATAAATGAATATTTTTTCGACACAAAAGCGTATCTCCAGGCATGTCTTTCCATTTAAAAGCATTAATTTTTCGTCCTTTACGTCTGTACACTTATTATAATGCGAAATTGAAGGTTAATAAAGTCTTATATTTCGAACTTCATAGTTATTCTTTACATCTGCATCAAGTCACATTTACCTGGTTTTATTCACATTTCCTCTGTAAACAAGTTTCTGATCCAGCACAAGTATCATGGCAGCTAAGAAGGCACCCAAGAAAAGCAAAGAAATTGCAGAAATATCGAGTCCAGATAGAGACGTTATATTTGATACAACACCGCATGCCATCGATTCCATAAAATCCTGGAGGCAGATTTTCGAGACTCTGGATTATGAAATAAAAAATTTCCCTCATGACAGTACCAGTTTCAAGGCAGCCTAACGTCGAACCCAGTCTTTCAGATCAAACCATAATCGCCCTAAATTTATTTAACACCATTTTACAAACAACTAGTAATCGGGTTGAGTTAGAATGCTCATGGGCTGCAATTGAGAGAGGTATCAACATTCAATAAAACTGGGAATTTAGACAGAGGCAGTTGAGAAACCAACTTTATTCCTTATCTTTTAAATAATTGTCCTTTTTGTCCTCTTTTCCTCTATCTTTTCAGATGCCTTGATAGTATACTTTAGAGCCTTAAAGTATAAAATCAGGAACAACATACCTAACCCCCTTCTTAACACTTTTATTTGGGCCTATCCCATTGGATTCACATATTATCCCCTATCTTTTTGGTACCTATAACTTATAATACTTTTGTTTTGTCCCACCAACCCTTCCCGACACCCTTATTTGACACCTATCCCATTGGATTTCCCTTGTCTCCTTGATCGTAGTGATATATATCACTTTTCCACCTTTTTCTAGTGGACCCACTCACTCATTCCACACCCCAACTTTCCAAATGGAAACCACTAGAAGCCAATAACTATAGGCCAAAATCAAACACAACAAGGTTGAGTTTGACCACTTCAAGGACCAAATCAAGACCGAATTTTCCAATGTTGTTGGCTAATTTGATAAATTAGAGGGAAAATTTGACACCATCAATTCCACTCTAAACCATTTATTGAAAATATCCAAGCCCCTCCCTTCCTTGAACAACCCTCCCAAGTAGATGGTGTTGAATCCTCCCATAAATTTCATGGCTCCGATCCCATGGGATGGGTCACCCAATTAGAGCATTATTTTTCTTTGCATGGTATTACTGATGAGTTGGATAAACTTCATTATTTTGTTCTCTATTTGGATCCTGAATGTTGGAAATGGTGAAAATGGTGTAAAAACTCATGCCATAGATATGTTTCTTGGATCCAATTTGTTGTAGAGATTTATGAACACTTTGACACTGACACCCACTATTTAGGTCGCTTGACCAAGTTGAAATAGTCTAGCACAATGGAAGATTTTATAACTGCCTTTGAGAACTTAAATTTATGAACGGAGGGAATGAAAGATGCCTCCTTCAAGGAATGTATTATGAGTGGACTAAAGGAGGAAATTCGAGCCCAGTTCCTCATGGATTTCCCCCAGAATTGGTTGGAATATAGTAAATGGACCAAAGAAGCACAAAATGTTTTCTTTTCCCATAACTGAAAACCCTATTTTGTTCCCCACCCTCAACATACCAATGTTTCCCCTCATTCCACCTCTCTCAAGATACATAAATTAACTCAGGTAGAAATGGATGAAATCCAACTCAAGGGTATTTTCTATAATTGTGATGACAAAAAATTTCACGGGCACAAGTGTAAGGAAAAGAATATTTTTAGGACCATTTCTAAAGATGTTGCTAACGATGAGGCTGAAGCTTCCCTTATGAAGATCTACCCCCAATAGATGATCCTAATTTTCTTGTTGATCCACCAGAAGTTGAACTATTGATTTCATTGCACTCCCTCACTAGTTTCTCTACTCCCCAAACCCTCAATATCATTGGATACATTAAAAATAGGAAAGGCATAATCCTTGTTGATAGTAGAAATTCCCATAATTTTATTCATTGTTGCATTGCCTAAGAAATAAATTTCTATATATGTCTTTTCATCAATTTTCAAGTCATGAATCACTCATGATTTCCAATGGTGGTTACCTGAAATGTGGTGGGAATTGTGAAAATGTGTGGCTATAAATTGTTTAGTACCACCTGGAATCTCATATGTTTTCTATTGACATGGCTTGTTGTGAAATGTTTTGGTTGTGGAGCTAGATTATATTCCTAATTCAAATTTCTTGTTTTAGCTATGTCTGGATCCCATTTCCTGATGGGGGGGGGTGTGGAGGGGATTTCCACCTCACATATATCAGTAGGAGGGTGTAGGGGGGGTGGCTATAAATTTGGGAGCCCCCACCTAGAGGGGGTTCAAGGGAAGCCATTTAATATGAAGATGTCAGAAGGTGGGTCTATTGCTGACAATTTAAATTAATTCAATACAATTACTAATAAACTAATTTCCAGAGAAGTGAAATTTAACGAATAGGTTAGGGACATTCTAATATTATGCTCATTTATAGAAAGATGGAATGACTTGTTCATGGTTGTAAGTAAGTCTATCTCTGGTTCAAACACTATGAAATTTGATGATGTTGTTTGTGTTATTGTTAGCAAGAAAATGATATGGAAAATCCCAGGTGAGACATTAGGTAATGCGTTGACCATGGAGAACAAGGAAATTCAAAAGGAAAGAGGAAATAGATCATGGAACTGTGGGAATTATAGGAAGGGAAAATCCAAATCTAGACTAGGAAAGATAGAATGTTGGAATTGTGCGAAGAAAGGAAATCTGAAGAAAGACTACAAAGCTCCAAAGAAACAAAGAGATGGACAACAAGAGAAAACTCAGGAAGCAAATTTAACAGGTGATGTCTTACAAGATACTTTGATTCTTTCTTTAGATAATATTACCGAATCTTGGGTATTATATTTAGAGGCTTCATTTCATGCGACACCCCATAGGAAATATCTCCAAGATTATGTTCAAGGTGATTTTGGACAAGTTTTTTTTGGTGATGATGAAGCATGTCAAATTGTTGGAATGGGTAAGGTACAAATAAATAAAAATAATGGAAACAAATAGTTACTAAAAGAGGTGAGACATTTTGTTATAGAAAGATTTGCCTCACCCCATGCAATCTTGCACATAAGGCCTTTTTCCATTTCCTTGTGCAGACTTGAAGTCCCTTTTTTGCAAATCCCAGAGCTAAAAATATAATTTTTCCACATATACACACCTTGCCTACTATACAACATGCATATACATAGGTTGCACCACTACATCCCGCGTACATCGGGAAATGTGCCCAAAATTGAAAAATGGTGTCGGGTTTCCATGTCACATCTCAAGATCAATGATCTTTGGAATTCCATATACTGGAAACGTTCTGAATCAACCCTTCAGTTCCATTTGAAGGCTATAAATGGACCAAATCTGAGCTATGAAAAAGAAGAGAAAGAATTCAACTTTGAGAGAAAAGTTACTATGGCGAAATTATTCACTTCACATTGAGTCTACATCCCTTTATCCTTTAAGTTTGAACACATTGTTCAACCCCCAAGCTCTTCCCTTACTGATTGAGAACTTCATTTTCTCTCTTACATGAGATTTCCTTTGGTGGAGGATTGAAGTGGTGGAGGCCCAGCTGGAAGGAACCTAGTTTCTCGGTTCTGAACCGTGGTTACACGGAAGTCTATAACTCATTCACTTCTACTGATTATGTATTAGTAGAAATACTCTTTTCTCATCCAATTAATATCTTGAAAATATTTGAGTTATTATTCCATGGGCGTATTTGTTATGAATTTTGATGTATTATGCTATTGAATGTGTTAAAATCATATATTATCACCATATGCTTGTGTTTCTTGGTTGTTGAGGACTAGTTGCGGGTATATTTCTTTGAGTCAAGTGCTCAACGGTGGAATTCATCGAACGTCTAGATGAGGTAGGCTTCTTATATTATCTTGTTGGCATATTTTCTTATATAGCATACTTGAGAATAGAGTTGATTTCTACAGTCATTTCCATCTGTTGTGGTTTACCCCTAGCCATAGAGAGATTTTCCTCATAACAAAAGTGGCGATCATACTGGGGATCAAATCTACTTTTTTGGGGTTCGGAATGTTTTCCTCCTTAGATTTCTCTCGTTCATATTGAGTTTCTTGTCATATGATTGCTTGACAACCTCTGTTCACTCTAGGTCTGAGTCTTTCAACCTTCTCCTTATCCTAGTTGTGTTTTGACACATATACGTGGGTTTTTGCTTGACAGTCGTGTACATACGTGTGTTGTCCTTCTGCAAGCTGCATACATACACACTTTTCCCTTGAACAATTGCGTACATCAACCTTTGTTTCTTGATTGCTGGGTTTGGTGGTTGCTGGGTAGGTTTTGATGATTGATGAGTCTTCTTAGGTCTTTGTAGTGATTGTTAAGTGTCTGTGGAATGAAAGGAAACCTGTCTTGGGTTGAATTTTTGGGCAATGCCTTTCTCATCATATTTTCATTTTGATTGTCCTTGCACCTTGGGATGCATTTTTGTCTCCTTGATATCCTACTTGGGTTGTCTCTGTCTATGCACAGTAGACTCTTTATATCAAGTTGTTGTTCAGTCCTTGCATTTTCATTTTTATTATATTGAAAATAAAAAAATATTAGGCATTTTACATTGATTGGCATTCGGATCTCTTGAGTCTTTGTCATTTATCTTAGTGAATGTAAGGAAAGATTGCATTTTTATTTAGAATTGTAGAATTGAATTGAAAATTGCATTTTTAAGAAGCATATCATTTATTGGAAATCGAAGTTAGGAATTTGCATTGTATTCGTATTCATTTATTTTACTTGCTGAGTCATAGCATCACTAGTTTCACGACCACACCTTTTGAGTAACAAAGGCCATTGAAATTAAAGCTATAATTTAAAATTGATTAGTAATGATTTTATTTTCTAGGGTGCACAAAATAGCTTTGGATTTAGTGCCTTGGAATAGGATTTTGTGAGTAAACTTCTCCAAGGCTATTAAATCAACATATGTGTCTGACTAATGGAGTGGAGAAATCCATTGTATAATCGGTAATATTAGGAGGCTTCACTTACACCGGAGTTAATCACGAGGTAGCGTGAGGTCGGTTGAAGGGATATCCCCCCGATACCTTCTTAGCGTCAGATATATTTTTGGGGATCTATTCATATATGGGGATCTTGTTAGTTCCTTTACCTCCATGAGAGACGATGCTTTCAAATTTTTAGGCTTTACCCCCCTACCCATATGGTGGACTTGACTTACAATTTTTCACTTGTTCATCAGTTATACCGTGGTTTCTTAGTTGCTTGACTTAGGTGACACATAGGTTACTTGTAGGGTTTATTCTGCAGGTACCCTAGGTCAGATAAGGGTTGGACAACACACAACCTTTACGAAGGATTACCTCTCCGGGGGGATTTGATCAACTAGTTGTTAATCCCAGGAGGGTCCTTATAATTGATTATGATACCTCTGATATTTAGCAGGGAGTCTCAGGCCCCTCTTGGGCGAGGAATACCTACTTTAAGGAGGGAGGCCCCTTTCATCCACTTTATCTTGTTTGTGTGTATATTGGTCTTTTGATTATTTTTGGTGTTCTCTTTGATTACTAGTTGGCCTTAGGATTTGTTTTTATATATTTAATCTTAACTCATTGTGGATTTGGACTAGCTTCCCATCTGATCTCGTTGTTGGTTACAATTACCACTACATTTTGACTATTTTCCTTCACTTATAAATGTGGTACACACACCTCCACTTATCATACTTGTGATTCTACAAGGATGAGTACTGAACTGAGTCATCAAGATAATGGGAGTCCTTCAAATCCCATACCTACTATAGTCAATGGCACCCCTTCGAATCCTACAACCATAATGGTTGTAGTGTCGGGGGCACCTATCATCACTGCTGCTCTTCCTATAGTGAATACTCAACCTATTTCCATTAACCCATTTGGGTCTCTTGGTCACTCACCTAGATATAATGCTCAGTCCATCCCGATGGCATCTAGTCCTTTTTCCTATGGTATGCTGAATTTTACCTCACAGTTTTAAAACTCAATCCTAGTCGTTGGCCCTAATTCTAGCATTGGACTTGGGGGAAAAATACTCCTTATAATATGTTCTCATTTGGTGGCTCTCATATGCCTCAAATTACTCCTACCGTGGGAAGCATTCCTTCCTTTAACCCTGGGTCTAATCCTATTTCTTCTGGGTGGAGTAACGAACCTGGTGGACAAGATTCTTCTCAAGTTATGTCCTTTATTCTCACCTCCTCAATGTTGATTCCAACCAACACATTTGGCATGACGAATCCACCTTTATCCTCCAGATTCACACCTGGAGGAGGTTAGTTTCACTCCTTGAGAAACCCCCAACCCAGAGCCACTCCGACTGGGGGAAGTTTGTATAACCCTCATTAGAACATTCCTACTGATTGATGCCCAACCAACCTCTTATGAATCATCATGGAGGAGGGTCTTACAATCCCAGATAAGGCCATGGTGCTTACCAGAATCCTGGATGGGTTGTGATTCCCCAAACACAATATTTCTAGGGAGCTTGGGGCTAGATGCCACAACCTCATATCCCTTTTCTGGCCACACTTAATCTTCCAAACTTGTCTAAGTTGATGAATGAATCTATGTGTCATGACCCTACATGGCCCCCGTTCCCACTAAGATTCCTTCATATATTCCAAAATTCAAAGGAAAGAATGTCGAGGATCCTAGTGATCACGTTACCAACTTGCACTTATGGTGCTCTTCGAATTCACTTAACAACGATTCCATTCGGTTAAGATTATTTCAATGCACCCTCATAGGGGTCACTGTGAAATGGTATATTGAGCTACCTAGGGGGGCATAATGGACCTTTAGTCATATGGTTTTAGTCTTCCTTCACCACTTCCAATTGTCAGTCCATTATGATGTTGGCCTAGAACTTCTATCAACCTTACTCTAGGACAAAGCCACTCATATCTCAGATCACATCCAGGATTGACGTAGACGAAAGAGGTTGATCAAGACCTGCATACCCCAAGAATTCCTATTAGAGTGGTTCCTTAAGTCTTTACAATAGGGATGATTTTAGGGGTTAAATTTCGCTCATGGGATAATTTTCCATGGTTTTTTCCAAAAAATGATTCGCCCAAATTCTCTAGGATAAAATTATTTTACCTTAAATATCACCAAAAGTTTATACAAACTATATAAAATCCTTATAAATTGGAATATCTTTATAAAAATATCGCCAAATATTTTATAGTTGTCCTTATGAAGGATTAGTAAGATTCACCAAGGTTTCTACATTTAAAAAAAAATTACATCCTTAAAATCATCCCTGCTTTACAACCTCCTATTTCGAAGGATGTTGCTACATCCGGGGTTACATCCGAGGAAGAAGAAATATTCAAATCCTAGAAGTTTGATCTTATATATTCTTAGTCTGGGATGTTATACAAGATTCTTCTGGACGTACCGAGGTCAAAATATGACCCTAGACAAAAGCATGAACCTCATGCCAATGGCATTGTAGGCTTCGCCAATTTGAAATCCACAGACTCGGTGACAAGCCCTTTGAAAGAGTTTTCTCTAAACTAGTCTGTGGGAGGGAAAACTTCGTCTGTGTCTTCCAATATCACTCAGTCGGTGGATGTACATTCTGTGCAATTGTCGACTAGCCCAAATGGTAACCAACAACCAGGCGGGAATAAGAAGAAAGGGCGTAATAATAATCGTAAGGGTGGGAATAATAATAATAAACCCAAGGACAATGGTAATAATGAGAGGACAAATAATAATGTTGGTGAGGGAAAGAAAGAAAGGCATAAGGTGAAATTTCCCTGTAATCTTTGTAGACATGATGATCTTACTCATTTATTCCCTAAACTTGTGGAAGTTGCGAGGCTCTTATCTATACAACCCGCCCTGCTGGAAAATGATTTTCCACATGACCAAAACATGGCCTCAATCTCCTCAAATGCTGGAAATGTGGCTGGTGGGAGTCAAAACCCACCAGCACAAGACGATGACCATTTGTGCATCAATATGGTCAATTCTCAGGTTATTGTAGCCACCCAATCTCGTGATTATAGTTCTCCAGAAGCTGTACCTGGTCTAGAATATCCTCCTCCTTTGGAGACACCCTTGCAGATCGAAAAACTAGAGCCACTGCCTTGTAATACAAAAAGTGTACTCATGCGCTTTACCCACAATCCAAATGCTAGAGCCGCCCAAAATTACTCTATTGTTGAGGATCTAGGTCAAACCCCTTGTGCAATGTCGGCCCTGGAGGTACTCCAGATGTGTCTTTCACAAAGGAATGCCTTGGTATCTATGTTAGGATATCTAGACCCCAGTGGCTCGAATGTTATCAAGTTTGACATCACATATGTGAATCCTCACTTTCCTTATCATGTGGCATTCCAAATCCACTTGGGTTGCTCAAAGTATACCATCAAGTGTGCGGTTGTTAATGAAGGCGCTGCAACATGTGTGATGTCCCTGATCTGTTGGGAATATCTCAGCTCTCTAACTCTCTCTCAGTATTCGACGATGTTGACTACCTTTGATGGTCATTCCTTTTGACCTCACGGTATTCTTCCTGCCTTTTCGGTCCAGTTAGGTGGGAATATGGTAGAGGTGGATGTCAAGGTGGTTGATGCGCCCCCCGATTATAACTTGTTACTAGGACACAATTGGAATTATGCTATGACTTCCATCATATCATCTGTCTTCCACACTGTTTTTTTTTCTCACGATAGGAAGATCATGAATATCGACCAGTTTTCCTTTGCATATGATAGCCCCATTGCATATGTTGGACCATCGATCCCCGTGGTCGACAATTATAAATCGACAACTGAGAATATCGGTGTCATAATGTATTCATCCCTTATGGGTACCTTCGAATTCATGGCACTAATCCACCATGCTTATGTTATGTCCATTAGGCGTGTTTCATTAGAGAGGTCCGTTCCTTTCCGAAATTCCTATTTTAACGATCCTTGGACCCTATCTTCCTCAACTGTGTCTTGTGAAGGTTAGTCGCATGCTGGAATGGACATGCCACTATTAGTAGTGAAGATTGTGTATCAATGTTTTCTTGACTCTTCCACTGATCCCGATCCTTTTACTCACAGATGGACGAGGAGGATCCTGGTTTTAATCCCATATGGGCCACTTCGTTGTCTTTCTCACATGACTGCCTCAATGAGACTTTTCCCTCGGATGAATATGTCATGGAGGCCATGCATGGTTCTGAAAAAACTTGGGATGATATGCATCATCGCTCTTATTTTATCCCAGATCTTGCTAGAATCGAACAACATGAATTTCGATCTACTCTGAGCAAGATAGTTGGTCTCGCCATAGTTCCACTTGATACACACGACATTTATGCTAAAGGAAATGTGGCAAGTATCTCTCCTACCGTCGCGATCGATATATCTCGTACCACTGGAAAAATTGAAAATGTACACATCGGTGTAGATTGTTCGCCCAAGGAAATCCTGATCTACACCGACCTCTTCAAGGAATTCCAAGATGTATTTGCTTGGTCATATGAAGATATTCTAGGAATCAACCCTCAAATTTTCAAACATGAGATTAAAAATTGCCCAGATGCTAAGCCTGTTCGACAACTTCTTAGAGATTTCAATCCCTGCAAGGTCCTTGCTATTAAGGAAGAGGTAGAGAAATTGCTTAATGTTGGATTTATCTACGCGGTTCCCTTGACTAAATGGGTATCCAATTCCATTCCTGTGAATAAGAAGCAAGGAACCATTCGTGTAGGGATGGATTTTTGAAACCTGAAAAAAGATTTTCCTAAAGACAACTTTTCTACAACTTTCATCGATCAGATTCTCGACGAGTGTGCAGGAAGCAATTTTTTCTATTTCATGGATGGATTTTCAAGGTATAACAAAATTCAAATTAAACCCGAGGATAAACATAAGACGAAATTTATTTTTCCTTGGGGTACTTTCTCATACCGGAATATTCCTTTCGGCCTTAAAAATGTTAGAGCAACCTTACAACGTGCTATGACCTTCACATTCCACGATCTTAAGAATATAGCCAAATATTATCTTGACGATATTGCTGCACACTCTTGTCAGAGAGTGGATCACCCTAAGCACCTTCGACTAGTTTTTGGAATATTTAGTCATTATAGAATTCGGTTGAACCCTCGTAAATGCATTTTTTTGTTGATTTTGGACGGTATTTTTAGTCTCTGAGACCAGGATCATGGTAGATACATTAAAGGTTGAGGCAATACTTTGATTGCCTCCCCGACACACTATTCTACAACTTCACGGTTTACAGGGGAAAGCTATTTTTTTACTATTACTAAGGGTTTCATGCATCTTTTCAAGAAGGACAATCCTTTTATTTGGGATGAGCGAGCCCAGGAATACTTCAATGATTTGAAGAAAGCCTTGGTATCATAGGGGGGAAATGAAATAAATGGATTGTCATTTTACAAGAATTCGATATCGATTTATCTTCTGGGAAATATAAGAAATCACTAGCCTTTGTAGAGTTAATATATGACTTCCCACGATTAGACGAGGATGTTATTAATGTTTATTATTTTAAGGATGAACACATTTTCCTTGCCTCGACATCTGACTCCTGATATAAAGACATTGTTCTCTATCTTCAAACTTTGAAGTTCCCTCGGCATCTGTCACGAGATGACCAACGACGTGTATGATACCAAGATAATAATTAACTTATCATCAACAACACTCTATATCGACGAGGAATAGAGAATATCCTATGTCGTTGTTTAACTCACGAAGAAGTCGAGTCATTTCTAAACAATTTCCATAGTGGGGCTTGTGGTGGTCATCTATCCAGGCTTGGGACAACCCAGAACATTTTGCGAGCCAATTATTTCTGGCCGTCTATATTTAAATATTGTGTTGAAGAGGTTAAGAAGTGTCACCCCTACCAAGTGTTCACTCGGAAAATGTTCTGGCACCCAACCCCTCCCCATCCAGTCATTACCATCGGTCCCTTCACCAAGTGGGGGGTGGACTTTGTAGATTGCAACCCAACTTCGATCGGGGGGCATCAACACATTATCATGGTCATAGAATACTTTAATAAGTGGGTTGAAACCATTCCTACAGTTAAATCCGATGGGAGGACTATCACCTTCTTCGTATTCAATCAAATTATTGCCAGGTTCAAAATCCCAAGTGATATTGTCACTAACCATGGTAGTCACTTTTAGAATGAAATGATGGAAGATATAGCATCCAAGATGGGGTTTAAGCATGGTCATTCTTCCCCTTAATACACCTAGAAAAATGTACAAGTAGAGGCCGTCAGCAAGTCTCTCAATACCATTTTGTAGAAAGCTGTCAGCCAGAAAAAATATGACTGGCATATTATGCTATATCCCGCACTTTGGGCATATCGAACCTCATTCAAGACTGCCACCATATTTTCTCCTTACTAGTTAGTACATGGTATGGAGTCGATATTACCTATTGAATGTAGAAACCCTTCTCTTAGATTGGTATTCAAGCTCCTCCCTGACACTTATGATCTCGAACGATGCCTCATACACCTAGAGAGCCTTGATGAGAAGCCTCAAGATGCCTCTATGGCTATTGAAGATAATACAATATGTGTCAAGGTCCAATATGATAAGTCTGTCTATCCTTGATTGTACGTTGAAAGTGACTTGGTCCTTTTGTATGATCAAGCCAAAGAACCGCTAGGGGCAGGCAAGTTGAAACCCATGTGGCACGTGTTAATATTATGGTAGCTACGGGAGGTATTTACCTCCACATGTGAACCTGACGAGAATAGGATGCTCCGAAAAGAAAGAGAAAACCCTAAATAGTTGGCTAACAACCCTAGAAGCCTTGTCGGCTCAAGAAGATAATTTATATTAGGTTATTAGCCTCCAAGAGAAGAAGTCAGCTAGAATTAATAATAATATACTGAATAGACACATATCCAGAAGGAGAAGTCGGCCTCAACAAATATGGCAGAACCAGTATAAATACAGGGTGCCAGTTCTCATTTGACAGCATTTCAGAATTGCAGTTCCCAGTTTGGTGTGCACGTGTGGAGGAGAGTTGCAGGTGCAGCTGCAGCAACAACAAGTTTTCAGTATTGGCTTGAATATCTCTTGGCTAGGGTTTGGACTATCTGATCATCTTTTGGTGATGCACTATCCTTGGGGAAAGGTGCACTACCCTTTGTTTGGCTATCTAGCCTAGGGTTTGCTTCCGGATGAATTCTCAGTCAAGGTTAAGGTGCTCGGAGGGTGGCTTCAGCCTATGTTTGGGTGATGAGGGTATCATCAATGGTAAAACGAGCACACAATCTTCTATATTCTAACAGGTTTTGGGCCCACACCTCCTTCATTTAGTCTAAACGCTGGAAGGAAACATAACCGCTAGGATATTGATCTCGTTGAGGAACTATCGCTACGGTTACTAGCAGAAGCAGCTCCCAAGACACTACAACTAGGGTTACTAGCAGGTGCAGTTGCAGAAACCCTAAACCTCTTGTTGAGGCACCTTAAAGTGAATGTATTGACCTAATCTCCAGACATATCAGTGCACCCTAGCCTAGCACATCTCCTGGCACTCTCAGAAGGCGAAGACGTGAAGTTTGGATTTCTAGTTAAATCTAGGGTTTGACCAAGTCGAGCAAGCCATGATGAACTCTATGAAGTCTGAGAACAATTTAGATGGAGCCTCTATCTTTAGAACATTGAAGACAAGGATTTATCTCATCCTTGCCAAGAATAAAGTGATGGATATCGTGAAAGGAAAGATCGTGAAACCAGAGTTTGAAGAAGGGAAAGAGAAGGAAGCACAGAACATTGCAGTCATGGAGAAGTTCAAAGACGCTAACATCAATGCTATGAGTATCATAGTGGATTCTATAAAAGACCACCTGATACCCTACATCTCCCATCTTGACTCATCAAAGAAGATGTACGATTCCCTAAAAAATATCTTTTCAGTCAGAAACATTGTACAAGTGATGAGTCTGAAGAATGAGCTCTGTGACATGAAGATGAATGATGATGACAACATAAGATCATACTTTGTGAGAATCTCTTTGTTAAGAGACCAACTACAAGCTATTGAAGAGATCATTTTAGAGAAGGAATTGGTAAACATAGTACTCAATGGTCTTCCCAAGACGTGGGATGCATTTTCCACAAGCATGAACATAAGGAAGGAGTATCCGAATTTTGAAGAACTTTGGACTTGCTGTGCTCAAGAAGAATCAAGGATCAATACAAAAGAGAAACCCCAAAAGAAGTACGATGATCAAGCCTTCATAGTAAGATTCAAAAACTTCAGGAAGAAAAGGAAGTTTTTCTCAAGGAGAAAGCCAAATCAAGAGAAAGACATTTCATAAGTACAATGCTTTAATTGTCAAAAGTATGGTCACTACAAGAATTAGTGTCTCGAGCTAAAGAAAAGAAAGGAGAAACACGAAGCATCGATTGCCGAAGAAAAGGAACCTACAAAGAAGACTAAACAAGATGGAAGAGACTTCTTCTTCTAAAAAGGTAATAACACTCTTCTTATTCCTTGTACATATCTTGTTTGCATCGTCCCTGTACATGTCTTGTTTGCATTGTCCCTATACATATCTTATATATCTATCTCTTGGAAGATAATGTGTTCTAAGAAGAACTATACCTATGAAGGAACAAACAAGATGGAAATGGATATCATTATATAATACACATGAAAAGATGAAATAAAAATCATGTGGAAGCTATTGCAAGATAAGCCAAATCAATCATGAAGAGACTTAGAAGAAGCAAAGACAGAAAGAAGTCAGCAATTGAGAAGAAATTGGAAAAAGACTTATGACATTTTGTATAAGACAACAAGAAGGAAGCGTGGAATCTGTTAGACAAGAGAGCCAATTATATATTGAAGACAATAAGGATGTAGATGGAAGCGTGGACTCTGTCAGACAGAGGGAGCCAATTATATGCATTATTACATGAAGCAAGGGTTAGGAGGGAGCTAATCCTATGATCCATTGAAGATGATGAAATAAATATCCATGGTAGTAGCCATGAAAAGACAGTATGTGTTCAGTTCAACCGTAGAAGAAGACTTGTTCGAAGAGAAGCCTTAAAGTATTCCGAGTTGTCCATCCAGATCCATGATCCCATGATGAAAGGAAGAAGTGGAACCTCTAGGGCATGGAATCTATAAGAAACTCCATGGACCCAAGAAATAAAAAAAAACATGAAGAAGAACATGAAGATTCCAAGAAAGAAAGAAAATCCAGAACAACCAGTCATAATATTAAGAATCAAAAGATTACCAGCCTGATATGAACTCAATAAAAACAATCAAGCAGAAGAACTGAAAGTCATGATGAAGAACAAGTGTATGGAAGACTTATGAATGAAATCATTGCAATACATAGAACCAAAGGTTCTCCTAGATGGAGGGAGAATACTATGATGATTACTTGTTCCAACAAACCAGACTTATCTCTACATAAATCATTATATCATCTGCAACATCCATGAGTTGGAGTTATACATCAAATGAATACAAAGAATGTTCTCTAGAGAAATTGAATAAAGAACACATGAAGAGAAATCTCAAGAACTCTGAGGCATACCAGAAAGAGATAAAAGAAGATAACTTGGTGGAGAACCTCCAGTGCACAACAGAAGCGTGGTGAAGATTTCCTATAACATCAAGATGATTACTCAGTAGATCAGATCTCATAATGACAGAAGAAGTGCCACATGGATATGTTCCATCTTTCCAACTATGATATACTCTATCATTCAGAGCTACATAAATACTTCACAATGTTCCAGACTAAATTACATTTGAAATCAAGCATTACATTATCCATGATGAAGTCCAGAAAGAAGAAAATGGTTCTCCAATACATATCTCCATAGATGAGTAGTTAAGCAAACATTTTGGTAAAACTTCTATCCAAGATGAAAGAGTTTGTGTACTCAATCTAGAGCTCATGGAAACAACTTCCTTCTTATTGGAAAAAGGAAGAAATAACTCTCCAAGTTAGGAGGGAGCACTGAAAACATTATTGAAAACATTCATTCTTCAAAATTGAAAAATAGTCCATCTTGGACAGATGCTTTCCTGTTCGGAAAGTGGATTGAGATTTCTGATGGACAGTGACTTTCCATTGTGGTTAACATGGGAAGTAGTCTTATTGCTGATGTATCATAGACAATGAATTCCCATTTTGGTTAAGATGGGGAGTGGTCTAGGGAAGTCTCTCTTCTTGAGGGTTACTTAAGAAGACTGGCCCACCTCACCGGACAACAATTTATTATTATGGTTAACATGAGGAATTGTCTGTTTTGGAGGTTGATGTAGGACAGTCTTTTCCTCTTGTGGTTAATGGAGGAAATGGTCTGGATAGTCATTCCTTAGGGTTTATACATTCTCTCTAGGGCACACTTTGATTAGTGTAGGAGGAATGGCCCAGGATGGGGAATGGTCCAGGCTCAACAATCAGGGATATACATTCCTTAGGGTTATACATTCTCTCCAGGGAACACTTTGATTAGTGTAGGAGGAATGGCCCAGGGTGGGGAATGGTCCTGGACAAAAACTCCTTAGGGTTATACATTCTCTCCAGGGCACACTTTGATTAGCATAGGAGGAATGGTCCAGGGTGAGGAGTGGTCCAGACTCAGACATTCCTTAGGGTTCATACATTCTGTCCAAGGTGCACTTTGATTAGTGTATGAAGAATGGCCCAGGGTGAGGAATGGTACATGCTCATAAATCATAAACAATCATTCTTCCTTGTTTGAGAAAAATAGGGCAGATAGCCCATTGCTGATGAAGGAAGATATTCTTTCAAATCTCACAAACGTGAGTGAAAGATTGGCCCAGATGATTCAGTTTATTGTTAACAATATTTTCTGTGCAGGATGGCATTAGATGATTGTTATGGAGACTACCTATCTCCAGACAGTAGAGATATACTACTGTGGTGGATATGTTCCACTATTTTGAGGAAGATATTCTTTCAGAGCTCACAGATGTGAATGAAAGATTGGCCCAGACAAATCAATTTATATCATAACATTTTTTCTGTGCAGGTTGCTATCAGATGTTTGTTATGAAGACAGTAGATATAGACTACTGTGGTTGATATTTTCCACTGTTCGTGAGGCAAATATTCTTTCAGAGCTCATAGATGTGAGTGAAATATTGGCCCAAATAATTCAGTATATATCATAACAATGTTTCTATGCAGTTTGCTATCAAATGTTTGTTATGAAGACTGTATGACAGTAGATAAGGACTACTGTGGTGGATATGTTCCACTATTCGCAACCTTACGCTGTTGATCAAGTACTTGTGTGTTACTTGGTGTGGTAGTGAACCACTGGATTGTAGTTATGTACTACTATGGATAGACATAGTTGTGTTCTATTTTTGTTCTAATTGCCTTGAAGATTATCAACAGTTTATTGGAAGTAATCACCATCCAGACGAATGATGAACAAATATTTTCTAGATGGAAATTGGTTCATAGCATTTACTCCTATAGATTATAAGAGTGGCTCTTTTATCACTCTATGGTGTGAGTGACTTATCCAACATCATGTCTAATTACTTAGATGTAGTATGGTTTCGAGAGATGATGCAACTGATGGTGATGGTGATGCTCATGATCTAGTCATGAAATAGTCTAGATGACTATATTGATGCTACCTGGTAAATGGTATGTTTTGTGCTCAATTCCATTACCTGTAAATACCTCTCTATCTAGGAGGGAGTGTTAATATTATGGTATCTATGGGAGGTATTTACCTCCACGTGTGAACCTGACGAGAATAGGAGGCTCCAGAAAGAAAGAGAAAACCCTAATGAGTTGGATAATAACCCTAGAATCCTTGTCGGCTCAAGAAGATAATTTATATTAGGTTATTAGCCTCCAAGAGAAGAAGTCAGCCATAATTAATAATAATATACTGAACAGACACATATCCAGAAGGAAAAGTCAGCCCCAACAAATCTGGCAGAACCAGTATAAATACAGGGTGCTAGTTCTCATTTGACAACATCTCAGAATTGCAGTTCCCAGTTTGGTGCACACTGCAGTTCCCAGTTTGGTGCACACGTGTGGAGGAGAGTTGCAGGTGCAGGTGCAATAACAACAAGTTTTCAGTATTGTCTTGAATATCTCTTGGCTAGGGTTTGGACTATCTGATCAGATTTTTGTGATGCGCTATCCTTGGGGAAAGGTGTGCCACCCTTTGTTTGGATATCTAGCCTAGGGTTTTCTTCTGGAGGAATTCTCAGTCAAGGTTAAGGTGCTCGGAGGGTGGCTTCGGCCTATGGTTGGGTGACGAGGGTATCATCAATGGTAAAATGAGCACACAATCTTCTATATTCTAACATCACGGTTCCTATATCATGCGACATGTCTTAGAAAAAGGAGCCTATGAATTGGAAGATTATGAATGGAACATGTTGTCCAAGCCTAGGAATGGGATCTACTTGAAAAGATATTATGCTTGAGCCCCAAGCTTGGGCATAAATATTTGTACACTAATGTAATTTAGTGTATATATCTTTCACCTCTATTTTTATCTTCATCTTTCTTATTGAGTTTCCCCTTGGTTGGCAGATGTCAACAGAGTATTCAGTCTACTTAGGATTCACAGACGGAGCCAGTCGTCATACAAGGAACTTGGCTTCCACCGCTTGGGTGGTTTACTCACCCGAGGGTCTACTAGTGTCTTTAGGTGGTGTATGCCTAGGGCCATCCATGAATAATGTGGCCGAATATAGCGTCGTTATAGAAGTTTTGCATGATGCCATTTCACATGTTATCCGCTCTTTGGAGGTTCGCCTAGATTCCCAGTTAGTAGTATGTCAGTTGAACGACAATTACTGTGTGAGTGACCCTACATTACTCCTATGATTCCTACGAGTACACCCTTAAGAACGACAATTTTATTTTATTACTTATCATCATATACCTAGGAGTTCTAATAATGTATCCGATGTTTATTCTAATTTCATTTTAGATTGGAATTTTTCACATAACTAAAGAAAAGAAAACATTCTCATCAATGTACAAATTGTAACATAATTAAAGTCAAAGAACCATGTTTTATATATGTTTAAAAAAATATGATGTTTATAGTACAAAATTGGGTCCAACACCCTCAATACACATATAAAGTCGATAGTACAAAATCCATGAAATCTACGCATGTGGCACCATATGTGTGTCATGATAACAAACTATGGCATTTGCGAGACACCAAAAGAGTCAAATCCAAGCTCTGGGAACACCAACCACCTGTTGTTGCATTTCCTCCCACAGATCCTCTAGCTGAACCATCAGAATCCTATGTGTCAAACGAGTCAGGTTTCCCTGCACGTTTTGAAGTACTCTCTCTGCTTCTCCTCCCACCACCTCATCTTCGCAGTTCCTCTGACGATGTCATGGAATCTCATCTGGTCGTCACAGATCTACGTCTGCATCACATACGTGTCTAGTTAGTACATAAACATCATAAAAAAAAATGTTTTCCTATACAAAAATACAAAAAATGAAATACTTAAAAACTTTGACATACCTATGTCCCTGTACGCGATCCCTAGTGGAAATGGCATGTTAGGGTCCCCTCTAAATTCAATCCCTACATAGGGTTGGTCATCTAGAGCAATGAACTATTGTCTCCACCAGAAAAAGAAATCATCGTTGTAGGGTGTGGGCACCCTACCTCCCCCCTATCATTTCATCACCTCGGTCCACCATGCCATGGCTAGATCGCAAGGTCCCCAAGGAATTATCTCAAATCTAGCTCCCAAAACTAGAGCCCACTCAAAGAAAAAGATACACAATATGGAAGAAAACCCAATGTTCCTCTTATCACCCTATTTGCATTCTGTCAAATGGATCTTCATATTATCTAGTAGAGAGGTGCACCAATCGTACACTATGGGTCTCAAACACTCTATAGAGTAGAACATAAGTGACCTTGATCCCTGGTGCAACGAAGCCGACCTTGTGATCCAGGTCAAAACGAGGACAACAATCTTGAGGCTTAGATTGTTTATCGCTCGGATGGGGAGTTGACTCAAGAACTTCTCAGTTCATTCTATGTAGTGAGCATCTATGTATTCTTCTATCTTCATACCACTCCTAGCTCCCCAGGAATTGAGGTTCACCACCTCACCCTGATGCGACAACCCTGTCAAGGTATAAATATCCTCGACTTCAATCCTTAATGTTTTCCCATCAAGGTTGAATCTCTCACTATTTGGATCCCAGTAATCCATGAGCAACTGTAGCAACCGCACTTGGGCCCTCTTCCCTTTGAGTGCCCAAAAATTGTACAACCCACATCTTTTCAAGGCCATTTGGGCCCCCAGATATCATTCTAAAACAACATCTACCTCCTCATTTTCCCTTTCCCTCCACTCTAGCACCATCCTGCCAGATAAACATCACTTTTTGAGTTAGAAACCATCAAAAACTGTTTTTACAGACATATACGCGGTCTGCAGCATTCACAGTCGCATATAGGGATGAGTATCTCATGTACATATATGCGACCCAATGAATGGTATCCCACATACACCTAACTTTTGATTTAGGTCCTAGATAACTTAAAAATTCAAACCTAAATACAAAATGTAATCAACTAGAAAGGAAGAGGAGGGAAAGAGGAATTACCTAGTCTGGATGGTCGTTGATTCTGTCACTCGTCGCTCCCGCAATCACCAATTGATGATCAGAAGTAATTTGGTCCAAAATTCACTATTTGGGTAAAAAAGTCAAATGACATAGTAAAATTTGGTTTTTATTACTATTTATCGCAATGTTTACTCACTTTGCATAGTTTCAGATCACATTTTTTCCTAATGGACTAATACAACAATGGATTGAGTTGGATTTTGTATTTTTCGCCAAGGATTCTTGAGTTTCTTAGCTTTATGATGATCGTTTGTAACTATGAACATGTATTTTTTCCACCCAACATATAGGATAGGTATCCATTCCAGCATACCCACTTGCATTATCCTATAACTATCACTCATATGCCTTAGGTACGAACCCATTTTTTAGCGATGCAGAACTCTCCATCTGCTACAAGACGTGTCGTTATCAAATGGTAGAGACTTACCAAACATGGGTAACCTAGTTAGACCCTCTACTTCATTTGGTGCCCATGTAGAGATTGTTTCCGTAGGACCAAGAATACATTATAGATAATACATGACTTTATGTTGAACCTCATTTCTCACTCATAAACATGTTGACCTATACCTAGGGAACTCTGATGTGATATTAATTTAATCTCTTTTACGACTCATTTTCAAAAAGTGAAAATATTTCTGAGTGAACTTGTCTCTTTCACACTCGTAAATTGGATTTGAAAGGATGTCTATTTGGTAGAATTTTATCCATTTTTCAAACCAAGTATACTAAGATTATGAAAAAGGACATTTTTTTGTGGTTAAGTTGTGATTGCATCTCATTCCCTTGCTTGCAGTATTAAGCCTATTGTCAGTTCTTTCTTTGTGTTATAAATCGTTTTCCTCAACAATTTTTCATCCTAAACCAAGAAGAGACTCGTTTATATCCTTCACAACTTGACACCCTATACCGAGGAAGGAACATTCCCCTGAGTGTCCATCTCCCGCATGCACCTCCTTGCATTGAGCATAGGTATTTTCCACTGCTGGAACTAGTTTTTCTTACTTACGACACTCGTTTCATCCTTTGTATCATATCATTCATTTGACTATTAAAAACAAAAAAAATACAGGTAGGAAGGGAGTATTATCTTATATTGACAACAGTCGTATCTCCTTTGAACAGAGCACAAAAGTTTTGAGTTCCCTTGTCATCATAATTTTGGGTTTAGCATGGCCTTAGGAAGTTGAGATCGTTACAAAGAGTTTACTCCCCCAACTAGTTACTCTTCCAGTCCCTATAGAGAGTTTGATTGATGCCTCCTGCATATCACGGTTTCATCATTTAGTTTATGATTCCAAATTATTCCATATGTCTCATGCTTCTGTTCAAAGGATGTCTATCAACCTATGTGGGACATTCCAAAAAATTCTTGACTTTTCATGTCATCCATACCCTCAGTTTGTCTCAGAATCACATGAATTTGTAGTCCTATTATGCACCCTGGTCCTACTTTCCTCATTGGTAGGTAACCTTGAACCCAATAGTTGACATTTCATCATTGGTCATTGACTGGATGGTTTCCCTTGTGTTCAACGACAAGACATCTATTCACACATTGGGATCTGTGTAGTGTCTTGGATTCCATTAGCCTTATTGGTGGTTTCCTCTCCTTTGTCATAATTTTTCCTCATTGGATGTTATTCAGAGGGTATTTTTTTTTTACCGCTTGCACTTGGCACACGTGAAAGACACACAGGGTCATTGGTTCATGAACATGTTCTTCATATGATTTCCTCCAAATCATCAAGATCCTACTTTGTACCTCGTGATGAATGATGGAAGATTCCTTAATGATCTCCTTTCATAAGGTCTCCTTCCATCGAATTCATCTCATCTATTCTGGAGATGAGACCTAGAGTCCTATGAGTACATAAATCCTTGCAATCATTAGTGGCAGGTTCTCTCACCATCGATAGTTGGTAATACATCAATGTCTCCTAATCGATGGATTCTTCAAGCGTTTGACCCTGACTCCTTTATTCACACTTGTAAGAATGTACTTGATGCCTTGATACCTACTTTTATCATTGGTAGGTTGTCTCTCATTTGTGAACGATAAACCTCAATGACCGGTAATCAAACTAAGTCTCATTGTGTTTGACCCCAACTCCTTTATTCAGACGATGTGGACTTTCACCTTTGGAGGATCGTGTAGAATACTTGAAGACATCAGTTTGTAGCTGCAAATTTCCTAAGTTGTTGCTACCTTTTCATTGGAACAATACATGTGTGACTTTAGTGATCATGGGAGATCATATTGTACTTCATGGTATACAAATATCTTCAGAGTGATTTTGAGAATGGTGTTACTAGGCCTTATTCCTGAAAATGATAGCCTTTGGCATGTAACCACATTTGTATTTTCCTATTCATGGCCATGGACAATTGTTTGGTATATTTTTCACATGGATCTGCAGTGTAATTCAAATTGGCAACCATGTATGCAAAGTCAGTACATATTGTAATGAGCAACTAGTTCTTCCATCTGGGTCCCCATTACTCCACTACTGGATTTTTTATAATGTATTTCGGCCATCATAGATACTCCTCTGACCTCACACATTAGGGGGCATATGTTATAGCGAGATTTTCCTCACCCCATGCAATCTTGCACAGAAGGCCTTTTTTCCATTTCCCTATGTAGATTTGAAGTCCCTTTTTTGCAAATCCTAGAGATAAAAATATAATTTTTCCACATATACGCACCTTGCCTACTATGCAACATGCCTATACACAACTTGCACCACTAAATCCCGCGTACATTGGGAAATGTGCTAACATCATATATTATCACCATATGCTTGCATTGCTTGGTTGTTGAGGACTAGTTGCAGGTATATTGCTTTGAGTCAAGTGCTCAACGATGGAATTCATTGAACATTTGTACAAGGTAGGCCTCTTATCTTGTCTTGATGGCATATTTTCTTATATAGCATACTTGAGATTAGAGTTGATTTCTGCAGTCATTTCCATCTGTTATGGTTTACCCCTAGCCATAGAGAGATTTTCCTCATAACACATATACTATATTTAAGAAGAAATCTAATTTCAAAAGGGTAGTTGGCAAGTGAAGGTTGCATATCTACATTTACAAATAAGGCATGGAAGGTCACTAAAGGATCACTGGTAATGACAAAAGGAGAGAAGGCAAGTACATTGTATTTATGTACTGGTAATGCCGACTCTTATATCTCTTTAACTTCTACATGAGTGGATACAAGGCTTTGGAATCATAGGTTTGGGCACATGAGTGAGAAGGTGATTCAAATACTTCACAAAAGTAATTTGTTTTCATATCTTAAATAAGTTGATTTGGATTTCTGTGAGCACTATGTTTATGGAAAACATAAGAGAGTAAGATTTCTTAGAGATGGAAAGGAAAATAAGAGTGAAAAGTTAGAGCTTGTTCATATAGATGTATGGGGACCAACTTAGGTATCATCTCTTGGTGCCTCTCATTATTATGTTACTTTTATTGATGGTGCAACTAGAAAAACTTGGGTTTATTGCATTCGAAAAAAATATGATGTTTTTGACACTTTTAAGAAATGAAAAGATTTGGTTGAGAACAAGACAATAAAAAGGTTTACGTGTCTCTGATTGGACAATAAAGGTGAATAATGTATAAATGATTTTGATGATTACTTTTCATACCATGGGATTCATACAGAGAAACCAATTCTAGGAACACCACAATAAAATATTCTGTTAGAAAGGATGAACATTACAATCATGGAACTTGCAAGGAGTATGAGATTACATGTTGGGTTTCCCTTACATGTCTCGGAAAATTCTATAGATATTGTTTTTTACTTAATAAATAGAGGGCCTTCAAGCTCCTTGGATGGTGGCATTTTGGAGGAGGCATGGAAAAGTAAAAAGGTAAACTACTCATTTCTAAATACTTATGGTTGTGAAGCATTTGTCCATATTGATAAAGAAAATATAACAAAGCGTGAGGCAAAATCTAAGAAGTGTACCTTTATTGGATACAATGTTAATGATTTTGGTTATCGCTTATGGTATTATGAAAATCATAAAATAATTAGGAGTAGAGAAGCAGTATTCAATGAAAAGGTCATGTACAAAGATCAGTTGTAGGGAAAGAAACAATAAACGGAAAAAAAATGAATACACAATGCTTGATGAAATCAAAGAAAATGAAACTCCAAAGGTACCCAAAAATGAAAATGTAAAACAACAAGAGAAACATGCACCTCAAAATCCCACAAGTGTTGTTAGAATATCTACTAGGTTAAGTATACCCCCTAAACAATACTCTCCTTCATTATATTATTTATTGTTGACTGATTCTGGTGAACCATAAAGTGATGAAGAGGAAATGAAGGTAGACACAAAAAATAAGTGGGAGAAAGACATGAAAAAGGAAATGGATTCCTTGTTAAATAATTGGAATTGGGACTTGGTTTAGTTTCCTGCAGGAAAAAGAGTATTGCAAAATAAATGGGTTTATGGGTTGAAGAAAGAATATGGAGGAAAAAAGTGGTACAAGGCTAGACTTGTTGTAAAGGGGTTTGCACAAGAGAAAGGTATATATTTTCATGAAATATTCTCCCATTTTTTTAAAATGACTTCAATTATGACTATTTTAAGTCTTATGGAAGTACAATATTTGCATCTTGAAAAGTTATATGTAAAATCAACTTTTCTCCATGGGGATTTGTGGGAAGAATTTATATGCAACAACCACAGAGGTATGAGGTCAAAGGAAAGGATAATTTGGTATGTAGGTTGAATAAAATCTTGTATGGCCTAAAGCAAGCTCCAAGGAAGTGGTATTTTAAATTTGGCAGGTTTATGATATAAAAAGGTTATAGTATATATCATTCTGATCAATGTATTTATTTTAAGAGGCTAGAAAATTGAAGCTATATTATCTTGATATTGTATGTAAATGACATTCTTATTGTAGGGTCTAACATGCGAGATATAAATGTGCTCAAAAGGAAATTTTCTAATTCATTTGTGATGAAGGATTTGGGTTCTGTAAATAAAATCCCTTTTGTGAGACTAACAAGAGATAGGAAAAATCGCAAATTGACATTGTCTCAGGGTGAGTAAAGAAATAAGTTGTTGGAAAAGCTTAGAATGGAGAATGAAAAACTAGTTAGTACACCTTTGGCTAGCCATTTCAAATAAACCAAGGAAATGTGTCCCAAGACACACGAGAAAATATAATACATGTCCACAGTCCCTTATTCATCAATTGTTGGCATCTTAATGTATGTGGTGGTGTGCACAAGACCAGATATTGCACATGCAGTGGGATTTATGAGAAGGTATATGAACAATCCAGGTAAAGAACATTGGGAGGAAGTAAAGTGGATTCTCATGTGTTTGAGAGGTACTACTATTCATGCATTATGTTTTGGAGGTTCAAACACTATTCTATAGGGATATGTTGATTCATATATGTTAGGTGATAAATATAGCAAGAGGAGCACCACATGGTATGTTTTTTACTATAGGTGGAACAAGAATAAGTTGGATTTCGAAAATGCAAAAGGTTATTGAACTTTTAACAATGGAAGCATAGGTTTACAGAGGAATTGGGAAAGAAATAGGAGAATATAAGGTTATATTGTGACAGACAAAGTTCCATTCATCTTAAAAATAACTCATCCTTCCATTCTAAAAATATAAAGAATGGAAGGTTATGTGGCACGTCGACGTAGTGACAAAAAGTGATGTGGAAGGTTGCATGGTAATGAACGTGGAAGATGGTGTAGTCATTGAAATGAACCCTATTTTCATGGTAGGTACCAATGAACGAGATTTACCCTTATTCATGATCAGATGATTGGGAGAGTTTTTTCTCATTTCATAGTCCTTCGACGATTGGGGATCTATATTATACTTGACTCCGGACCCATGTGGTTTCGACCGACGCCAATGGTCCATTGACGATTGATAAAATACATGACTCATTGAAACTTTGTTGGAGTTTCCCCTTGACGTTGAAGAGTTAATCGACAATTTATTTAAGCCTTCACCGAGACCATGATTTTGAGTATGTTGATCCATTTTATTTTTCCCCGACTCTGATGATGTCATCGAATCTTTTGGAAACCTTGATTTTATGCTCTTTTTGACTCATTCTAAATGATTTATTTCCCCCCCTTTTTTGCAAACATGAGAGTCCTTTTTGGAGTTTCTAGATATTTTAAATACAAAGAAAAAAAAAGGAAAAAAGAATAGACTTAACAAAGGAAAAATATGCAACCTATGTAAATCCAAAAAGAAAAAGACACAAAAACAATTAAAAGGAAACATGGTACCCAAAAATTGAAAATCTTAAGGTTATTTTGAGAACTCAACACCTCACTAACCCCTCAAGTAGATACAATAATATGTTTTATATGTAATAAAGGCGGACATTAGAAAATAAGGCCTACGTAATAATGTGAACATTTCTAATGTAAGCATACTTAATAGAAGGTTCCACTTCTAGAAATATCTTCCTCTAGAATGTTCTCTAGAATATTGATGTAACATCCCACTCTTGCGCACACTGAGAAAATTTATTATTTGAGGACACTTGCTTGCAAGTGATCCAGATTATTATACTATTGGTTGTTTGATTATGATTATGAGGCATTATGGATATCATAATATGTTATTTTGTTTGTTTACATAGATAGGCGTTATTAACTGGGTTCTCCTGAGTGTGCAGGACTTTGGACCTCAAGGATGCAGAGGCATTGATGAAACCGCTTGGAATCTGGATTGAGTCAGGGAGTGGATTATTGGGGTTTGATTGTTGTTGATATGACATATGTACATCTGATTAGATGTTATGATGATTGATTCTTATTGCTAACATGATTCATTGATGATGCAGGTTGATGATAGCTTGTCGACTAGACTCACATGTGGAGTAGAGGGGTCACACACGAGAACCAGAGTCTTTGAGGTAAAGGTGTGGAAAATTACCTTGCCACAACCTACTATCACTCTTATCGTGGCTCGAACTGTAGGTTAACGATTACCTAGTTTGAGAAGACCCACGATGAAATGAGAGAAGATTGCAATAGTCGTTCACGATGATTCTAAGGGGCGCGCAATAAGGAAGGGGCCTTATTCCTTAGAGGCCTTTATTGTCCCACAAGATCACCTGGCGGAGTATTGACTCTAGGGGTTTTTTATGTCTACCAAGTCAGTCAAGGGGCAAGTGGCACCCTTGGAGCATGTAGTGCCTACTGAAGGGCACATCGCGTAAGGGAAACAAAAGGAGGCGAGTGGCACACTTGGAGCACGTAGGGCATCCTGAAGGGCATGTCATGCAAGGGAAACAAAAAGAGGCGAGTGGCACCCTTGGAGAACCTGGTGCGTCTTGAAGGGCATGTTGCGATTTCAACGTGTAAGTGAATAAACCTAGTCGGCCTTAAAATGACTAATGTGATAAGCAAGATTTAAAAACAATTTCCCTAATAAAAATGTCGCCCAGCCTAGGAAATTAAAATCTAGGTCTAAGTGACACTTGTGGTCAAAACTAATAATCATAATTAAACATGTGACGAGGAGGGGGTAACAAATTCAATTAATTTATTAAAATCAAATTATATTGGGGGATTAAAATTTTTAAAAGGAAATGATTGTTTTTTTTTCCTACATATGTTAATTAAATTTTATTAATTAAAAATAAAAAGGGGTAAAAGGTGGTTTTTATACACTTGCTAATTTGAGTTTTAGTTGAAAAGGGAAAAGAGGGAAACTTAAGAGAAATAGGAAACTAAGGGAAAAAGGGGAAACATAAAGAAAAAGGGAAATGTAAGGAAAAAGTTGAATGTCTCACATAGTAAGGAATCTTGCCTTTAAGAACTTTCTAATAATGAACTCAACTAGGAATTTAGTAAAGGCGTGTGTCATTTAAAATGTGTAAGGTAATATTGGGACACAAAGGAGAATTTTTAGGAACACTTTTTGGTGGGTGAGGGAAATAGTAATAATTAAATAAATAATGAAATTAATTTCTCGTGCAACTAGGGGGATGGGTGACTTGTACGGGGGAGGTTTTTTTCTGATTAAATTAATGAAAAATAAATTAAATGAGAATATGGGAAATAAATCACTTAAAAACTCTATAAAAATGATGGAGGATGAGGGGTATGGATCTCATCTTTATGCATAATGTTATGCTACTGAATGTTTGTCTTGACTGAACTTATCTTGTTGAAGTTGGGACACCTAGCTCGGGTAACGAGCGATAGCTCGACCTTTCTAGGCGAGATGGGTGCTATCTGTTCTCTGGTATAGTGTGTGTGGCCCCTTTATGGCTTGGGGGGCTCACAAGGAAGAAGAGTATCCCTAGCGTTGGCTAGGAGGTACCAGTGAGGTCACATCGATCGACAAGCGGAAGCTCTAAGAGCACGCGGGACAAAAACTATTAGCAATCACATTTGGGTAAGGTACGTCGGTTTAATTGTTAAGTGCAATGAATTTAAATTTAGGCATGTTATTTATCTGTGCTCATTTAAGATTTCACTTCCATGCACTGTCCTCCACCCGTTTTCCTATGGTATTGTAATCCCCTTGCTCGTTGTTTTCTGAATGGATTTCCATTGGCGAACCCAACTTCTGATTTCAGTAACTTATCTGTGTGGGTTTTATTGATTTTTATGAAGAGATTGTGATTTATCTTTCCTCCCTTATCCCTAGGTCATCAGTCCTTGCCTGAGCAGTCAACCAGGATCTTAATCGACGGTTGTCACTTAGGTGTTAATAGACTTATAGATTCTAATGTCCTTCTTTTTTGTGCATGGATGATGAGTGAAGGATAATTTATTCCCAACTGTCTACCCTTACTTATCTCTAAGTTGATTCTTTCTTGGTTGAATGATTGTCTTGTGCCTTCTTGCGATTGAATATCTCTTTGTATTGTTTATATTTTCAGTCCGCAAACAACTCAATACCCTTTGCATTTTTATAGCACCTCTGTGTTTTTTTAGGGTATTTTATTCTCTGCGATTTTAATGACAGTTCACAGCTCTTGAATTGAAAAATATCAGCGTTTGTCCACTTGAATGACAACATTTTTTTTAAACTATTGTGATTGTGATCTGAATTTATTTATTTGATAGTTAACCATTGTGTGACAATGTTGTTTTTAACTATTTGTGACTGCAATTGAATTTATTTATTGACAACAAATGATTGTATGACATCGTTCTATTTACCTATTGGAGATTGCGATCCAACCTCCAGACAACCTTTTTTTACCTAACTTGTGGCTGCAATTCCATCTATATTATGACAGATCTATCATTTATGTATCGACTGTGATTTTACCTACTTCATTGACTACAAACTTACATGATTTCATTTTATATTGAGTGAAAATTTTACTAAGATCTTAATAGGTATATTAATGGCGATTTTACCTGTTCTTCTACCAACGTTTTTACCATCCTTTGCGTCTAGATCTGAAATTGTTCCTACTATTGAAACTATCTTTTGTAAGAATCAACTTCCCTTTTTGTTTTACCCGAAATTATGAATAGATAACATCTCAACTTATATCATAATGAGTAGACAGACAATGGTTGAATGGTTTCAGAGACATCGTTGAATACATGCATCGTGGACTATGATTGAACATATAAATCCTATGTTATCCTACACTCATTTGTTGTGTCTTCTAGATTATACACTGTTTGCGTTTTGGATAGCACACAACAAAATTTTATGCTTTTAACAACGTCTCACTGCGAATTTAGATCTCTCTAAAACCCGTGAATCTAGACAACTATAATTATGAAATCGATTTAACACCTACGTTCTCTTACATCAAGATTTTATATCTATGTTGGTCATGGAATCTATTTCATTGATGAAGTTTTATTTCCCTTTCGTGAATTAACCCAACACTCTTACCTGGCAGCTATTCGTTGATGAAGTTTTAATTTCCCTTGAATGCTTTACCACAACAACCTACCTAGCAACGATCCCTTATTGGATGTTGTATTCTAACGATGCTTATATTATTGGATGTTATATTATAGCGATGTTTATATTGTTAGATGTGGTATCATAGAGATTTTGATATTATTGGATGTTGTATATTAGTGATTCTCATATTGTATCTTATGTTATAGCGATTCTCACATTTTAAGACATAAATTTTATACATTAGTGGAAAGCGGGTTCTCATGTACCAAGACAACGATTCCATCTATTGAATAGATAGCGAACCCTCATTTACATAGACAATGACATGAATTACATGATAGAGAGCGAATGTAATATAGAATAGAAATTGATTTAGCATTATCATCATTTGACAACAACTTTCTACTTTTGAATTTAATTTGTTGAATAACCGGGAAGATTCACTAGGAAGCGAGAACAGGCGTTGAATGACAACAACTTATACTTTATTTTAAATTGTTGTATGACAGTCAGGATTCTTTAGACAATGAGCTAATACAATAATATTCATGAAAGTGATACATAATCTATTTCCTTGTTAATTTCCTTTCTAACTGTTAATTCTTTTGTTAGAAAACAATCTTATTTAGGGATAGCCCTATATTTAGGCAGTAATGTCATCATTATATATCATTAGTGTTAACATCTTTATTAAATCTTATTTTGTATAGACAGTGAATATGATTGGACCGAATATTATTTTGCGACAGTGATATCATTGTTAGAGATATTAGTCCACCTTTATGATAACTTTGTGATAATAGTAACAATGTTAATAGTTCAAATTCTTGGTCACAGTTTGGGACACATTTATGATAATGATAACATTCTAGCAGTCCAATTCTTCACCCTTAGACACCAGGTTGAATGAATATTGGGTTATGGTTGATTGGTGAATTCATTTAATAGCTTGCACAATTTAATTTGAGTGATCTCATTTTTCATCTTGTCGACCTATTGCTTGGGGGCATGGGTGATGTCTTCTGGTCAGTTATTTCGATCTCCTAGAGTGTTGAAATTTTTGTTGGGTTATTGGTCTGGATGTGTTCCATCGTGCCAGGGTTACCATCATGCCTATCTCCATGAGACGACATGATTCCTATTGAGGGGATCATTGTGCACCCTGATGAATAGAGGAAAATGATAACCTAGTCTAAGTCTGTGCTTCTCGATGTGGGTGTTTGTTTGTTGTAACGGTTGTTGGTACTTGGTTTTGTAATTCCTTAAGGCGTTGGGATTTGTGCGACGTAGAGGTTCTAGTTCCTAGTCTACAAGACACTGTGTCGGGCAGTTGATATTGTCCATTAGTGTGTAGGCGTTGTCTTGCTCGTATCAGGTAGGTAGTCACTTTCGTTGGTCCTTTCATTGTCACATATTTTCATCCAGTTGCATGATGTGCTAACATGATGAGTCATTTTTGTTTGTTTTTCTGATCTGTGTGCATTGTGTTCGTCATCAAGTCATGTGTTTAACAGATGTCATGTTGCCTTCCTATTTAAAAATAAAAATAAAAATTGAACTTGCTTGCATTGCTTGTAGTCGTAACATTGGGGTATGTTACATATGGTATCAGAGCGAGGTTCGACCCACGACTTGGGATCCCTACAACTTTCGTTGATGTGATATTTGATTATACTTTTTCTAATTAAGTTGACTTGTATTCATGTAGGTAATCATGGTTAGAGGACGTCTCGGGGGCAGACGATGGGGTGCTAGGGGAGGAGGCGTGACGTCCCCAATAACATCCACGCCTAAGGGGTCTAACCCCTAGGGAGAAGAATAGGTTTTCGGGCAGGAGGAGATAGCGGTGGGTGATGTGGTTGGGCTAATGAGGTCCTTTCAGAGGATGTTTGAGGCACTGATCATTCATTTGGAGAGAGATGAGGCCAGGGTGCCGACACCCCCTCAAGATCCACCACGTGCTCTGGTCGGTACTAGTAGCATTCACCGCAAACTTGAGAAGGTCAAATTTCCTAAGTTCTTTGGTGCCTCGGATGACGTAGCTGCCAAGGCATGGTTGGAGAATATGGTGATGTGCTTTGCACTTCACTACTATAACTCCAACATGAAGGTCTGCATGGTGGTCTTCCAACTGAAGGGGAGTTCTCTTCTTTGGTGGAAGACATTGTTGCCACAATTGCACATGGCCTTAAAAGACATGTCATGGGAACTGTTCGAGGAATGGTTCTGAGAGAGGTACCTATAAGAGGAATTCATTGAGTGTCAGCTCAACGAGTTCAATGCGTTGTGACAGGGTGGCCGTACGGTGCCCGAGTATGAGGCCCATTTTATGAAGTTTCTTCAATATGACCCACACCTTAATACCGAGAAACTTAAGGTCAACAGGTTCTTGTTTGGACTTAATGTCAGTATTCGTGTAAAAGTTAGGATTTTGATGTTGTGAACCTTGCATGATGTCATTCAGAAGGCCCTCATAGCAGAGGAGGAGCTTATCAGCAGGGGTTAGAGTAGGAATTCAGCGAGACCAGCAGGGCAAGTGTCATCTGCTGCGCAACAACATTAGACACCATATAGATAGACTCCAGGATATCGTGGCTTCCAGAGAGGATCCACTTTCACTACACCTCAATGACCAACGTCTCAACAATGGACTCCTTATCGAGGACCAAAACATCAGGAACAACAGTTTATCCCTATTCAGCAAAAAAGACCGGGATTCCAGGCCGGTGGGCCGTCGAATTCTACTTATGGTACCGAGAGTACTGGATCAAAGAAGGGGTGTTGGACTTGTTGGGAGCCACACTACTAGAGCAAATTCCCAGTGGAACGGACTAGAGCATATGGATCAGTCAGACCCACTACCGTGGGAGATTTGGGCAAGGCCCATCAGATTCATGTAACGATGAATAACCACCAGGCATAGCACCAATCGATTGTGCTCGAGACGTCAGGTACCGTTGCTGACCAAAACCTTATTATTTTGATAGATCTTGATTCTATCGAGAGTTTCATTTCTAGTGCAGCGCTAAAAAGGATTAAGGTAAAGGCAGTCGAATATGATGCATTTATCTTTATGGAGATGGATTTGGGAGCCAAACAAAAGGTTGGAGGGAAGGTTATGGGTTGTACCCTTAACCTGGGAGATTTTGTCACCAGGGCCAACTTGTAAGTCATGATCTTAGGATATTATGATGTCGTGATCATTATGGACTCGTTGGAATCGCATGAGGCGATACTCAACTGTAAGATGAAATGGTTGATCTTGGTTAATGATGAGGGATAGAGACACGTGATTCTAGGTTGGAACTAAGTATTTCCCTGAGGTTCATCTCTTCCTTGTAGCTATGGAAGAGCATATGCAAGGGATGTAAGCTTTATGCAATCCTTGCGTTAAATGAGAAGGGAGTAGCGGAAGGTATAGAACACCTTCCTTTGGTGAGAGAGTTTGTGGACGTCTCCTCGGAGGAGTTACCTACGATGCCACTAGAGAGGTTATTGGAATTTACCATAGACCTAAAACCAGGGAATGAACCAATAGAGAGAAAACCTTATTGGATGTCAACCCTAGAGTTACAGGAGTTGAGAATGCAACTGAAGAAGTTGTTGGACCTAGGACTTATACGTCCAAGTGTGTCACCATGGGGTGTGCCTGCTATTTTCATAGGAAAGAAGGATGGGTCATGGAGACTGTGCATTGACTACTGTTAATTGAACAAGGCAATGATCAAGAATCAATATCTGTTGCCAAGGATTGCTGATCTGTTTGATGAGATGAAGGGTGCGATGGTGTTTTCAAAGATCGACTTGAGATCAGGGTATCACCAGTTATGGATCAAGGAGGATGAAATCCCTAAGACCTCCTTTAATATGAGGTTTGGACATTATGATTTTACTATTTTACTATTTGGACTGACGAACTCCCCATGGGTGTTTATGAGTTTGATGAACGGGGTGTTCCGCGAGTAATTGGACAAGTTAGTCCAAGTATTCATTGACGATATTTTGATTTACTCTTAGATGATGGAGGAGCATGATGAGCACTCGCGCTTGGTACTACAGTGTCTGTGAGAGAACAAATTGTATGGGAAATTGTCTAAATGCTCGTTTTATCAATCGAAGATACACTACTCAGGGCATGTCATCTCCGGTGAAGGTATCATCATGGATCCAAAAAAGGTAGAGGCTATTATGGAATGGCATGTGACAACGAATGTACCATAAGTGTGTATCTTCATGGGTTTAGTGGGATACTATCTTTGTTTCATCAAGGGATTTTAGAAGATAGAAAATTTGATCATGGAATTGCAAAAGAAGAACAAGAAGTTTGTTTGGACCGATAAATGGATGGAATAATTTCAGAGGCTCAAGGATCTATTGACAACAACACCAATACTAAAGGTCCCTAACATGGACACAGAATTCTTGGTATGCACTGATGCATCCAAGGAAGGCTTAGGCAGAGTCTTGATGAAGGACGATTGAGTGATCGTTTACATCTCAAGGAAGTTGAGAAGGCATGAGAAGCACTATGTGATGCATGATTTGGAGTTGTTAGCTATTGTATATGCCTTGAGATTTTACATACACTACCTTATTGGATGAAAATTTGAACTAAAATTGGACCATTGTGGACTACAACACATCTTTACGCAAAGCGACCTAAAGACGCGACAACGACGTTGGTCGTAATTTCTTAGCGAGTACGATTTCAAGATTACTTACATAAGGGGAACAATGAACAAAGTGGTTGATGCATTGAGTCAGAGACTGTGAATATTTTTGGTGATGCGTCTTCAGACGAATCTACGTGAAAATATTCTAACTTTACAGCACGATGATGACCGGTTCAAAGAGGTCAAGGATTTTATCGGACAAAACACCATGATGGTACCAAGATTTAAAGGATTTACATTGGACGACGATGGATTATTGAGATTTAAAAATTGAATTTACGTACAATCGGACGATGAGTTGAGAAGATTGATCCTAAATGAGGCTCAGAGAGCAGTGTACATGGCTCATCCTGGAGTCACTAAGATGAGAGCAGAACTTAAACCCTTATTATTCTGGAAAGGAATGGAGGAAAACATAGTCAACTACATGGAAAGATGTCTAGAATGTCAGTAGGTAAAGGATGAACATAGACATCCAATAGGATTACTACAACCACACGTTATTCCAGAATCAAAATGGGAGGTTATTTCGATGGATTTCATGGACTGCAAGGAGACACAACTCGATTTTTTTGGTAGTTGACACTCTGACGAAGAGTGCACATTTTATTCCTATACATACAATGTATCAGGCACCAGACATATCTAGGGTTTTCATCAGTGAGATTGTGAGGCTACATGGCGTGCCTAAGAGGATTATATCTAATCGAGGATAGGTGTTTATTGGATGATTTTGGACTAGTTTCCAAGAGGCCTTGGGAACCCAACTGAACTTTAGTAATGTGTATCACCCAGAGAAAAATGGGTTGTAACACACCCACGATGGGGAGAAAAAAAAATATTGTCCTCCTTACAAGAATAGATCCTTTCCCTCTATGATTCCTAATTTTGGAAGTCTGGGACTCAGTCTGAACCTCCAGTCAAGGTTCTCTAATTATCTTAGTCAAACAAGAATTAGAGACCTTGATAGTCTCACCTCTTAACCAAACACATGCCCTTCCTGATTTTGGTGCAGGTCTTATGATACTCGTGACGTTCTCCTCTGCGCTTCAGCAAAGTCTTGGAGTTGGTGTTAGCCCCTTTTCTCTTGGCCCCTCCTTGGATGTGACCTTGGGTGATGACCTCACACAAACACACAATTGCAGGCATGGCTAAAGGATGTTTGAAAACAAACTACTTTTCGGCCCAAAATTCTCCTCGAGCCTCCACGTGTCCTTTCTCCAAAACCGGGGTTTGGATTGCGGCCCACCCTCAACTTTTTAAATTTCACACACCTCCAATCCCTTCAATTCTACGGGATTGTCAATGTCCCGATCTTGATGGTACTGTCTGAACTGACAGTTCATATCTTCCCTTCCTAAATCAATGAATGTGATCTCCTTCGTGATTCTGGATTTCATACTTTTCAAATATCAAACTCTGCTTTCCTCCATATATCAATCTTCCAAAGTTGACAATATGTGAAAACCTATCCACCTAAATCAACGACCCTATTTCTACTTCGGGTGTTTGACCCTTTCAACTAGATCAATGGTCCTGTGGCCCTCTTCTCGATCAATGGTCGAGATCTCCTTCGAGTCTCTGGACTTCTGAAATCTCAAATGTCAAACTTCACCCTTTTTCCCAATGGATTTTATCCGAAGGCTATAATCCACTTACATGTGTCCACTTGATCTAATGATCAAGGATTAATTCATGAATTTACTCCGATTCCACAGATATGTGCCACCTGTCCTCTAGATCTGACGATCGAGGATTGCTTCGAGTCTTTACCTGGAGTTCACATATTTACGCCACGTCTCCTCTAGATATAATGACTAGGAATTAATTCGGGACTTTACCTGGACTTCACATATTTACGCCACGTCTCCTCTAGATCTAATGACTATGAATTACTTCGGGACCTTAACCGGAGTCCATAGATTTACGCCACGTACCTTATTAATATGAAGACTATGAATTACTTCGGGACTTTATCTACAGTCCATAGATTCACGCCACATCCATTATTAATATGATGGCTATGAATTACTTCGGGACTTTATCCGGAGTCCATAGATCCACGCCACGCCCCTTCTTAATCTAATGTCTATGAATTACTTCAGGACTTTATCTAGAGTCCACAGACTCATGCCACATCCCTTCTGGATCAGATGGTACAGATTCACTTCGGACGATCCGACATTGGAGATTTACTTCAGATGATATGATGATTGAGATCTATTTTGGACGATCTTATGATGGATATTTTCTTTGGATCTTCGATTATTCATGCTTCGGGAGTCTCAAATCTCAACTGAAAACTCTCGAATAGATTTCTCGAAGATGTTGATATGCTGACACATATCTCCTAGCTATCAATAGTTAGGATCCTACTTCGGGTGATCTGACGACTGAGATTTACTTCGGCTCTCCGACTCTCTGGACTTCGAGCATCTCAGATCTCAACTAAAAACTCTCTCACAATTTTCCCTAGAGTCCATGATTTGTCACCATGTGTCGCTCTAGATATAGCAGTCCAGATTCACCTCCTAGTGATGGACGACCTCAAATTACTTTGGGACTTAGGAACTTTGGTAATTTCCCTTCTCCTATGTGTGCCAAGTGTTAAGGTTCGTGCACCTTTCTTAGACCAGGCATTTGTTGATCTTTGGCGTTGTGATCCAACGACCACTGTCTCTCCTCCTCATGAGCTTCTGACTTACTCCGACTTGGAATATTTTCTAAGTGCTCGAAGGATTCAACCTTTACTCCTCCTACAGGCTCGTCTCCTAGATTTTGTCTACACTCCTGAAAACACTATCTCTTATGAGCTTGATATCCTTTAATATTTCCCCATCCCCCACACTCCTTACATTTCATAGATCGAGTCAAACTCATATCAAAGGTCAACAATGATCAACGGTTCATAGAAATTGCGGGGCCCTAACATGCGTACTGTTTACCAAAGAGTTCGACCTCCACAATATGGAAAGTGCTCGCTTGATTCTAGTCTAACCGGGATCGTTGATCCTCCATCCCGTCGAGATCAACGACAAGGGTGAATTGTGGGCCGTGAACTAGCGTGTCCACTATTTTCACCTTCGTGCACCGCAATGATTCCCCACCCTCAATCTTCATTCATAGATCGAGGGTTCATAGCAATTGCGGGGTTCAACTTGTCTATTGTGCAATTTGACATCTTGGAGACTTGAGCTCCAAGGTTCCTAGACCCAAGTCACATGGACCTTCATATAACTCCTGGGCTATAATCCCCACTCTTAGTCGGGTTTTTGGTTAAGGGAATAGGCGCAAGTTCAGAGTCTCCTAGACTATTGGTCTAAAGGGAAAACCTTCCCATCTCACAGAGTTTTAATATCTGAATAAAGGAAATGTAACTTGTGAGGTTACCAAAATGGTAGCTATGCCCAGAGGCTTGCTCCGACTCCAGAACGATGATGTAAATTCCTAGGGAAAGCACCTTCGAGTGATTAAACTAGGACATAAGGAAATTCAAGCATAAATATAGGTTCTCAAGGGAATGAACGCATACTCATAACTTAATCATTTAATACAAAGAAAGAACCCTTTATAGACATGTAAATACTCGCATGCATCCATTATTTTCAATTCAAAGTAGAAGGAAAGAAAACACTTGTTAGAACCATAGAGTGTGATGCGACTGTTGAAAGGGGTGCTCGTTTCCACCCAACCATAGGCTCAGTCACTCCCAATGGATTTATCACTAGCCACCCCCGAGCCTAAGCCATGATGCTTTGAGATTCAATCTCTTACATCAAGCTCAACGAAAGTTAGGGACGAAGGATACTCTCCTTCTCCCAATACAAAAATAGATAAGGACGAAGGTTACTCTCCTTCTCCTCGCTCAATCTCTATTTTTTGTGATCATAACTCAATGTTCCTCTTTCAGTCCTTCCTCGGACCCGAGAGTTTACGCTCTCATCTCTGCATTTTTCCGCAGGTCTTCCTCTTCGCACCACACTTCCTTTCTTGCCTTCCTCAAAAAGATTGTGCGTGTCTCGAATTCCCAGTACGTGGTCAGGTATGGAAGCCTCACGAATGGGAGGTCTTCCCCATCCCCTCATTAAATCTTGAGGAGGTCTTCCCACCTACCAGCCAGGGCTGTAATTCATTCCTAGGTCAAAGGTTTGTTCTGATCTAAGAAATTAATTCCAGCATGGTACTGGTTCGGTGGCAGTTAACGCAACCATTCCAGGTACCCTCCACCACCTTTCATAGAATTCATGGTTTTCTCTTAGGACATCCCCTCTTTCAGTAGTCATCCAACACACAACCATTTTCTGTTAAAATAACATAATTTACATTCATCGACCTTTTGTACAAAGGTCCATCGAATCAAACATTCACACTTTTAGGTTTTCCATAGTTCCTTGGCCATTATAGTTATATTTACAGACTGGTGGAAATAGGGTGTTACATGGGAACGAACAAACCAAATCTTGGAATACATGTTGCACATGTACGTGATGGACCAAAAGAAGCGTTGGGAAGAATTGGTTCCACTGGTAGAATTTGTGTATAACAGCAGTTACCAAAGCACCATTAAGATGGCTCCTTTCGAGTTTCTTTATGGGAAACTGTGTCAAACACCTTTGAGTTGGGATTAGCTTGAGGATAGGGTCCTGGTGGGACCAGAAGTGATCCAAGAAATGGAAGATCAAATGAAAACAATAATACAAAGGATAAAATAAGTGTAGGATAGGAAAAAGAGTTATGTTGATGCACACCATGTCGACCGTATTTACGAAGTTGGCGATCGAGTCTTCTTGCGGGTAAAACTGCATAAGATTTCGATCAAGTTTGGAAAGGGTGCTAAACTCTCTCCTAGGTTCGTGGGACCTTTCGATATTGTGTAAAGGAAGGGGTCCATGGCCTATCGACTAGCCTTTCCTGATTCTTTGAGGCATATGAACGATGTTTTTCACGTATCTGTTTTGATAAATTATATTAGTGATCCTACACATGTTATTTACATGAGTGACATGATTTCATTGCATGTATCTAAAGAGGGTCCACTCATAGTGGAGCCAATCTACATCATGGACCATCGCATTCGAAATCTATGGCATCGAACAATAGATCAGGTCAAGGTCCAGTGGGACAACTATAGTCTGCACTCGATGACTTGGGGGGATGCATATGATATGCACCAACAATTTCCAATTTTGTTTGATAGACAAACTTGTGATACTGTGATGCACTTTATTTCAACACTTATGTATTTTGAAACTTCGGGGTGAAGTTTAGACCAAGAGGGGATGTATGTAACATCCTGCTCTTGTGTGCACCGATCGAACTTATAATTTGAGGACACTTGCTTGCAAGTGATACCTATTATTATACTATTGGTCATTCGATTATGATTATGAGGCATTATGGATATGATGATATGTTATTTTGTGTGTTTACATAGATAGGTGTTATTGACTGGTTTCTCCTGAGTGTGCAGGACTTTGGACCTTGAGGATGTAGAGGCATCGATGAAACCCCTTGGACTCTGGATTGAGTCAGGGAGTGGACTATTAGGGTTTGATTGTTGTTGATATGACATATGTAAATCTTATTAGATGTTATGATGATTGATTATTATTGCTGACATGATTCATTGATGATGCAGGATGATGATAGCTTGCCGACCAAATTCACAGGTGGAGTAGAGGGGTCATGCACGACAACCAGAGACTTTGAGGGAGAGGTGTGGACAATATCCCTGCCACAGCCTACTAGCACTCTCGCTATGGCTCGAACTGTAGGTTAATGATTACCTAGTTTGAGAAGACCCATGATGCAGTGAGAGCAGACTGTGATAGTCACTCACGACGATTCTAATGGGTGTGCAATAAGGAAGGGGACTTATTCGTTAGAGGCGCTTAATCTCCCACAAGATCACCTGGTGGAGTATTGACTCTAGGGGTTTTTTATGTCTACCAAGTCAGTCAAGAGGTGAGTGGCACCCTTGGGGCACATAGTGCATCTTGAAGGGCACGTTGCGTAAGGGAAACAAAAAGAGGTGAGTGACACCCTTAAACACGTAGTGCGTCCTGAAGGGAACGTCACACAAGGGAATCAGAAAGAGGCGAGTGGCACCCTTGGAGCACCTGGTATGTCCTGAAGGGCACGTTGTGATTTCAATGAGGAAGTGAATAAACCTAGTTGGCCTTCAAATGAATAATGTGATAAGTAAGATTTAAAAACAATTTCCCTATCAAAAATGTCGCCCAACCTAGGAAATTAAAATCTAGGTATAAGTGACACTTGTGGTCAATAATAATAATCATAATCAAACATGTGACGAGAATGGGGTAAGAAATTCAATTAATTTATTAAAATCAAATTATATTGGGGGATTAAAATTTTTAAAACGAAATGATTGTTTTTTTTTCTACATATGCTAATTAAATTTTATTAATTAAAAAGAAAAAGGGGTAAAAGGTGGTTTTTCTACACTTGCTAATTTGAGTTTTAGTTAAAAAAGGAAAAGAGGGAAACTTAAGAGAAATAGGAAACTAAGGGAAAAACAAGAAACATAAAGAACAAGGGAAACGTAAGGAAAAAGTTGAATGTATGACATAGTAAGGAATCTTGCCTTTAAGAACTTTCTAATTATGAATTGAACTAGGAATTGTGTAAAGGCGTAAGTCATTTAAAATGTGTAAGGGAATATTGGGGCACGAAGGAGCGTTTTTAGGAATTTTTTTTGGTGGGTGAGGGAAATAGGAATAATTAAATAAATAATGAAATTAATTTTTGGTGAAACTAGTGGGATGGGTGACATGTGTATAGGGGAGGTTTTTTATGATTAAATTAATGAAAAATAAATTAAATGGGAATTTGGGAAAGAAATCACTTAAAAAATCTATAAAAAGGATGGAGGAGGAGGGGTATGGATATCATCTTTATGCGTAACATTACGTTGCTGAATTTTTGTCTTGACTAAACTTATCTTGTGGAAGTTGGGATACCCATCTAGGGTAATGAGTGGTAGCTTGACCTTGCAAGGCGAGCCGAGTGCTATCTTTTCTCTGGTATAGTGTGTGTGGCCCCTTTGCGCCTCGGGGGGCTCAGGGGGAAGAAGAGTACCCCTAGCATTGGCTGGGAGGTACTGGTGAGGTCACATCAGTTGACAAGCAGAAGCTGGAAGGAGCGCACGGGACATAAACTAATAGAATTCACATTTGGCTAAGGTACGTTGGTTTAATTGTTACTTGCAATGAATTTAAATTTACTCATGTTATTTCTCTACGCTCATTTAATATTTCACTTCGATTCACTATCCTCCACTTGTTTTCCTACGGTATTGTAATGCCCTTGCTTGTTGTTTTCTGAATGGATTTCCCTTGGCGAACCCAACTTCTAATTTCAGTAACTTATCTGTGTGGGTTTTATTGATTTTTATGAAGATATTGTGCTTTATATTTCTTCCCTTATCCCTAGGTCATCAGTCCATGCCTGAGCGGTTGTCTAGGAGCCGAATCGACGGTCGTCACTTTGGTGTTTATAGACCTAGAGATTCTAATGCCCTTATTTTCTATGCATGGATGATGACTGAAGGATATTTTTTTCCCAGCTGTCTACCCTTACTTATCTCTGAGTTGATTGTTTCCCAGTTGAATGATTGTCTTGCGCCTTCTTGCGATTTAATATCTCTGCGTATTGTTTATCTTTTCTCTCTGCGAACAACTCAATACTCTCTGCGTTTTTATATCACCTCTGCGTTTTTGGAGGGTATTTTATTCTTTGTGATTTTAATGATAGTTCCCATCTCTTGAATAGAAAAATATCAGTGCTTGTCCACTTGAATGACAACGTTTTTTTAAAACTATTGTGACTATGATCTGAATTTATTTATTTGACAGTAACCATTGTATGGCATTGTTGTTTTTAACTTTTGGTGACTGCAATTGAATTTATTTATTGACAGTAAACGATTGTATGATAACGTTCTTTTTACCTATTGGAGACTGCGATTGAACCTTCAAACAACCTTTTTTTACCTATCTTGTGACTACAATTCCATCTATATTATGACAACTCTATCATTTATTTCATGACTACGATTTTACCTACTTCATTGAATGAGAACTTACATGATTTCATTTTATATTGGGTGCAAATTTTACTGCAATCTTAATAGGTATATTGACGACGATTTTACCTGTGATTCTACGTACATTTTTACCATCCTATGTGTCTAGATATGGAATCGTTCTCACTGTTGAAACCGTATTTTATAAGTGTCCACTTCCCTTTTTGTTTTTTCCCTTTTTGTTTTACCCAACATTATGAATAGACAACATCTAAACTTATATCATAATGAGTAGATAGAAAGCAATTGAATGGTTTTAGAGACAAAGTTCAATACATGCATCACAAACTACGATTGAATATATAAATCTTATGTTAGCCTATGATCATTTGTTGTGTCTTGCAAATTATACACTGTTTGCATTTTGGATAACACACAACAAAATTTTATTCTTTTAACAACGTCTAACTGTGAATTTAGATCACTCTAAAACCCACAAATCTAGACAGCTATAATTATGACAACGATTTAACACCTGCGTTATCTTACATCATGATTTTATATCTTCATTTTTCATGGAATTTACTTCGTCGATGAAGTTTTATTTCTGTTGCATGCATTAACCCAACACTCTTACCTGGCATCTATTCGTTGATGAAGTTTTAATTTCCCTTGAATTCTTTACTACAACAACCTACCTAAAAGCGATCCCTTATTGGATGTTGTATTCTAACGATGCTTATATTATTGGATGTTATATTATAGCGATGCTTATATTGTTGGATGTGATAGCATAGTGATTCCATATTGTTGGCAGTTATTTCATTGATGAAGTTTTATTTCTGCTGCATGCATTAACCCAACACTCTTACCTAGTAGTTATTCATTGATGAAGTTTTAATTTCCCTTGAATGCTTTACCACAACAACCTACCTAGGAGATATCCCTTATTGGATGTTGTATATTAGTGATTCTCATACTGTATCTTATGTTATAACGATTCTCACATTTTAAGACAAAAATTTTATACGTTAGTGGACAACAGGTTCTCATGTACCAAGACAATGATTCCATCTATTGAATAGATAGAAAACCCTCATTTACATAGACAACGACATGAATTACATGATAGAAATCAAATGTAATATAGTATAGCAATTGATTTAGAACTATCATCGTTTGACAACAACTTTCTACTTTTGAATTTAATTTGCTGAATAATCGGGAAGATTCACTAGGAAGCGAGCACATGCGTTGAATGAAAACAACTTATACTTGATTTTAAATTGTTGTATGACAGTCAATATTCTTTAGACAACGAGATAATACAGTAATATTCATGACATCGATACATAATCTATTTCCTTGTTAATTTCCTTTCTAACTGTTAATTATTTTTTTAGACAACAATCTCATTAAGGGATAGCCCTATATTTAGACAACAATGTCATCATTATATATCATTAGTGTTAACATATTTATTAACTCTTGTTTTGTATAGACAACGAATATGATTGGACCGAATATTATTTTGGGACATCGATATCATTGTTAGAGATATTAGTCCACCTTTATGATAACTTTGTGATAATAGTAACAATGTTAATAGTTCACATTCTTGGTCACAGTTTGGGGCACATTTATGATAATGATAACATTCTAGCAGTCCACTCCTTCGCACTTAGACACCAAGATGAATGGATATTGGGTTATGTTTGACTGGTGAAGTCATTTAATAGCTTGCATAATTTAATTTGAGTGATGTCATTTTGCATATTGTTGACCTATTACTTGGGGGCGTGGGTGATGTCTTCTTGTCAGTTATTTCGGTCTCCTAGCATGTTGAATTTTTTCTTTGGTTATTGGTCTAGATGTGTTATATCGCACCAGGATTACCATCACGCCTATCTCCATTAGACAACATGATTCCTATTGAGGGGATCATTGCACGCCCTGATGAATAAAGGCGAATGATAACCTGTCCTGAGTTTGTGCTTCTTGATGTGGGCATTTGTTTGTTGTAACGATTGTTGGTACTTGGTTTTGTAAAGCCTTAAGGCATTGCGTTTTTCACGACATAGAGTTTCTAGTTCTTGGTCGACGAAGCCACTTTGTCGGGTGGTTGATGTTGTCCTTTAGCATGTAGGCATTGTCTTGCTCGTGTCAGGCGGGTAATCACATTCGTTGGTCCTTTGATTGTCACATGTTTTTGTCCAGTTGCATGATGTGCTAACGTGCTGAGTCATTTTTTTCTGTTTCCTTATCTGTGTGCACTGTGTTCGTCGTCAAGTCAAGTGTTTAACAAATGTCGTGTTGCCATCTTGTTTAAAAAAAAAAAAAATTGCACTTGCTTGCATTGCTTGTAGTCGTAACATTGGGGTATGTTACAATTGAAATAGTATAAATAGGCGTAGAAAGCATGGAAGATTTGTGTCTTGAGAATCATTTGATATTTGAGTTCTTCTTTGATGGAGGTTTCCCCCTTGAAGAGGCAACTAAACTTGGCTTTCTATATAATAAAGCATATTTTGTTCTTTCTACTAATAATTGTTATAAAAATTATGTTTCTTCTCTACATAATACATCTAGTACCTTACACACCACCTGTCTTATGTGAAGTTATTTCTCTAAGATTATTCTGCAGATTCTATTATTTTTTTTGCACAGGGTTACACCCAATCCCCAACACTATATTTCATGACTATGAGATTCCTCTCATAATTTTTGTCTCTTATAGTAGAAATCGAAGTTCGTTATGGGCTTACATGCATTTCCATATACAAGGAATTTCTACCTGCAATTCTATTCTCCTTAAAAAAACTTTTAGTCAACCAAACAATGGCGAGTATTCATGCATATACCTAGGAAATTTTACCCATGTTCGCATAATTTCCAATCTTTTTGATCTTGCATAAAAAAAATATGTCCATGGTTTTAAAAATAGCATGAATGAGCCCCACCTTAAAATTGAATCAACGATCTACTTGGCATCTTCTTCATCTCTAAAGATAAATCCCATCCAACCATGAGAAAGAATGGAATACTTTGGAAGGTACCCAAACATTTGTTTCCATGTCTATTTCACCCACAATTTGAGAGCCACTTCTTGCATACATCTGCCCATAAATTTTCCAACCACCATAGATTCCATCCTTACTACATTTTTCATCCCAATATTAAATTAACCAAATAGTTTTTGAGCTTTACACACTTCTTGTGTGTTTCATTTTGATCACCTCCAAGAGTTACAATGCTACCCTCTCTAGTGCTACTAACACCTCTCTCATGTCTATTTGGAATTGATTAAAAAACTAAGACTCCTATAAATGGAAGACCACTCAAAAGAATGTAGAATTGTGGCCCCCTTCCCCCCACCTACCCACTAACAATAAGAGCACAGTCACTAGCTACACCACCTCGGATGTTTGAAACCCTACAAGTCACCATCACAAATGAAATGACATTTCCTTGGCTCTGTGAATTTGTGACTACTGCAAGAGTAGAGTTTAAACCCCCACTTGGAATACAAACACTTCGTATAATATACGTCCAAGTAAAGGGCACATAACTAGAGTCCCAGATTTCTAATACATCTACAAACCCTAAAATTGTAGGTAACACAAAACTAGCAATGTTTGAATGCCCAAGAATAAAATTGCATGATGAATTTTCCTAATCCACTTGATGTGACACCAATGAAATAACCAAGAGATTGATTATGACATAAATTCCTTCTGCCAAACCACCTATCCCACTACATCTACTAATGTATCATTGGGTGGTATTGCAACCTCTACATATGACTTGACAAGGTCATAATTCCACTAGATACATACAAAACTCTATCATCCTAAGCTTCACAACTTTTACACATAAATATCAATGAGATGGCCCCTAACTACATGAAGGTTTAAGACCTATAGAATGAACCAAAGAAACCCCTCGCATGAAAAAGGTAACCCATATATCTTAATATTTGAGAGGATCCAATGAAAAATAGACCTCGTCCAAGTCCATGGACCCCCACCATATTGGAGTCTTACAACATAATAGTTTACATTGAAACATGCACTTTGTTTTTATATCTTCCTATCACCCATAAAGAGTACAATGCGTTTTTATCCTTTCAAAAAATGGTTAGAGGGACTTTTAAAAGAAGGGTAGATAAACAAATATTTTCATCTAGAAGATTAGAAGATGCTTGCTTTAAGATATGGATCTTTTTCATTCAAACATATAGTCTATTTTCATATCTTGCTATCCTTGATATGTTAGTAAGAGAGGATTAGAGTGTATTTTTAAGCTTTCCAAAAAAGGTTTGTAGGCCTTTCCAAAACATGCTAGATGAAAGAATATTTTTATTTGTAAGATTAAATAATGATTGCTTGAAGATAGGGTCTTTAAATTTTGGATTCAATGGATGATGATAAATTGCAAGTTTTTTTTTTTAAGAGTTAGGTATGACCAACAACTTTACAAACCATGCAATTTAAAAAATATTAATATATGTTTTAAATAATATATGTTTATATTTTTTTAAAACACTTGAATACTTTAAAATATTAAATTTAATAATTTTTTATTTTATAAAATATTAATTTAAATTTTATTAATGAAAATAATTTTTTTAATAATTAATTAGTTTAAAAAAATAAAATTGAACGAATGAGAATGTATAGATATATGAGGATAGGAGGCCATTTCTTTTAAAAAGGTAGTTTGGAAGTATATTTGTCTTTAACCATGCTGATAACTACACCGTATATGAATGGTTGAATATTTTCCCCTACCTATATCTTAAAAATATTAATATGTTTATTTAAATTAATTAATAAAATTGTTCTAATTAAAAGTTATTATAATAATAGCATATAAACTGAATTCATAAATAAATTCAATCCCTATGTTTTCCTCTGTAGTGCAATTATATCATTATTTTATTTACTTAAAAACTGATAATATATTCTTATTAAAATTTACTTAATTAAAAGTGTGATGGACACTAAAAGGGAACCTTGTAATGGGAGGATAGATTCCAACTCAACCAAATATAAAATTATATCGGAGGGGCACACAAACCATTTTCTCGTTACAAGGTAAAGGTGATTAAACTACATACGTTGTTTCATCGATTAAAAAATGTTTATATATTGTGAGTGCTTATAGCTTTAATCTCCACATAAGAAACATTTATTTCACGTGTCTTACAAAGCTAGCACAAAGTACAAGTCACATAGCTGCTCGGTATATGGGATTCTTGCATTTCCTCTGCTTTGTTGCTTAAACGCATTATTCTCAGATTCCCATAGTATGTTATAGGGTTACCTTTATTGGTGGGGGCGCTACATTACTTGGTGTGCAAGGTTAATGCTTGGAGGGCCAACGTCGCATCCCTATCTTCACAATAAGATTCCTAGGGCGTTATATTATTAATTTATGGTTGGAACGCATTTGTATGCAACAATTTCCTATACATTTCATGTATTACACCAATAATTATTTAATGTGCCCAAGCTCCACTTTATGTAAGAAATAACTTTGAAATATTGTAAATGTAATCCCTTTCGCACTATATTGGCACGAGGCTACGTGTAACAATTTGAGAAAGGTTTCCTTTGATGATATTTGATGACTAAGTTACCAATTATGTGATTTTCAGATTTTAGATTTATGTGATGAGAGCTTAAGCATTTTTTCAAGAGAAAATGTTCTCGTTATTGACTCCATTTTCAACCCAAAAAATTACCTTTTTTCAAAAATATTTTTTAGTTATTTTTTCTTAAAAAAAATTATATGTTTTCTAGAAAATATTTGATTCAATGTTTATTACATTTCTCTACAAAATATATACAATTAATCTAGATAGAAACCCTAAACTTTGATAGGATCACGAGCAAATTCTTTATATATCCATACCTTATCATAAGTTATTGTCTTTTTCTCTTATACATTATACCTTACTGTTTAAGTTTGGGAATGAAGTTATTAGAGTTGAAGTAACATGGTTGTTCAGAGTCTTTAATTTATTATTGTTTTTCGACCATTGCCATTTATTACTAATTCTCAAGGTTCACTATACCAATAACTTTCATGTCAAAACTATTATTTATTGTATAGCTTGAGTGGAGTTACTTGTTAAGAATATGTGTTTATTCTTATGAGATTATAGGTTCAAATTTAAAGGGGGTAGGGTGTGCACACCTACATAGACTTTAGTAGTTAAATCATTACATGAATAGTGTCACATACAACAATTTGGTGTTTGGCTTGACCTTGACCTTAAAATTATATTATTGTTAATTTTTTAACAAAAATGATTGAGAATTTGTATTTAAAAAAGATATTTGTGCTTTCACAGATTACAAAAAGAAGAGTATTGAATTCTCTTTTCTTCTCCTAGAAAACTATCTGACTGATGCAATCTAATTGCACTAGTGGAACTGGTCCAGTAGGAGCTACTAATTTGCCATGTAAAAATGGCTACATATGTAAACAAAATCAACAAAAATTTACAATTCATCACAAAACCTGTTTAGAAATTATGAAAATCTTCCAATTCCTCCTGGAAATTTGTTGGATTTGCTATTGGATTTGCTTATGGTTGTTGAATTCCTTCTCCTGGGTTGTACCGAGCTAGAGCCATCCAAGGAGCAACAAGTACTAGAGGATGCTCATTACTTGTTGCAGAGTGGAATGTTAAGGGGAGCCTTGAGCCAGTTGATTCGTTGGAGTTTTCTAGATGATGGGGGCGATCGAATGGATTTCCCATTTGCCGAGCCATTTCTCCAATATGCCTAGTGTTCCTGCTGATCCCACATAGAGTTATTGCTAGCTCTTGATTATGCCAAAGTTCGTGTTGATGCAACTAGCCTTATAAATTGTCAATGTCATCCCGCAACCCCTGATTTTCCCTTTGAAAATCACCGAGTCAAGTATCTTTTCTTTCTTACGTGCACCTGACATCCATTCGTAGAGAACGGAATTTCTCTCTCAATTCCTCAGAGACGTAGGACGGGCAAGTGCAGGGGGCTCTGGATCTCTTCCACATGATGGTAAGAGGGTGTGGAAGCACAATGTCATGGAGTTCGTTGAAGAAATGCATAAAGGTTTCACAATGGTAGTGGAGTGATAACTATATTTGCAGAAGGGAGAGCGTTTGCACACACTTGAAAGGATAGGAGGCCTAAACTTCCCATGAGTCGATGAGATCTCTTGTGGAGAAGAGGAAGGGGAATGGCGTCAATGGGTATGAAGGAGCTACCAAGGAGTTAAGAAGAGGGACGAGAAATGGGGGAGATGGCACCGAGGATAAGGGGGG